>JAWMRA010000050.1:11490550-11547773 GCA_035584735.1 Pseudotriccus pelzelni | reverse complement strand
GACGCGCCCCGCCGGCATGCACGGCACGGCACGGCACGGCACGGCCCCCGCTCAGCCCCCGCGGAGGCGCCGCTGCCCGCTCATGGCCCGAGGCGGCGGCGGGGGGCTCCTATCGGGCCCGGCCCATGGACCCTTCCCCGGGAGCTCCTGTCCGGCAGCGGGAGCGGCCGCGCTGTGCCCGCGTCCCGCACGCCGCGGCGGAGCCGTGTGAGCGGCGCGGCCCGGCGGGGAGCGGCGGGAGGGTGTCTCTGGTGGGAGGAGCAGGCGCTGGAAAACCCAAGCGCTCGCTCCCTCGCTCGCTCGCCAGCTCCTAAACCGCCCGGGAGAGAAAGATCCCTGGAACTGCCTCGAGGAGGGACGTCTGCTCAGGTCGCTTTTCAGGATGTTTGTGGAGGCTGCGGGCTCCGGGAGAGGCTGAGCCGGTCCCGAGCGTCTAAATTAGCGTGAACGTCATTAAGGAGAAGACACCCCAGGAGGGAGGGCGGTTTATGCATAAGGAAGGGGCCCAAACTCCCACGGAGTTTGTAGATGCGAGTACATCGTCTGTCTGCACAAACACGCATACACACTTTTTCCTCTTCTACTAGTATTTTTTTTTTAAAGGAGTACAGATGAGGAGAGACTGTCCGGGGCAAAACCAAGAGCACTAAATTATTTAAAACGTGATGATTATATATTCAGACACGTAGACACGTATGTATGTCGGTGTGCCCAGAGCCCCGGGTCACTTTTTCCAGCTGGCAGCGAGGAGAGTTAATGGAGAAGCGTTAGAAATCCGAGGGGTGAGAGGAATTGGAACCATCAACCTGTGCACGCGGGTAGTGTAGGCACTACAGTACCCTGCACTCTCGCCTTCCCTTTTTTCCTCCTGTTCCCTGGTACACACTTTTGTGGGATACTGTCCTAAGCTGGATTGTCACCTTCTTAAAGCAGTGGCTTTTTTAACTCAGTGGGTGCAACATCTACAGTAATAGAGCCCCAGTCCTGATTAGCCCAGGTACACGTCTGCTACAACAGTAAATAATAATAATAATAATAGCAACAACAGCAATATCAGATAACAAATGTAGACTACTGCTTCCCAAATCTTACTTCGAAAACAAGGGGAAGGCAGGATAGTTTATTTGGGTCACTGAATCCACCCTGAGGAAACTTCAGAAACCATATATATATATATATATATATTCATATATACACACACACTAAGTTTGTGCTGACATTAAGATTCATTCCTAATGCAAAGGAGGAAGAAGAGGGGCAGGGGATGAAAGAGTTCAGCAGTTTTGGGGGTGTTTTTTAATAGATTATTCATCTGATATTTTCAGACTATCAATATTCAGTAGTATCCAGCACCAGATCTTGCAACTGTTCTGGAAACTAATGTTCAGCACTTCTTTTAGCTCTTTATGTTTGAAATTCTTGCATGAACCGCAGATAACTAGTCAAAAACCTGCATGGGAAACATGAACAATGATTTAATGTGTTTATATACATGCATGTGCACCTCGTAATAACAGGGAAACTGAGGCATCACATCAAAATGACTCATGGCACTATTGAAATTGTGGTGGAACCAGCATTGAAGTCCTGGCTCAATCCTAACACGTGTTTAGGAATGGCTCAAGGTCTGGGAGGATGGTGGGGGGAGAGGGGTCGTGAAGCCACGTCCACCTTAGGCAATATGGGAGCACTTGCTCAACTGACTGGTGCCAGTGGGGCTGCTCAAAATATCACCCCTGTAGTTGCTGTCCCAGTGCTCCCACTAATGAAAACACCAGTACCTGAGCAGCTGCATTTTGGCTGCCCAGTTAAGATCAAACTCTCCACCATCTTTTGTACTTCCTGAAGAGCAGCACTAACTTGCTCTTAACCAGGCACGTATTTGCCTAAATTTCTTCCTTGCTGAGGGTGTGGTTTCTAGATCAATTTAAGCTCATTTAAAGCCAGGCTCCCCCTGAGAAAGACTTCTTTTTTTTCTCATCCCACCCTAGCCTGGACCTTCAGCTGTGCAACCCCACTTCTCTCCAATGCTGGTACCAATACTTACAGGTCAGGAAGCTTATATTGCTTCTAAAGTATTTTTTTAACCATTTATGTATTTGTTTTTGCTGAATTAATTTTCTGCTGGATCAGCTCCTTGTTCTGACTGACTACATATTGTGGTGGAACTAAGGAGGCCACAGGAATGCACAGCTGGGGGCAAGGAGAGGGTGTCTGGGTCGGGCTGCAGTAGGAAGGGTTGACAGATGATTTGGTGTCCCTCTGCTCTCCCTTTCAGCTGCAGACAACTTGATTTCTCTTCCTTTTTTGTTCCTTGTAGTCTGTTTTTCCAGAACTGTGAGTGTTGGCCTTTCATCAAGCAGCGGTAGGACAAGGAGCCTTGCCTTTGGCATGGACCTTGAGATTAAAAGTTCTGTAAGGCTGGAACAGTGGAGTGGAGAGCAGGTGTCTCTGCTGCCTAAATTATTTGCACCTGAATTACTTGCAGCTCCCTTTCAAAAACTGGCTAAACTTCAGGTCAGTGTTATGCTTTGGAATGGCAACACACTTTGAGAGAAAGAAAAGAAAAAGATAGCGTGGGAGGGTTGGCTCCTGACTTGCTTAACACCTTAGGTAGCTGCTGTTGGAGCTGTAGGTGTCATTAAAGAAACAGCAGAGGATAAAAAGTAAACCTTGAAACCTCTTGATTTGACAAATTTCTTGAAAAAATGATGTTTGAATCTGTTTCCTTCTTGTTCTGCCTGTTTAAGTGGTCTGGGTTTGGCCACATTTAGCTACATCCTGATCTAATGTAGGATATGCTCTTTCAAGAGAGGGGCAATGCTGAAATTGTATGCTGTGCTATCATAGGAATAGTTGGGAAAGTTTTCTCTTTTATACAGTATTTTTACTGATTGTATTGCACTGGAACAGCATTAAGTAAGTCCCTGATAGTTTGAAATGGGGTTACTGCTTGCATGTATTCTTAAAACAGCAGAACAAAATCGCTCTAGCAGTGTGTGATGAGAAAGTAAGTTTGTTAATAACTTTTTGATGTGAAGTCCTCAGTTCTTGGCTTCAGCTGGATTTGGGATACAACAAAGGGCAGCATTTATTCTGCTGGATACAATAAAGGATGATGCAGCTCAAACTGCAGTGGTTCAGCCCTCAGATCTGAGCTTGAATTTCAAATACCTTTCAAACAGAAAGGCAATCCAGTTTGTACCTTTTCTCATGGACAACATCTCTCTCTCCCTCCTTTCTTGCCTGCTGTGTAAACTTCATCCTGCTTCCTGTAGGATCAGTTCCACACAGGGTGCTGAAATATTGGCACCTTCATGTCACTGTCTTTTCCCTCCTTCTTCCTGAATCAATTAAGAAACCAGTTTTTCCTCTTACTCTTCTCTGCTTCTTTTGTCTATTCTCTTCTTGAGAAGGAAAACTAAATGCTTGTGATGAAGTAATTCCTGTTTGTTGGCACTTGCTGCTCCAGATAATTTCTATGAAAACAAACTCCCAATGTTTCTGAGGTTCTGCACAAGCTACATTACCAACTGAGTAACTTTTTGATCTCTTTGAGCTTTGCATGTACACTCTTATCTGATTTTTGTACCAACTACTGCCATTTGTGTGGAAATTGGTGTATTTGCGGGCATGTATTTGGAGATAGATAAAGGGCCTGATTTAAAACCATGAAATGACAAAAATGTGCAGGTCTGTGTTAGGTGAATTTGTATATGCTGCTGTCATCATCCTGTGCCCATACAAGGCGTGTGCCAGTGGCAAAATTAGTCCATTTGCATTCAGTTTTACCAAATGGGTAGCAAAAAGTGTGGGTTCTGTTCACAGACTCATTTAATGACTTTTCAAAAATCAGACACAAAGCATTTTTTCTTCTTTTCTGTGGAATCAGTGTCAAGCTCCTTGTCTTCCTACTTTGATGTCCTCTTTTTAACTTTAACCATGTTTCTTTTCCATTCTGTTTTGCATCTTCTCTCATTTGTCTTGAACAAAGTGCAAGTCCTAAATTATAGAAAACTTTTTTCTCCTTCCAAATAGTCCCACTAGAATAGCGTGTCTTTGGGGAATTTTGAACTGTTTCTCTGTGCCCTGGCCATGAAAAGCACTTATATAGCAAAAATAATACCATTATTATTTGTATAAGAATGGATAATTAGCTTGCATATTTAATTGCACTATATTGGATCATTCTTATCAAAAGTTTCTATTCATCCCTTCAGCATTATTACTGAGAACATATTCACCAACAGGAAATTAATCTCATTATGGGTAAGCCATTATATTAGCTCTAATCCAGGAATCTGAACAGATCTGGGTCGAACGATGCTGGGTTGGAGAATACTGACTATGTTATAGAAATTTAATATGGATTCTCATTGCTGTTGATCAGAGGAGAGTCAGAAATGAAATCTGTGTTTTGCAGTTTGAAAAAGGCGTTTTTTCTTCTGGAGATTCTAGTGATAGCTAAAATAGAAAGTGGTCTTCGGATTTATGAAATGGGACTGTAGCACTGAATTTGATGTTCATCAACTGGGTAAGGTGGACAAAGTTCAGCCCTTCACAGTTCAGCATTTCAAAGGACTTCATAAAACTGGATATTCACAGGGATTCTTTTATTATATTTACTCCAGAGAACATTAGAAATGAATTTGTGCCATTGAAGCATCTGTAGTATTGTATTTATCGTACATGTGTTTACAGCTTGAATATAGGCCTATGCTGTATTTTATATTTTTATTTCTATGTTAGTATGAGCATTTGTAAATGTGTATACGCCAGTATACTTCAGTAATGTCTTCAAACTTTATGTAAGTAATATATTTCTGCAGCACAGATACAGCCGTATGAGTATTGTTTAACGTGGAATCGAATATTGCCAAAGCAGCCCAAACAAAATGGAATTTAATTTTGTACTATTAAATTATTGCGTGCACACTTGATTTGGTTGACATTCTTTGGCAGAAACCCAGGCATTTCCTTCGTTGGTAACACTGTAATCTGAACATCTGAAATCTCAGGCTTATATTTGTGAAAAGCTATGCTGGGCACGCACTTGTACGTCACTGCTCAGAGCGGACTTAAGCTGTGCTGCAGCACCTTGGAAATGTGCCTCTGAAATTCTGCTTAGTTGTTACATTTTCTTACAATAAATGGTGATCTTTGCTTCTGCAGTTCACCATCAGATGCTCAGGATTCTTCTTATTAACATGTACTTATGTCTGTTTTAGTTTTCTGCCGTTTACCTGTGCTAAAGGTAGAGAAGTTTGATATTTTTGCTCTGGAAAAAAAAGCATATAAAACCTATCCATTCTTGTCAAAGGGAACCACAACAACTGATTCTGACCTGTAAAGTGCAATGGGATGAATTTGGATGGCTTTACTTTTTCCTCTTCAGGCAGGTGCAGAGTAACACCTCAAAAGAACCATTATTTTGCGCCTTTATTCCAATGTGTACACGAATGCTTGCATAACCCTTGCACAGCTGCTCTACAAGCTACTCATGCCACAAGTATTAGTAATCCTAACAGGGGAGGTTGCATGGAAAATTGGGGTGTGTATGCTAAACCATATGTACCATGCCCCAGAATCATAAAACTTGTGTTGCTGGAGCAGAGAGATCTTTGGAGACTGCTGGTTTTACAGGTCTGTAGGAAGCAGGATTATATACAACAGCTGCACCCTGCAGTCTCTCCCCTGTTGAGGCTTATCTTGTGCATTTAAATAAGCAGGAAACAGAATTCGGTCCAACATTATCTTATGTGGTCTCAGCTTCTATTTTTATTTATATTTCATTTCCATAGGAACAATTATTTTCACAGTTGATTTTGAATACGTATTAGAGCCGCTCAATTTGGAAGTTCTGAGCTGCAAATTCCGAGCTGCATGGGGCTGCAGAGACACAATGTGCATTTTTTGGTCTCTGGTTCTGCCTCTAAAATAACTTTATATCTGCGATGATTTATAGCTGCCTTTCTGAACTGGTCTGAAACAAGATGGAAGTTGGAGATTCCTTTGATTCTCTAAAGCCCTGGCAAAAATCCCTTCCCAAGTCGCTCAGAGTAGCACAGCTTGGCCCCAATTCTCCACGGTTTGAGGGACGTTCCAGCTCCCGGTCCGACCGAGGGAGGAGGTTTGCCACATTACAAGTGGCTGCGTGAAGCAATCTCCCAGAGCTTTAGCAGCAGAAAATCATTAATCGGACGTTTATGCTGGGGTATTTTAAAATAATATTGAAGGGATTCTTTCCTCTGCTGGTTTGGGTTGGTGCAGCACGGTGTGAGCGGATGGAGGTGTGGGTATTTACACCTGCCCAGAATACAACCTGGGCTCCCCGGGCTGCGTATGGAGTGGTTGGTGTCACTGCTGATCCTTTTGTGGAGGCTACTTTAGTTGTAAGTGCAATGCTATAAGAGTTTATCTTCCCCAGACTGGGACTTCTAAGTTTTCAGTCAGAAAAAAACGTGCTTCCTAAATCGTGCTCAGAGTGCACTGAGTTTGCTTTGTAAAGTGCATCTTTTCAGCATTCATCCAAAGCCTTTTCTGCAGTTGTCTGAGCCCCATAGGCGAATATATACTGTTAGACTATTAAGATAATTTTTCAGTTAAGACATCGTCAAACTGCAAGCGGGACAATAGAAACAAAACCCCTTTTGTTCTGACTAAACTGTTCCTAATGACCCCCTCTATAAACAGTGGCACCAGCGGAGGTCTCAACAAGGCTCTTCATTGAGCCCCCTTTCAAAACGACAAGCAGAGCAGAACATGGGGCAGAAACTCTCAGAGTTACTGCACTTTACTCCGCTTTGGTGGTCTGACCGCAAGAGAGAATCTGTTGTTTTTGTTGTTCAAGGCACCCAAAAAGCATAATTTAAAAGCATGGAATTCTGCAGTTAGCATCCTATAAAGAGCACTAAATATTTGGATGGTCGGGAAAAGAGCAGAAGGAAACAGTTTGTATGTTTGTTTGTTTGTTTATCTGAATCAAGGAGCTGTAAAATAGGCTTTTACGAGTTCCATATAAGACCTTACAATTTTCCTTGAGATTAGCTGTTATCTGTTAAGCTCATGAAAATAAAAATTTGAAGTCCAGAGAAGTTAAGATTTTTACATTCTGGAAAGATTTGTTTTGGGGGTAAATATCATCTCTGTGAATTATGTGTTTATCATGAGCAGGGGAAAGATTTCAGTTGTTCAGCGTTTAGAGAAATTGAAGGCACAATGACAAATTGAAACCATTAAGGACCAAACTCCTGTTCTTCCAGCTGAGTAACTGCAGGATACGTGCAGCATAGACTGTGTCTTCACGCAGTTGAGAGCTGTGGAGATTTTGAATCACTTCCTGATTATTCCGGTCCCTATTTCCATGTCCTGAATACATCAGGAAAATAGCACAGGAGACCTTCCACTTCAACAGAAACCTGTTTACGGAGCATCTCACTGTCTGTAATTGGGAAGTGATGACAAGTCAGGCAGCAAAAGTCCATCATTTGGATGATTTGGGAATTACATTGGCTACATTTGCAAATAAAAATGCCAGTTTCTTTTGAAAGAAGCTGGAGTTTGTGTCCTATTACTGGATTTATAGGGGTATTTCTAACTTAAAGCATGGGTTGCTGCTTTATTTGAACTCAGATAGGAAGAGATTGTGGAAGGGGAAGAGAAAAGAACATCCATTAAGACAGGAATTCTGAGTAAAAGGATAAAGCATGGAGAGAAAGTAATAAGATTCAGAACACCTTCAAGTCTCCATGATGTGATGGGGGTCTGAAGGCAGTCCCGTATTTCTGGGAAGTGCTCAGCAGTTCACAGCTTTAAGCTTTTGTGGTTTGATTATGAATAATATCCACACTCGTCCTTTGCAGCAGAGTAGGATGGAAGGTTTCAGTGCAGTCTTGGAAAAAGGAAGGATTTGGGCAAGTCCCAGGATGAAGGTCCAGCGCCCTGTGGCAGGATACCGAGAGAAAGAGAAACGTCAAAGAAATCTTTCCAGGGCAAACAAAAGAATCTTTGTGAAAGATACTGTTAGCAAGTCCAATGGAAGGAATGGGGTCGCAAAGTGAATTGAGAGGATTTGCAAGTCGTTTCTAAGCCTTGAGGCAAGAACAAAAAGCTGAGCATTTACTGTTTACTGTATTTGGCGTGTATGGAAGAGCAGTTCGGACATCAAGGGAAATAAACTGCGGGGCCAAATTCCTCTCTACTGTAAACTGTGTTGTTGGGCTTGGGATAGAGAAAATGCTCCTGTTAAGGGGCAGTTCTGAGGAAGAGCAGCTGAGACTTGACCAATCCTTTTGTGCAAATAAGTTTTCACAGCGGTGTAGCCGAGGTCCATGAGCACATGCCCATGTTTTCAATGAATGTAATTCTATTTTTCTAATTTAGATGCATGTAGGCATCCTACAGAGTGCTGTAGCTGTGGTTTGCAGGATTAAATATGGTAACTGTGTAATGTGATAGCTTGAAGGTACGGTATTCATTTTGTCAAATCTTTCTTCAAAAATACACGTTTGAAGATTGTTTTTACTGAACATTTCTAGGAAAAAAAAATTATCTGTACCTGACTAAAACTGGCTGCCTCAGAGACTTTCTGGTTGAGAAGTCCAGGTGGGTAGGCTGTTTTCTGAATTTATCTAGATAAGTTTATGGGAATTTATTAAACAGAAAAAATTTAATAAATGGCTTTCTAACTGTTTTTAATGCCACGTGAAGCAGATTTTATTTAATGTTTTGACTAGAAATTCTCATGTTTAGAGGTCATATTGGAGACGATAACAGTTAATCGTGAAAAAGAAGAGTGTCAAGTGGTATTTTTCTCCAGTTTTCATATGATTACATTAGGATAAAGAAGATAAAAAAGTTACAACATGAACTTCATATTAACTTTGACTGGTGTAAAATTGCTTTCTCTTGGAAGTGATGGAGCTGGCTATACATGTATCTCCTGAGCCAGAGTATTCTTCTTACTCTCTTCCAAACAATATTGTGAGTCTCTTAGTTTTTAATAATGTTGGTAGTTCTTTATTCCAGTGCAAGTAAAAGCTTATTGCAAGCTTTTTAACCTACACTAACAGCAGCAGGACACAGTATATCGATATTAAAGCAGTGATCTTTAACATTTTCTGATTTGCAGACTTTGGGAGCCACCAATTCTTTATGTCATGCTAAAGCAATGTGTCTTATTTACCTTTTTGGATGCCTATAGAAGTAGCTCATAGGCCCCAAATGCTTGTGAAACAATTTTAAAAATCAGTGATGTAGGACAATAATACAGAATGCACAAATCAAATTAATTTTCCCTATGCAAGAGCTGAATGTCTCTCACTCTTCTAAAGGCCAGCGACTTGGACCAAGTTATAAGAAAAGACATGAACTGAAGAGTTAAGGGTGGTGCACTGAGAATTAGAGTTGTCCAGAAACAGAAAAAATCTAGTGTGTAAAAAAATTAACGGTTTTGACATTTGTTTTAGATTTGTCACAGAATGATTTAAAAAACAAAACATGAATAGAAAGAATGAGACATCCCAGAATAGCCAACATCCAGTGGCTAGGGTATTTACTTGGGCCCTATCCAAGGAGTGCTTTATGGGATTTGGAGCAGACATTTGACATAATGTTTTCAACATTATTTTTGTCAGGCTGAAATTTGGGCCCTGTAGTGGGTTGAAAAAGAGCTTGCTTGGAGTCCTGTGCTTCGTAGGTGAGACTTAGTCACCAGCTGTTTCATCACTCAGTCTCTCTTTGGCCTGGGGAATTTTATTTTTATTTTTTAAAACAAAATTACGTAGCTGTATGGAGAATAGACAGTTACTCTGTTGTGTTTGGTAGGGTGCTACCACACATTTGGGGATTTTTCTGTCTTTGGGAGTCAATAAAGTACCATCCACATTTCTGCTACATTCTCATTCAGAACAGATTTTTCTCATGGAAATATCTGAACCTGCCTGCCTGTATTTCCACGGAAATCAGAGTATTACTTTTTGAAAAATTATTTTTGGCAAGTTAGCATTTTCTGATGGAAAAAAGTGCTTTCTCCAAAGATTCTCAACCAGCTTTTCTGAGCTGAGACCTACCTCTGTATTGTACAAATGTGAGGCATTTACCTTCAGTACTTCTGTAGGTTTAAGAAGAGATCACAAGTGAAGTGTGATCTGGGATGATGAAATCTGGTGGGTAGATTTGTGGGAACTTCACAAGGAATATCTAGAGTAAAATATAAAAAGATGTTATGAGTGTCTCTTAACTAATACTGAAATGAGGTTAAATTCAGTATGTAGAGGGAAAAAAACCCAGAAAATTTATTGGGTTGAAATTTCAGCCTTTCTCCTTTGCTTTGCAAACATGGATCTTTCAATCCAGTCCTTTCATCCTTGTTCCCACTCTGAATCTCATCAAGTCGCAGTGGACACACATGTTCATCTTGTCTTTCTGGTTTAGCCTGTGCTCCTGCCAACCTCCCACTACTTTGTATTCCTTCCTTCCACATCTCCACGCCTCAGCACTGTCAATTCATTAATCAGCATAATGAATTTTAAAGATGTTTACCTGTCTGAGACTGGTTATTGGAAAGCTGATTACGGAGTTAATGGCCCTGTTTGGAAACAGTTATGCCATTTCTGTAGATGGAGTCAGTCCAGTCCAGCGTGCCTTGTAATAAAGCTCACAGATCATGTAGGCAGTCAGCACCTTGTTTTCCTAGACGAATAAAATGGAAATATACTTTGCACCACACTTTAAATCTTGCTTGCCCAATCCCTCAAGTATTTGGGAGATATTGAACAGTACGGGGGGAGTTACTTTTGGGGCAGTTGTGTTTGATGTCACATGTTCAGCAGCTCCATTTCCTTCCACAGATTCAGTATCTGTAATGTTTCACTTCTAACATTCATTACTGAACAACTGAAGTATCTAGAAGTGAAAATAAAAGCCAGGAAAGTCATCTCCAGCCCAGGATTTGGTGTAGCTGTGCTAATTCACCAAAATAAAGAAATAAACCAGTGCAATAACCTACTGAGAAGCAGAATGTATTAGCTCTGGTACAATGCCTTGCTGTGCTCCTAGAACCTGGTCCAGCTTGTTTTGAGACCAGGTAGTCTGGACAGGTGCTGTACACACTATAAACAAGATTCTACTGACTTCTGGTCAGTGGAGATCCTATCACACCTCTCAGTCTGGTTCCCTAGGGAAGCCACCCACACAATCTTATTATTTGTCTGACCCAGTTTCCAATATGCTGACACATTTGTCACAGGTTATGGAGATGTTTCAGAGACTGCCCAGTTGTCCTTACCAGTTTGCAAGAATTAGCCCCTAAGTAGAGAAAAGAATCCTTATTAATGCTCCCATTGAGGAAGAAGGGAGAATTCAGCAATTGTTCATTGTATTTGACATCAGCAAGACGCTCGACTGATTTGCACATTGCTCTGATATTCCTTGGTGGAAACACTGCTTCCTTCGGCTGCCAAACCAAAGGAAGCCAAGGAATAGCTAGGAGAAAGATGCCAAGGCATGCTGTGGTACTCCTCAGGGAATAAGGGAGACTGCCTTTTCTTGCAGAGAGGAGGTGAAAGCCTGGAGGGACGAGGGGGGCTGGAGGCCTTGCAGTGGGATATGGTGGAGGACAACGGGGGTTATTCCAAGAGGGAAGTGTAAGAGCTGCGGTGTAAGTCCACAAAGAATCAAGCTTCATTAGTTTCACTTTTCAGGGAATAATTGTTAGGAAAATATTGAGAACTTAATTTTGCTATTTTAGGTACATTTACACGCTGATTTAACCCTCCCACAATTCCTGTAGCAGTTGTAGCTGGTGCACTGCCTTGCTGTTACACAGCAGGCATCTGCTCTTATTTGACCTGAAAAGATCATTATGGAAGCTTTATTTGGTGTGCATTTAATAAAGCTGTAGCTGTTGTGACTATAACTCATGACTGCCATGTCATTCCGCAGTGGTGTAACCAGCGATTCAGCATTCCAGACCCATCAGTTCAAAGGGAAGTGTGAGGAACGCGAATGTATTCCAGAGCATTGGGACTTTTATTGCTCCTCTCCTCCCTCACCGCGCTGTTAGGACGATACATTCTCTAGGAACCGAGAAGTACAAAGCATCCTTAGACCTTGTAGTGCAAAATGTAAAAAGTGATGTTATCTGCAGAAAGTGGACTTTAGATTCTATCAGCGAGCATTTAGCATGAAGCATTTCCTATGGTAATGCCTCTCACTTTCCCAGACTTTTAAAGGCTCCAAGTGGCACACAGGCTGCAGACCTCTTTGTAATGTTAATGAATCATCTTAATGGACTGTTTTAGCAGAAACATTCATCACCTTTTGTCCCACAATGATTTTTTTTTTGTTATACTTAAATGGTTAAGTAGGCAATAAATGCCTATCAGACCAACCACTATGCTCTAGTAATCCACTTCACTATAAATCACCAGTGGATTATTATTGTCCTGTTTAATTAACACTCTTAAGGGATTCTATCGTTGGATAGACTTTCACCTTGCACTAAGCAGGCATTAACATTTGAAATAAGAAGTGTGTTTATGTCAAAAGTGTTAATCAGCATGACCTGGAACTGGTAGTGGCAGGTTGGACGAAATATGTGCCTGTGACCGTGGGTGCAGGTTCCTTACATCGGTTTTCAATGGAAGCCAAAGTCAGATCTATGGAATACTTACTTAAGTTAGCAAATTAGAGTTCCAGAACAATTTTTTATTGGGTCTAAAAGATATTTGGCTATATTTGGTTGAAAACAGCAGGTTTAAAAATTTTAAGTCCAGGAATTAGGAAGGTGATGGTTTTGTGAGCATAACATGGGTTTGTTTGTGGTCCAGTTTAGTTTTCAGACGACTGGATCAAACCCTTTTCTTTTTCTGCAACAAAAGGGGAGAGGGGAATTCTGATCCTGTTGCTCCTCTGTGAACTCTTTTCAGACTTCACAGTCAGAAAGAGTAAGCCAAGCAGCAAGAGTTCCTGGGAAAGGCAGGGGGGTCCGGAGGGTTGGATGCTCTTTGCAGAACAATCCCGGCAGCTCTTTTGCAAACAAAATTCCCACACTGGGACACAAGCTCGATACAGGATCACTCTCAATATACAAACATTTTTGTACATACAGCTCAATGCTGGTTTTCTCCTCTTGGCAGAATATAAAGATGGCAGCTCATTTTTTCCCCCCTCCTTTAATACAATTTAATGCATTTACTAGTAATTTCCTCATCTTTTGTCAGCAGAGAAAGACATTTGAAAAAGGCTCTTGTTAAGGCAGTGTTTCCCATCCATGAAATCTTATCCTGCTGTCTTTGATTTTGTTACATTCATAATACCAGGAGTGCACTTACCAACTGCTCCTTCTATGGATTCCAGCACTCACAGCCATACGAGATAACCCGCTGCTCCATTTCATTTTACAGACACAGCAACTATCATGTTCAGAGATTTTCAGAGGTCTTTAGGAGTCAAAAGTAGTAGCATAGCTCAAGAGAGCCTGTTTCTTGTCTGCACACAAACCTGGTATGCACATCCCTTTCCTCTTGGCGTTTTTGTTAAATTATTTCCCAGTATGGACTCCTGCAAATTAAAGAACAAATAAAACTGCTAAGTGGAACACAAACACACTAAATCTTTTTAATTAAGAGATTGAATCTCTTAGTATAAATTCATTTCCTGAAACAAAACTCCAATTATGTAAGATTAATTCTTTCCTCTGAGATTGCATGGATTTATTGACTAACAAAACCTTCTGTTGCGTAAATGGAAATGTGCTATTTAATGCAGCCTGTTGAACAGAGGCAAAACCATAGCATTAGCATTTTCACTGGGCATTTTTATTTCAGTTTCACACTAATCTGCCAGGTTTCATTCTACTTGTAACTGAAAAGGTGTGAAATGGTTCACAACTGACTATGTGGCAAATAGCACGAAACACTAAAGGGGTTTGAACAACACGAGGAATTAAACAAAGCTCATAAGGAGTATGTTGTTATTGCACGAGGAACTGCAGTGACAGAAATAAGACTATCTTATGTGCAGGGCAGTGTTGTGAGGAGGTGTGTGTCTTTGATCATGCAGTAGTTTTTTTCAAATCATTTAACAGAGATGCACAAGCCCCACACAGTTTCAAGTGCGGGCATGTCCTGAGAAGAATCTCCTCCATTCCCTCTAGACACACCCAGCTCATTAAATCCATCATTGCCTCGCAGTAAGCCCCAGGGTTCAATCTTTTCTAGAGCACTGTTACTATCCAACCTTTTAGCTCATACAGTGGGCAGCCAAGAATTCGTGTCTATGCATATAGTAGGACTCATAGCCAATATTTCCCACAGTTTCCTCCTCTCCATCCCAATCTGGGATATATAATGGTTTGGTTTTGTTGCTGAGGGTGTTTATTTGAGTTTTTTTTGGGGAGGGGTTGGTTTTGGTTTGGTTTTGGTTTGGTTTTGATAGGCAAAACTTCAATGTTCCTTTCAGATTATTTTTTACATCCTAAAGCAATAACCTGTATGAGGGTGGCAAGTTAAACTCTAATAAAATCTGGAATCTGTGCTTTGTGTAGGGCGCTGGCCATGAGAGACTGCAGCACACATGGATATTGAATGACTTCAATAGTCCAGCCAGGTTTTATCAGAACAGGTCATCAACCTGTAGACTGCCCAAACCTGTTCCCCTGCTTCCCCATTGATTAAATATCTGGAGGCATTTACACATATATCAAATTCTCCATAATCTATTTTATCTTAATGACACCCAAGTTCTTTTTCAAGCTAGGGCAAAAACGTTCCCTCCAGTGGTGAGAAAAGATGGTATATCTATACTTCAGTACATTCAATTTCCTTGAAGCCAAACTATGATCTCAGATTCTCATGGGCTGAAATATCAGTGGGACTGCAGGGAGTATAAAAGAGTTAAAACCTGCCTGTGTGTGCCCAGATGTTAAGGAATTTAAAGCTGGATTTTTTTCATTTGATTGCAGACCTAACATGCAGGGGAGAAAGGAAGGAATAGAGTGAGTGTTTAGCTTCCAGCCAATTTCTGGTGGCCAAAATTCCTTCTGAATCTCAATACCTGTATAATCCAAAACAAGATAGAAGGCCTTGCCTGGAATTGTCAACTATTGCTGTCATTTGGGGATTTCCTTCCTCTCTGTTTGGTC
Organism: Pseudotriccus pelzelni; assembly: GCA_035584735.1. Classification (NCBI taxonomy): domain Eukaryota; kingdom Metazoa; phylum Chordata; class Aves; order Passeriformes; family Tyrannidae; genus Pseudotriccus; species Pseudotriccus pelzelni. Next base: position 11,532,628 of record JAWMRA010000050.1, on the reverse strand, counting down.
CCAGCCTATGTTCCTTCTCTTACTCTTTGCCCCAGGTGTCATCCTGCAAACATTCCGAGCACTGTGTTCCCCCCATCTTTGTTCAGGCTCGTAAGTGCTTCTGGGATATTTCCCATTTTCTCTCTTTTTTTTTTTTTACTTTTTAAAAAATTTTTCTTCTTTACCCTATCCTTGACAGTAAGAGTCAGGGGAAGCAGTGTGGGGATTATTTATGTTAAAAATTAAAAAAGAAACAAAACATAATCTCACCCAAGTGACATGGAAAAGGTGGAAGAAGGCTAATTGTTCACAGTCTTGTTCAACACAGTAATGAGCATCATAACTAATTAGGAGATGGCAGGTTCAAGGACATGTGTCTTTCAGAGTGAGTAATTAATCTGTGGAACTCCCTTTCACAGGACATGTTGTATGTCAAAAACGCGCATTGAAGATCCATTGAAGAAAAATTTGATGAATACAAAGACTCCACCAGAATCCTTGAATACAAAGTCCCACCACTCATCCCAGAAGTCTTTAAGCCATAAACATGCTGGAAAAGCTTCACAAGACACTTCTTAAATACTCTTCTCATGATGTCCAATACTGCTTGCTGTCAGAAGCAGAATATTAGTCTAGGTGGACTTTGGATTAACAAATATAATTCATCTTATGCTTTTTATTAAGAAGGGAAGGCAGGATGCAATTTATCCCTTAGTTGTCAAACAGAACTACAAAGTGTTGTGGTGTTTGCTCTCCTTCTGCTTTTCCATCTCTTAATCCAATCCAGGGAAGGATGGTAGATGTTTCTTGTATTTTGTTGCCAAATGCTCTAAAAAGTTCATACAAAAGCTCTTCTCATCAAGAAAATTTATGTAGGCATGTGGGGGTTCATGAGTCCTTGCAGCAGTATGTTGAAGCACACAGACATTATTAAATATGTTCCAAACTGAGGGATTCAGTGCAACAGTGGTGAACTCTCAGGACTGGCTTTCAAAAAAAAAAAAAGTTTCAAACACTAGTAAATCTGATAAAGCACAAATTAATATTTATATACCTCCAGACATTATCTTTACCATTGCAAATTTTCTGTAGAGACAGCAATCAAGTGGTAATCAAGTAAATCCTTACTTTGCCTGTAGGCGAGTCCATTTCTTGCTTTAACATTGTAGAGATAATTGTATCACCCATATTGTACACATTTTGTGTTTCTTGAATAGAGAGCCTGTATTGAAAATATTAACCACTGCTCTGTGGAAACTGAAAAGTTGTAAAGGAAAGGAAACTAATTTTCTCAGTGGGTACTGAACAACTGAATGGTTGGAACTGTGTTTGGGAAGCCCTAAAATTGGCATAAGCCATTTGAGAAGAGCTAGTGGATTTAAAGTCCTGAGGGAAAGGTGAAAACCTGTTGGTGCCACAAAGTGCCTTAAATATCTGTGGTTTAAATGATCAAAATTAACCCCTTTTCTCTTGCATGCAGGTAACTATGTGGTGTTCTAAACCAATGCTTAGATAAATACCACAGCTGAGGTAATAAATACCTGAAAGTGCATGTAACAAATACAAGAAAAAACCTGTCTTGATTATTCAAGTAACTGCTGCTAGTTAATTAGCATGCTCATGGCATTTGGGCCAATGGATTCTTGCAGTTTCCTTTCAATAGATTTTCTTACCAGCATTTTTTTTTTTCTATCCCATTGGACACAGTGATGCAATGGTGCTCAAACAATTCAATGAATTCATTATGAAGAGCTAATTTTTGTTTCAGGGAGATGATAGTCAATATTACATTGCAAATTAAGTGCTTCTGGGGTTTGCTTGTGCTAAAAGAATTCATTCCTCACCAAAAAATGTCATTCTGTCAACTGCTAATTACATACAAAGGATCTTAAACAAAAATAGGTAACATATGTATGCAACATACCTGTGTGATAAAATGTGTAACCTGTGCAATGTTGAAGGTAGGAAATATCCAAAACAGTAAGAAACCAGAAGAGGGCAATTTTTTATTTTCTGTTAGGTTTTTCAACTGTACTGCTACTTGGGTGTTGTTTTTGTAGTTGTTGAGGGTTTCTTGTTTTTGTTTTTCAAAGAATGCCTGAAAAATGAGTAACATTTTTTCCTAACTTTCAACTGAACCTCCCACGCTGTGATTTATGGCCGTTGCTCCTTGTTCTGTGTTATGACACTACCTACCCAGAAGAACTTGGCTGTCATCTCTGTGACTGCTCTTCAGGCAGAGATTAGTCTCTGGCCTCCTTTTTTGCCAGACTAAGCAAGCCCAGCACCTTCAGTCTCTCCCTTTGGGTCCCGGGCTCTTGACCCAGAGTATCTCAGTATCCGTCTGCTGAACCCCATGCTGATTCCCCACACTGCTCCAGAACTGGGGGAGCCAGAATTGGGCACAGCACAACCAGCCCCATCTATCTGAATATGCGCAGTTTCACTGCAGAGTCCCTGCATTGCTCCACCACTGACTGCCCTTTTCCTTGCCAAATTGCGCTGATACACAAAGATGTAAAATCTCTGTAAATCACAGATGTGAATCAGTGTAAGACAGGGTTTAGGAACTTCAGCCTTTTCCTCATTATAATCTTTAGGTCTCCCATTAGCAAAGCCATATTTTTCTGCTACATTTGGCTTTAGAGACATTGACTTCTGTGCAGGACACACCAGAGACAGAAACTCCTTCCCTCTGTTACCGTATAGATAGGGGCATGACTAGAAAAAAAGAGAGTATGACCGGTTTTTTTCATGGATGAATAACTTCTGTGCCCCGGGGACTGTAAATAGCTGGTATAAATCAGTGCAAATTGGCTATTACTAATCTTGCCAGTAATGAAGTGAGAATGAACGGAGTACAAAGATGAACTTTACATATCGTTAGCACCAATCTGTCTCACTGCATTTATGGGCAAGGCTCTACATAGGAGGTCAGTTGGCAAAACTTTCAGGTTTTTCTTTTGAAAATAATGATTAAAAAATGCATTTGTGCTGCACAGAATTGCCTCTCAAATATTAAGTCCATTGGGGGATTTTACCATTATGAAAACTTGAAAACAGTTGTTTCATAATTTCTCAAACACTCAGCAGCATATATTTTTATTACAGCATCACTGACCTCAGTATATAATTTAAAATGTTTATTGCAAGTGTGTCCTATAAAACACTGAAGCTTACCATTTCAGAGTAAAAGTTTGCTTTCAGTTTAATTTTCCAGCAGTCTTTTCTTGGAAAATTGAAAAAAAAAAATCGAAGGCTCTCTTATTGTTACCCCATAATAGTACAAAATTAGTATAAATGAGGGTGATGACTGTATATTCTGCAAGAATGTTTCTTGTAAACAGGCACTATAGAATTTATGAAATAAGAAGTTTTCCACTAGGATTGGAAATCAGTTTAAATATCTATAAATATTGGCTTTTGCATCCTGTAAATGATTTTTTTCTCTTAATTCTACATTAGCAGTAACTAAATCCCTCTGACAGGAGTATAGTGACCTCTTTGGTTTGTGTTGTGTTGTTTTTCTCTCCTCACAAGGAGAGTAAGATACAATATGAAAGTGAAATAAGTTCCTGAGACATGCACACCACTGAAGTGAAAAGATGGGAGCAGAGTGTTATGAAAACCTGGTCAGTCATCTTTCTCCAGGCTCTGAACTTGAAGGCTATGCCCTGCTTTTCCAAAATGCATTCCAATAGAAAAAAACAATCATGTTTTATTCTACGCTTACACGTTTGTCTAATTGAATTCTCCTATTTTGACCTTTCTTTGTACTGTTTCTTTCCAGCTTCTATAGTTATCATTATCTTCCTACAGTCCACTCTTTTGGTTCTTCTAGTGTAACAGTGACATGAAGGGGTTTAGGTAACAATCTAATTGCTGCACCAGAATGAAACCTTATTTCTTTTTACCCAGGACTCCCTGGGAATCCTTTGGCCACAGCCTTGTTCTCCCCAGGGAGATGATACAAAATTGTTTTTGTGGCCATTCATTGAGTGGACAATCTGATTCCCATGAGTTCCCATGGGTAGAGCCATAATTCCCAGAAAACACCATCAGCACAGCACTTGGAACTGTTAGAATTACTTCCAAATGCCAGGCCAGAACTGCCTGTGTTTCAGAGTGTGTCAGTAATCCCAAACATACACAAATCTGTAGGGATTTGGATTCTTCCAGGCAACTGATGTTGTGTCATTGTCTTCCTACTTTTAATTATGCATATTATTTCATTGCTAATATGTTTCTGTGAAGCTGAGTACATATTTCCCTTTGGCAACATTTGTATTTGTTGGCAAAAAATGGCTTAATATAAAGTTTTGCCTTTCTCTGTCAGAACATATAAAATACATATTTATAAATATATTGATACCTATTTTAGATTTATAATCAAGAACACTTGAATATCTATTAAAAATCAAAAATGTTTTTGAAGTTTCCAAGAGGCAACACTTTGTTTTTCTTACAACTCCCCTTAAATGTCACAATATAATGTTTGGCCAACCCAATTTTCTGCAAGTCAATAAACATTTCAGCAAATGTAATCTTTAAAGGATAAACATGTTCTATAGGAATTAACTAATACTAAGCCATTATTTTAAGAGAGATTTTAAGTCAAAATTAAGATTTTGATCTATTTGCCATCACAATATGGCTGAAATATCTAGGAAACCAATCAGTTTAAAACTTAAAGGAGCAGTTCTCTCCTGCTTGAATCTTTAAGAGGGAAGAGCCAATATAGTGTAAGAGCAGCTGTTCAGCAACACCTATTATTGCTTACGTTACATGACTAACTTGAGGCACCCTGTCGTTAAAATGAGAGTTAGGAATTGGCTCTTCTGATTTGTTTCTTAGCATTCCATCATTTTGCTGAGGATATGATCTCATCCAGCTCTCCACACCAACTAAGAATCTGGATTGGTAGATGAGCTTGTTAGTTTTCCTTTTGATGAAGTATCAAACTTTACTGAAGGGCTGAAAGATAACCTTCAGTTTAATTTATAAAGAAAGCTTTAGATACTCTTTTCTTAGGCCTAATGGATGGATGATAGTGTCTTCAGCAATGCCATTTCTGTATTTTTTATTTCTTCTCCTTGACATGGTCCCAGTCTTGCATTCCTGGCACTCAAAACTCCTCACGAACAGATCCAAACGTGGAAGCATTCCAGTCCAGTCCAGACCCTTTAACATTCCAGAGTAGAGAACATGCAGAAAAATATTGAAACAATAAATTAATACTACATCAGATTTATAGAAAGGGAGTCTCTCTGCTAACAAGTGCTGAACCCACTTGTCAGCCACCTGTTCCTAAGGCACAGACAGGAAGTCTTAACCTAGAAAAAAATTCTTAAACCTAGAAAGGGTACTACTGCTATTAGCAAGTGGCTATTTATTGTTAATGTATTGTTTATTAAATTACTGTGCTAATGTGAAAAATAGCCTGGCTTTTGCAGAGGCACAGGACTGTTGCACATTTCTTTCTAACAACACGCATGATGTTATGAGAAGGCTGGTGACTGAGGTGTGAGAGCCGTCAATCAGAGACTACAGCAAGTAATCTCATTAATATTTTTGCACTGACTTAATTAGATATGGTGGGGTTCTTAAAGATTTAGTTAAGCTGATGCAACATCCTGTAATGGACGTAGTCTTGCAGATGTGGAGATATTCTTAATATGTAAGTCATCATAGTAAATGATAATAATATATCTTATATTAGTAAATTAAATAAAGGGCCTTAATCAATTGCATCATGATCTGATTGAAAGTTCCCTTTCTACTTTACCATTTTGTCATATGTCATTTATCAGACAAAAAGTATTCTTCCATAAAAAACAGACCAAGCTTTTTGCTTACTGCAGCTATGCATGGACACTGTGCATTTCTCTGTGTGGGAAAAGCGATCACAATAGCTTTTTCTGAATAAACTATCCATAATAGCTCCCTGTGTGGATATTCTAGTCTGGAAAAGTCACGGGTCAAATAAGTTGTTGCAGAATAGCTTATTCTGCAATAGCAATTCCAGTCCACTTTCCAGTGTAGAAAAACCCTTAGTCCACAGCTCCAAACTCCTGTTTCTGCCAGAAGATTTTCTCTTTAGAGAATAGGATAAATTTGTTCTATTCAATTCTTTAAGGTCCAAATTCAGCACTGAACTCCCTTTGGGAACAATGCACAAGATCAGCCAGGAGAGCTGCGGACAGAAATACAACCTTCCATAACATAAAGCTCTCCATAATACAAAGCTGGGATCATCCTTTTGATTCTTCTGGTCCAGTACCTTCTGGAACCCTAAACCAGCAGCCAGAAAGTTGCCTGGAAGAAGATCCATCAAGCCAAACCCAAGGCAGTTGGTAGCTGTCATCACCAGCTGTAGTGAAAAAAAGGCAAAATGGAGCAAAATGCCACCCATTCCTCCACACCCAAGTATAGGGGAGGGGTTGCAACAGCGACATCCAGCTGACACATCTGAGTTTGCTCTGAGGACAGAGAAAAGAGTGGTTAGTAAATATGCAGAAAGACTTTGAAAAGTGTTTGAATGCACTAAAAATGTATCCCGGAAAGGCAGCTCAGAGTCTTCACTGAAGGTCAATTAGCAATCTCACTACATCCAGAGCTGCTTGTACAACAGCTCAGTAAGACGTGTTTGGGGCTGGATTCCTATTTGCATTTAAATAATATTTTTTCTCTTCTCCAGGAAAAAAAAAAAAAAAAAAAGAAGAACAAACCAAGATAAGACATACTTTTTACTGAGCCTTAGGACCCTCAAAAGCAAAGGTTGCCATTTATCTAAAATTACATCTCAGTGCCCCTGGCATTTTTGTGGTGTGGACCAATTAACACTAGTCACTTAATTAAAATCACCAAATGCACTTTAAGGGATGACATAAGGTTGATTTTCATCTAGGCTTCCAAAATGAAGTAGAATGTTAGGCAACTGCCCCACCTGTTTTTGTAATTTCTACAGCCCACAGTACTCAGTGTCAGAACAGACTCCTGCATCATCCTCTGACTTCATTTTCCCCAGGCATTATTAAATAGTTAATAACAAAGCTCTAAAGTCCATCCTGAGTTTTACCTGTTGGCATAAATCTGGGGCCATGACACCACTGGTGTAGCATTCACATAAACGAAACAACAAATTTTGGCTCAAGTATCTTTAATATAGAGCAGGTGGCATTTGGGGGTTTAAAGAGCAAAATCACACCTGTGTTTTCATGCTTTCTAGGATTTTGCCAACAAAAGGAAAACAGAAAATAAAGAAGCCATTTTACCTTTTGAAAGCCAGAAGAAATGGTGCAGCTGTTTCCAAGCCTTCTATGTTCAAAGAGTCACATGAACATGGAATAAAAGACATTCTTGCTTTCCAGTATGTTTTAGCACAAATGTCTTCCGTTTTTTTGTTTTGACATATTTTGCCTTTAACACATTTTTTTAATAAGAATTTTTCTTATTAGGCTGGAGGAGTGTCCTATCTTATTGTGAGACCAGTTTAGGAGTGAAGAATAGTGACTGTGATAGTACTGGGCAAGCACAGACTTCTCAGGACATAAAAATCATATGTCCAAGTGTTCAGTCGTACAGTGCTGCCTGTTTTTAACTTAATTACTGTCAGTGAACCAGAGTGCATGTGGCATTTGTGCTGAATTGGGAAAAGGAATTCTTTTATTTCATTTATTTCGTGTTTCTTTGTCTCAAGTACCTGTCTTGCCCTGCCACCAAAAATACATTACTACCTCTAAAAACACTAGAAAACGTGGATCTGAAAATTGACAGAGGTTGGATGAAAGCTGCTTTTCCCTTTCAGAATGGCCTATAGAGTTTATTTTTGGCTGAAAGATAAATCACCAAGAGAAGGGATGGTAACAAAACCTCACTTCCTCTTACAGCGATTTGGCTCACTGCAGGATAAATATTTTGCAGGTGTTTCTCACTCTGGAGCCAGGTAAACTGAAAACATGCATTAGTTTTGGGTCGTTCTTTTTAACCACCCATGTTATTTGGAAGGAGATATCCCATTTGAAGCTGTGAGCTGTTAGCAGTGAATGACTTTTCATCTCCTATTTCTCTGGGCTTTGCTCATTAGAAAAAGATCAGTAACTTTTCGTGTAAGTGGCAGGCGATAGATCTGGCTCCTGTTTCATCCTAACTGATTCACAGTAAAATCCTTTGGCTCACAAATTGTCTGCCCTTCCAAGGATTGTCCAGATCACAATTAAGGGTGTTGGAAAGAAATTGAAGCTTTCTGGAATACATTAGGTAAAGGCCTAAGAAGCTCTTAAATGGCTGCTGGGGAGGTTTTTTCTTCTGTTCTTATTGTAGCTTTTAAACCTCCAAGTATCTCCTTAACACTCCTGTCTGGCCCAAATCCTTCTGGCTTGCACTGGATCACTACCTTCCACAGAGGTTTCCCTTTTTAGGATTTTAGACTTGATTTCACATGCTGTTTGACAATAATCGAGAATAGACGGATCAGACCCACTGGTTTTCCTACCAGCCTATGAAAGGAATAAAGGGCAGATCATTTGGAGAGAAAAACTTATCACAGCAATCATGAAAACTTAATGTAAGATACTACCTATGAAAAGAGGAAAAATCTTTTCAGAAGGTGTGCAGTGAAGGACACTACAAACCCCATGTATCTGTTCATGTGTTATTTATTCCATCGAGGCAGCTATTTATATATGCAAAATCAGTAACAAGCAAAAATCTTGGCACCAAGATAAATGCACATTTTTGTTCCGTATCACTCTTTTCGTGTGTAGTATGTACTGATAGCAACAGATTTTGATCCAGACAGGCTTTTCTTCAGCAGTTGCAGACAGATTTTGGAAGTGGCATCAGACAGGTCATGCAGAGTACTCCAGAGCACAGCTCCCTCCAGAAGGGTCCCGATAAGAACGTGGGTTATAATAGGAGAAAATCTTAAAGGAACTTTTTGATAGCAGGGTATCTTTCAAAGCAAACAAATCTGAAAGTGCTTCATTACCTATCGTACTTGTTTTATCAAGGATTAGTGAAATCATGGGGTTAAATTTGACAGCCTCCAAGTGGGAATATTGTCTCTGCCATCTGTGGTGCCATCTACTGCACATCTTTGTAGAGGCAGGATGAGAGAACTGCATCGCTTCACTGCTGCTTTCATGTCTTTCTTTCCATCTTAATATTTAATAATGGTTCCTTTCATATTTTCCTATTAATTTCCCTTCTTTTATATATATATATATATTCAGTCAATATATGGAATTTAATTTTGGTGGGTTTTTTGATGAGCAGATTTTAAAAAGGCAAAATAAAGAAAGAGAAATTCAGGAAATTAACTTGCCAGTTAATTGGTTGATTATAGTTCATTTACTCATCATATTCTGGATACGAATTTATTTAGTTAGAAATATCTATATTTGCATATATATGTGTACCATAAGGTAGAAACATGGCAATTTTTTGTTGTTGTTACTTGTTTTTCAACCTCTGTTTTTTTAAAACTCAGATAGAAGCACTGAGTATTTTAGTTGTGCTTTTCTACAGTTCTTGTTTGCTGCTATGAGGAAGAGAGAAGTCATTAAATTGGCTTCTCACAAGGGGACGTGTTTAGTTTTGTTTGCAGTCTGTTGCTGGGGGCGTGATATAATTTTGTCAGTTCCATATCAAACAAAATTTTTTTGTTGTTTTGATGTTGAATTGTTGGAAAGCGCTACAGAGATTTTACATAAATATTTCCGGAGTGATCTCAAGATACCTAAAGGCCAAGGATTTAAGATGAAAGATCTGAAAATTTCAATTTATTATTCCCCTTTCTTTCACTTGCCTCTGTTAATTGAAGCACCTTGTGCTCGTATCATCATAGCCTGAGGTTTTCCTTGAGCGAATCAATGCATGAATTTTTTAATTACCTACCCAAGCTGGATTTGGACGGCTTACTCTCAAAAGTACCAAGGAAGAAAGGTTCAGTGGTAGCAGCTAATGGAGCAGCAGGAGAAACCAGCTGCCTCCAACATTTTAAACACTACATCATCTACCTTGCCGACAACAAGTCTAAGCACCACAATGCTTGAAGTGCTGTTGGCTGTGAGCTGGATTGAGCACAGCTTCCAATATTGTTGACTGCTGTGCATAAAAGATGATATCAACAGTGGGCTTTGAAAATTCCCTCTAGAAAGGACAAGGCTTAAGTTATTTATGTCCTAAGTAACTGCTAACATGCTCAGAGTGAGCACTATCAGAAGTCAATTACAATGACATAAGTTAGGAGTTGAAAACACACCTTGGCATACCATAACTGCAAAAGTAAAAGCTGTTTAAATTTCTGGGATTGGCTTTTTTTTCCTTAAGTCTCAGCTTCCCTGGAAGCCAGTGACTCTCGACTCTTAGAACTGGAGCTTTATTGTTTGCTCAGAACACAAGATTTTAAGAGTGTACTGAGAAAGATTTGAATTTGTATCGTGAGATTGTTGCAAACTTTTGGAATGCTGAATGATAAAAATAGTGTTAAATCTTTAACCTCAGTAGAAGTTGAATTCCATTTTGGGGAAGGAAGTGGAGCTGGAGCTTTCGGCTCTCTCAGCTTTCCTCCAGCCGCTTAGAACAGTCAGGAACAGACGTTTGGTATTAAGAAGAAAATGGCCGATTGGGCAGAAAGGATGAGGGCGGTACTGATGAGCCATTTGGCCGCTTTCTGGGCCGGATTTATTCCAGCGGGCTGAGTGCCGTGGAGGTTGTGCTGAGACATCACCTCACGCTCGGCGGCTCCAGGGGCGGGTCTGAGGGGAGGCCGCGGGTGGGCGGGAGAGCGGCCTGTGGGGGGGAAGGGGGCGGGGCCACCGCCTGTCTGTCAACAAGAGCGGGAGACGCCATTGGTCGGTCAGAAAGGGCGGGAGACGCCATTGGTCGGTCGAAAAGGGCGGGAAAAGCCCTCAGAGGGTTGGAAAGAGCGGGAGGAGCACTTGGTCAATCGGGACAGGTGGGGAAGGCCCTCCGTTGGTCAGGAAGGGTGGGAAAAGCCGATGGTTGGTCGGAAAAGGTGGGAAAAGCCGTCGGTTGGTCATAAACGGTGGTAAAAGCCCTCAGTTAGTCAAAAAGGGCGGGAAAATCTCTCGGTCAGTCTGGAAGGGTGGGAGAAGCCCTCAGTCATTCAGAAAAGGTGGGGAAAACCCTCAGTTGGTCAGGAAGAGTGTGAGAATTCCTTGGTCAGTCAGGAAGGGTTGAAGAACCCCTCAGACAGTCAGGATGGGCAAGAAAAGCCCTCAGTTGGTTGGGATGGGCAGAAAAAGTCCTCAGTTGGTTGGGATGGGTAGAAAAAGTCCGCAGTTGGTCGGCATGGGCACAAAAAGCCCTCAGTTGGACAGGATGGGCAGGAAAAGCCCTCAGTTGGTCAGGATGGGCAGAAAAAGTCCTCAGTTGGTCAGGATGGGCACAAAAAGCCCTCAGTTGGACAGGATGGGCAGGAAAAGCTCTCAGTTGCACAGGAGGGGTGGGAGAAGCCCTCAGATGGACAGAACAAGCAGTGCCAGCTTCTGCCTCTTAGAAATGGAGGGAGAAGCCCTCAATTGGTCAGTCAGGAAGGGCGGGGAAATCTTGACCTTGGTTTCTACAGGAAATTTCTGCCTTTTCTCTCTGCCCCTGTGGTTTGAGCTCAGATCATGAGTTTTACGTCCAACACATGGAAGAGTAATTTCTGATTTCTGTGGTAACCTCTTTTGTTAATGTGGCTTCCTCCTTTCCAGACGAGCTGGATTGGTCAGTGCCACCCATCATGGGGGAGCGCGGTTTGTGCTCCACTGAAGTGCCAGCTGGGAACGGGGCCAACTGCAGGGAAACAAGTCTGCCTGGACATGACAGCCAAGTCCCAAGGTAAAAGATGTGAAAAATAGCACCTGTACTCTCTTCCTGTGGTAATGGTTAAGTAGGTAGCACCCCACTGCAGAGAATGGGCTTGTGCTAAAGCAAAACCATAGTGCCCTACAAAAACAAAGGGGCTCTCACACTGCAAATGGCACTTCCATTCCCTCAGATCTCTCTAAAAGGTCTGTGGCTATGGCCAGAAATACAGAAAACCGTGACAAAATGAGCATACTGAATTACGCCAACAAAAACCTCTCATCAATTTTTAAAGAGCTTTTCTGCACACAGTATATCAGCCTCAAAGGGTAGAAGAGACTAGGACCATCCCCATAACTTTTAAAAAGAAAAGGCTAGATTGATGATGATGATGATGATGATGATAGTTCTCGGTCTCTGGCAGGGTATGGAAAGCTCATGACTGTAGAGATGCACAGTTCTAAGTTTTGGAGTGTGTTGGCTTATTGCATTGCAGATTTTTATTTGTAACTGTTTCTTTTGGGTAGTTATATTGTTTGCTTGCTAAAAATGCTGCAATATTAATCTTTTATGCTATTTGTGTTGAAGATCGGTTCTTGTTTTATACAGGAACAAGTATCCACTCGTGCTGTGACCCGTTAGAAATGATCAGGCAGACCCTGTGAGCTGTGCAGCACCTTCCCCTTCTCTGCTCACATGTCACTGTTGACTAAACCACAGGGAATTTTAAGTAGGCATACTTGGCCAGTGTTGAGTGTTTGCTTATTAAAATTCAGATAATCTCTGCAAAAAGAGACAGAATATCAGCAGGGGGTGCCCAGAGACTTGCTCTCCGCTTCCTTCTATTTTACATTTTGCATATTGCATATGACATTTGCAACTTCTGTTGGCTGCCAAATTAGGAAATTGGGATTGGAACAGAAACCTGGCCTTTCAAATTCTGCAGCAAACCTGGAAGTACATGTGGAATATTAAGACAGTTACAGTGGACAGAACCAAATGTATAAGTAAAATATTTATGAGTATGAAAGCAATAACATGGTTTAGATTTCCTACCTGTTCTTTCATCCATCTGCCCACACAGATTTTTATTGTCACCAACCCTAACTTGTGTGGTGCTGGAGCTCAGCACCACAGTCAGCTTTACTTACCTGTTTTACCTCTTGCTGCATGGCACACTGAGCTCACGAGCCAAGCATTTCCTCTGTGCTTAAAGGATTTTCTATTCTGGATATGATAGGGAGATGTAAGACTTTGAATTTCAGGGAAGAGACTAGGAGCTTGAAATTTAGGGAATCTTGGGACTAATTCCAAAGCTATTATACAGTAGAAAATGAATTTATATATTGGCTACATGAGCAGACCTTCTTGTACCATCACACTGCAAATGCTTCACTGTTTTACATTTTTAAAAGTCATTAGTCCCTCTGTCTCCAAATTTATTCACCCAAAAACCAGGAAAAAACTTACTTTGTGTTTCTTGAACAGTTTAATATTAGCAGACAAAAATGTTAGCAATACCAGCAGGCTTTTTTAAAGTACAGATACTATTACGAAGAACATTTTAAAACAAAAGGTTAATACTCTCCAGAAATTGCTCTAAAAAATAATTATAGTTCTGTTTCAGCAGAACGGGGAGTATGTGGAATCTGATCTACAAAATGGAAGAAACATATTCAGCTGATAGAAGGGAGCTTTAATGACAATTCATTGTTTAAGGAGACTCAGACCAGCTTTAAAAATCATTCTGGCTGATTTTGTAATGGGATAATTCACTTTGTGTGGCCTGTGCTGGTATTGACTCATCTTTTCTCAGTATATTACTTAATGACAGAATTGGACTTTGCTGATAAAACTTTGAGCTAAAATAAGTTCTGTATAATCTGTAATTCCTCCCTAGACTTATGACAGTGTATAGTACACTTGTAATTTTAAGGACAGCTGAGATGTTGGAGTCAGATTGCTTATGAAAATAAAAAGCATCTGTCATAACACTCAAACCAGGCCAGGGTTTTGCTGGAAGGGATCTGTTGCAAGGTTACTTTGTCTTTTTAGGTTAAAGATCCAGATTTTACTCTTCACAGTGTATCTGTCGAGACTGAGCCTTCATATAATTAAAAACCTTAACAGTTTGTTCAGGGCAGCAGATCAGAAGTTAACATGCAATGGTACAACAGGAAGTATTTGTACTCTTGAACACTTTTTAAATTTACAGCATTTAAAAAAAACTTTGCTGAAATCACAGCCAAAGCCAATATTACATCATTTATAGTAAAACATTAATCATTAGTCACCAACCAGCTTGGTCCAGAAGTTCAGCTAGTGAAAAATTTGATGGTTTCAGGATTGAATAGAAATATACTTTAAATTGTGTCCTCAGTCATGCTTCTGGAATGGAAAGGCAAGGGTTTTGGGGAAACTGAGCAAAATAATGAAAAAAACCCAGAAACATTCCTCCACATTTCTGAAACAAATGGATGCTGAAAGCAGTTTTGGCTTACATGATTTTTGTAAGAGTGGGGATACTTGATCAAAATTCAAAGTAGAATGAAATTTTATCATATGATCTGTATCATTAATTGTCTTGGTTTCAGTTCTGAAGTTCTTGAAGCAATAGAAAATGTTATTCAAGGTGTACTTCAAAGCTTGGCCCAAAAAAAAGCACCTGTTCTCACAGTGGCAAACAGAACAGACTGGAGGAACATAGAGTAAGTAGTATATATTTTAAAGTTCTGCCTTCTATTAATATAAATGCCACGAATATAAATTTGATTATATAACTTCCAGAAAAGTTAACCATACATAGTTCTGTAAGTATTAGAATCAATAAATAATTTGCCTTCTTAAAAAGTAATGAAAAAATAAAACATAAATGCTTAGTAACCACTTTGAACAGGCATCATGTATTAAATAATAGCAGACCATAGCATAAAGGGGAATGTAAAACCACTGTAACAGGGCTTGAACAGGAAAGGGAGGTACTATAAACAATCATTTTCTGGAAGCAGTAGAAACCAGAAATGATAAGTTGTGTTTGAGTGAAAAAACCTGTTTTGGGCTGGAAGAAATTACTAGCAATTCCACCCTCCAAACCGGTTCTGTGTTTCCTCTTTTCTTTTTCTCTGCTTTTCCTCATGGTATCTTATTTTTTAAACTTAACTTTTTATTCTTCAGAGAAGCTGCATCTCACCTCTTCCCATTGTGTTTCTTACCTGTGTGGTGTGTTCTAAGTTAAGCACCAGCCAAATAAAGCAAACCAAGCTTCCAATATTTAAATTTCAGGTCTTATGCCAGCTTATCTAGACAAGCTCAGAATAAAAGCAACCTGTCCTCCTTTATAGCACACTCTGATTTTTAGGAAGATTCTTGTGCAGCAGTATTTTTCCAAGGAGCTCATTCAAACTGAAAATCCCCAAAACTGAGAGATTAACTGCTTTCTATAATACAGAAGCAAAAGAATAAAGCAAGACACAAATCCATCTCCGGCCTTGTAACAGCTTTGGACATCAGTGGGTTAAAGAATATTCAGATTGATAAGATTACAGAGGTGCTTGTAAGTGGACACATTACAAACATTTAAGGGTGAGGAAGCACAGCAAACTTTCCAGGCGTAACACTTTGGTGGAATACTCGTTAAATGAGAACAAGAAAACTTCTGCCAATCAAAAAACCTGAGGGGCCTGAAGGTAATCAGTTAACTGAAAGGCTTGTATGTTTATGGGAATTTAATGGTTTGTGTCTTGATACTTTGACAAAAATGTTTCACTCAGATGTCTGTAAAATTAAAATACTATAACAAAGTTATGCAATTTTTGGCAGTCTTCAGGGAAATGGCATTCCAGGCTAGAAAAACAAATGTGAGCTGTTAGTTACCATCAGAACACATATGAGGGAAAATGGTCAAATTAAAACAAGTTAAGATCACAGTATGTTAAAAATAATACTCATCAATCACATTAAAAAAGCGGAACCATTATTTTTGGTGGAGAAACGTAATCTCAGATATTTATTTCCATTGAACAGTGACCTATATCCCACTTTAATACACTTCAAGAAGAGTAAGATAAAAATAAATAATAATAAAAAAAATCAGGCTGCCAAAATATCATATAAATGGCAGAAAACAGAGTCAGTGGAGCATCATTTTTCTTTCTTAGGCAGCTTTCTCATACCTAACCTATACAGCTGGAATGTGCTGGGCAAGAATTAGTAGAACAAGAGAATGATCTCATGTTTGACATGTTCCTTGTAAACATTTGTAGATGCCCAGAGAGGTATTTACCTGAGAATTATGTCAATCAGTGAGAATGCCAAGCCTTACGTAGTGCAAACACTTCTAAATTTCCAGTTTTATCTTTTCAGGAATTAAAAAAACTAAATACATAAAAAAATCCCAGTAGTGGAATAAAGATTTTATAGAAAACTCCTCTTCTCCCAGTCCTAGAAAGAATTGGAGTGCTCTGGGTTTAACCTGAGATCATCTCAGCCAAGTCTTGATGACATTTTTCCTCTTGTTCTGTTACAATGTAGAGAGCAGGCAAAGGAAAAGCACAAATATCTTTTAAATGTTGCAGCACAAAGGCAATAAAGTTATTTTAAAGCTGGCAGGCAGATGCTACGCTGGGTTATGCCTTCAGGTTCGTGCAGCGTGTGTGCTCTGCCCCCCAAAGGATGCACGAAGCAAAACCTTCGACAAACAAATTGAGAAAAACATGACGTGGTTTTAGATGAAATTAGAGCCATTATAACACGAGTACTTTTTAATAGTACACACAAAACTCTGAAATGAAGAAGAATGCTTTAAAGTCAGGGCTGCCATATCATAAAGCTCGAAAATAATTTTCAGTAAAATAATGAAGTGTCCTTAAGAAAATAACTGATTATTTTGGTGAAATGTGCGTCTTCACACATGAAATGGTTAAGCATGAAATGGTGGGGCTCATTTAGATTAAACAGCTGCTTAAAGGACAGGATGGGCCACCTTTCTGTTTCTGAAAGCTAATAACAGAGTATAACTGGGTTATTCTGATAATAATTTAAGGGCATAAACTAAATAATGTTATTGTCATCTGAAATAAGTAACAGCTTTTCATACATTCTACGTCAGAAAGTCACTGTGTCAGACTTGATTTCTGTTCTAATAATGATTCACATTTTTCCTGTCATTTATTCCTTTGTTTTCATGTTAAGAAGTTATTGATGGTGATATATTAATGGTTCTAAACATAACTGAAATATTTTTCTTGTCTCTGCTTTTGTCTGGAAACTCATATGTTTTATGCTTAAATTCAGTCTCAAAGCATCTTCTCGGGAAACTCTTTCCTGCCTTTTTTCCTTTGGCCACTCCAACTCCACCCAAGCTGATGTTTTCTGTGCTGAGTCTGAAAATAGCTCTGGGGTACTTGATTACAGGAAAGGGGTCTGATCTGAATTACCTTGCAGACAATAATTTACTTGTATTCAGTGAGTTTACACTTATTTGTTTGCAATGTGTCAGATTTAAAGATTCTGTAGGTCTACAGATGATACCACACTGTACTACAAAACAGATAAGAAGTGACTGCCCTCAATCAGCACTAAGATTCGGTAAGTTTTAAAAAAGTCCAAAAGAAGAATTCTTGGGTTTTGGGGTTTGTTTCTTTGATTTTTTTTTTGTTTGTTTGTTTGTGTTGGGGGGTTTTGTGGGGTTTTTTGTACTTTAGTTCAAAATTTTGTAAGAAAAAAAAAGGTAAAATATTATGCACTGCAATTTAGAATTGTATGGCTGATATAACCTGATACCATGAGAAGCCCTTCAGCTTTTCTCTTTGCTATTAAATTATAGTGAGTGACAGTGAAATTAATACAATATTCTTAGAGTTTTTCCCCTCCCTGAATGAATATCAGCTGAAGACATATTCAAAAGGTCTTAATGTAAAAACATTACCCTTCTTCAAAAAGCTGGCTAGGAAAAGAATCTTGGAATACAGACAATAAAGTCATTTCTTTTTCTAACTCAGTCATTTAATTTCTTGGCCTGGACATAAGGGCATACATTTCCTCACTTAACTCCATCATATTTTTTCTCATTATGTTAGAAATTATTGATTCTATTGATTAGTACAGTCTTTCTGGTCTTTCACAGCACATTAACATTTCAGTTTTATTTATGGGTCAATAAAAAGACAAATGGTTGTATAAGCTCTTCTGAAAATGGATATTTTGTACAATTTTTTTTTCAGCTCTGACACTCAAAGTATTATCTATGATCTATAAGATGGTGCAGAGCAATACTTATGCAACTAAAAGGTAACAGACTTAATTTCTGTAATTTCGAATAAAGCTGTATTTTAAGTACATTTCTGTGCAAAACAGCCTACAGGATGCAAACCTGTAGGATAGCTGCACAAAGAATGTTATAGGTTGATCTGATTAACAGTGCTCTTTATAAATGTCTCATGAGCCTGCAGCTGCTTCAGGATTACAATCCCAAATACAAAATTTTGTCTTGATAGAGATATATATTATTCAGATACTGTACTGTTTGGGAGCCAAAGTGCTGTGGACCGTATAATCAATGACATTTCCTGCATGCTTAAGATACCTCGGAGAAGTCTCCATATAGTAAGTGGTTTCTTATGAATGTTTTGTCATTATTTCCAAATCTTACTGATTAAACTGAAAGGGGAAATATCATGAAAAGTTATCAGTGGGAATTAGCTCATTAAAGTGTCATTAATGAAAATGAAACCTAATTGTGGTTTATCGTGGCACTCTGAAGGTTTTTCTTCACAGAAAATTCATAGAGTTTACTTGTTGGACAAACTGCTGGCTAAAATCAGAGAGGCTTTCGCTATTATCTAGTGAGGGCAGTGCTTAAACTTTAGAGTGCAAGGCACCTAAAGCTGTTAAGCAGTTTGTGTTCAAATGATTTGCTAACTTGGGGGTTAAATGAAAATTTAAAGTACATCAGAAATGTAACAACCAGTCAAATTCCCTTGTATGTCATGCCTTACAAGGGTTCCTTTGTATCTAAAATTATTTATTGTAAGTATGCCTTGATGTCAATGATGACAATAACATTGCTTAGTGTTTAAGAGGCTGATGGCAGTTGATCACTGCTTAGTACTGGTCAGGATTCTTTTCAGAAAGTTCTTGTTTTGCCTGTGCAATGTGACAGCCTGTAACTTCCCATTTACTGTGTACAACTTACTATTTTTTTCCAGCTGTCTACAACTAAAGGTTTTGTTGCTGGTAATTTAAGTTACACTGAGGAAGATGGTACAAAAGTGAATTGTACTTGCAGTGCAACAGTATGTATTATAAAATAGAAACAGTAATTCACAGCATCTGCCTTTACAAGATAATTCTTGTAGTTCAGGTTACTGTACACGTTTATTACACGATTCTGACACAATAGAATGACTTCTGGCAGACTAAGAACCAAGGCAAAAGTGGTTTGAGGAGATGAGGTTCAACTGACCTAGTCCTGAAAGATTTCCTATAGCCATGCAGAGTATGAAAGCAGGAATAGAACTCTGACTTGACTACTGCCACAATTTTCTGGGAAATGTATTTATTTTAAGCCTAAGTCGGTCATTTCCAAAACTGAAAGATAACCTTAGCTGCCCATTACACTTTGTAAGCAGTGCCTTGTTATTAAGGCTCTTCTGCAGCTCTTCTTACTTTTGTTTGCTGAGTTCTTCCACCCTGGCACAGGAGGTGATTCAGCAGTCAGAAGGAAAAACAGACCACACACTTCAATATATACATATTCTTTTGCCAAGTTCTTCCTCCAGTTCCTGTTTTCTCATTCATATGCTTGCCAGATTGAGCCAATCCTAATAGGAGATGCAAAGTAAACAATACTATGTCTTCAAGCTCTGGCTCCAAAATACTTATAAAATGAGGTTAAAGGTCAACAAAAGGAAGGATTTAATGGTGTTCAAAAAGAAGCCTTAAATGTTTCAAATTTGTATTAAATTTTCAATTCACACGAAGGAGACATTTTTTCTGGCTAAGGCAGATAAAAATTAATCAGGTTATTGTCATTATCTGTCATGCCCATATGATGAATAATGTTCTATGATAGTTTTGAAAAGCATCTTGTCATGACAGGAGGACTCTTAGAGAATGACACAATAGAGCAGGATGTGAATGTCTGACTATGCTTATAAAGAGGTGAAAATGCCAAGATTGATCTTGTATATGCAAGAAGAATGGTTGTTTCAAGATGCAATTGTGTCCTTCATTACCTAGAATATATCATTTTTCTCTATTTAAAATGATTAATCTCACTTTTGTTATTTTAGGCAGTCACTGTGCCATCTAATGTTCAAGGAATTAAAAGTATCCTTTGAGTAAGAACTCTCATCGTAGACTGAAAAAATAAAGTAAAAACAAAGAATATTCCAAGTTAAACAATGTTCTGGTAATTTTTTCTTTGCTTGTTGGCTCTGAAATTGAGTCATGATCACTGCTTTTGGCTCCAGAGGAGGCATTTTAGAGCAGTTAAGTTTTAATTGATTGGTGTGATGGATCACTTTGCATGCAGCTAGCCTTAACAGAAAAGATTTAATCTCACATGCCAAGTTTGTGCTAATTGTAGAAAAAGATGCAACTTTTCAGAGGCTCCTGGATGATGACTTCTTCACCAAAGTGTCCCCATGTATCATGATTACGGTATGCATCTTACATTTCATATCCTCTAGCTAGACCTAACTTAAGTAATATTTCAGCATTGTGCAGGTGCTCAAACTTGGGCAAAAGACCATAATAAAATTAATATAAAACATATATATCAATAATTTAAAAAATTTTATTATCCTCATAGAAGGATAAAATATACATTCTAAATACTTATTTCCTGCAAACATCTCCTTAGAGCTTGGTAGCTTATCAGCTTCCTGTGCTGCTGCAAAGTCTCAGAAAGGCTCAACTGTTGAGTGACCTTTTGTCCTTCAGGATTTGAGGTTTAGCAAACCCAAATGAAACAGAATTGGTTGATTTTGGATTGTACTAAAAGAGCTATGGAGCCAGGAGAATTAACAGGAATGTGTAAATGCAATAGCCATACAATGAGAAAAAACCATTTCCCCCTACCTAAAAGAGATAAACACTTCTCCTATGCCACATATCATTCCATTCTAGTCAGTCATGGCAAGAACTTGTTTAATATTGTTCCATTAGTGCCATAAATATTTTTTTGAGATAAAAAAGTGGCCTTCCTATACCAGCTTATATGGACACTGGGGTACCTCTATACATCAGCTCCCAGACCTTACAGATTAACTGCTTGAACAGAGGAATGTCTGATACTTCTAGGATGCCCACAATCCAGAACACCTGCCAGGCTGCTCCCAGCCTATCCCTCCCTCCTCACAGAGCCAAAATAGGAGAATAGAACTTCCCTGCAAAACAGCTGCGGGAGAAATATTTCTGCCAGCATTTTCTTTGTTTGTTTGTGTGCTTTTAAATGGTAAATGTAAACACATACGTAGCCAGATGCTGTTTTAGCTAATCTAAAACTGTTTCTTTTTATTTTATTTCTTTAGGGAAGAGGTGTACCAGATCTTAATACACGGCTTTTGGTCAGGAAGCTGTGGGATACTTTTCAAATTCCTATTTTCAGCCTTATGGATGCAGATCCACATGGTAAATCTGTAGAGGTTCAATGGTGCAAAAGCAAAGCAAAATTTGTTTAGAATGTCCTTTTTCACTCTTCTGGGAAGGTTCTGAGAGCCCAGAAATCCAGCACAATCAGAAGGTTATGTATCTACACTGATGTGATGTGAAATTAGGAAGATTAATGCAAAATGATAAGCAGCTGCTCAAAACAAAAGTATTAAGAGCTATGAATTAGACAGGATAAAGAAAGACACCTTTAATGATAGGTGTTGGACAACGTGTAAAAGAGCTTCTTATCTTTGGGTTTGAATTGACTATGCACAGGCAGTATGAAACATTTAACTGTATGAAGGTGACCTATTATGCTCAAATTTTGATTGAAATAGTGTAAAAATATTTGTAAGCCATAAAGAGCCTCACTAATCATAAAGCCGTAACTGTTATGCCCTAAAATTGAATTAGACTGTCTCCTTAAAAATGCCCAGTGTGCAGATTAACAGACACTTGACTTTTGGTATTCTGCAATCCAGGTGTAGAAATAATGTGCGTCTACAAATATGGATCTGTGGTGAGTATATTATTTTCCCCTTCAAATACATGGTTTTGTAGCCCAGCCTGGAAGCTAGAAGGTGTGAAATGCTGTCACCTTTGTCAGGAAGTGTATTTTGTTCAGTTATGGGGCCACAGGTGTATCAAATGAAACTAGAATATGCCGTGTTCATTACAAACAATGGGAGTATTCCTTTATACAACATGGAATTTACTTTACTGTAGGGTGTTGTAGATGACAAAAGTTTTCATGGATTCTAAAAGCAACCTGACAAAATCAAGTATTACCCCAGTACCAGTTCTGGCTCCAAAAGCTGGAGTCACAAACCACTGGGAGCATTCTGAGAAGTATCAATAACTGCTTATTTGTTTTTACACTTTTCCCTAAGATATTTGCTGTAGTCATGATACTGGGCCAGATGAACCTTAGTCTGGGTTATTTTTTATGATGTGGTACTTCACAGCAGAAAATATCAGAAATTTCCAGTTTTGATTGTCATTGCCCCCTTGGCTAATTTATTTTTTCAATCAGACACATATTGACTGTAAAAAACCAAAACAAACCGTTCAGACTGGACCAGCCTATACTGCATTAGTCTAGAACCTGTCCTAGGCCAAAGAGTGCAAATCTCAGTAAAGGAGGGGATTCCTGGCAAGGGGACACAATAAGCTTCGGTTGCACTGTGCTCTCCTATACCATTCTGAGAGTGAAAATGCCCACTTGTCTTTGTAATACAACCTGACCATGACATTTTAAGGCATATATCTCAAATAACTTACACTAAAAATCACTGAGTGTTAGAGCTAACCTTTCTTGTTTTAGTCAATGTCTTTCGAGGCCCATCATCTCACTGTTCCATCTATAAAGTGGCTTGGTCTCCTTCCATCTGATCTCAAGAGGTTAGTAATTCCCCAAAGAAACAAAAGTGTTCTCCTGGTTCATAGGCAGCAAATGCAGTCTGACTAACTGCACAAAAATCCATTTAAATCCATTTTTCTTTTCATACATTATTTTGGCTTAATATAAAGAAATAAGCTGGAAAAAAATATTTTTGGGTGTGTGAGAAAAATCTAAGAACTTTTTTTTCTTTTCAGATTAAATATAAGTAAAGATGCCCTGATTCCATTTACAGAGCAAGATCAAAATAAGTTGGCAAGTATACAGAAGAGACCTTACATTGCTTGTCAGCCACTGTGGAAAAAAGAAGTGTGTATAAACCTACTGTTTCCTATTTCTTCCTCCCCATAGGACAAATCCTACATCTGACAAGCTCTTGGTATAGCAGAATCAGTAAGGCTTTGCAGCCCTAAAAGAGGGCAAGATTGGGAAAGCCCCATGCCCTGGGATGTCTCTCTGAACCACTGAGACTCAATGGCTCTCAGGAGCATTTTAAACTTCCCTGCCAGAACTGCTTAAAGCAGTTCCTTAGTCAGTACTAGACCCCTAATCTTGGCTGCAGCTTTTAAAATATAAATATCTCAATTCAGGCACATATTGTGTGAAATAGTTGGAATGGAAGAAAAAGTGTTGTGTACCTCATCCTTCCTGTGAGCTGCACACAAGAACATGCAATAAATAATCAATAATCTCAGCTCAGTGACAAGGACTTTGCAGCAGCATTTTCACTCATACCAACTTTAGTTTTACATGCCCATACAATGAGTGTAATTCTTACTTAAACTCTTACCTAACCCTGGATCAGGCTGTTACAGCATCACACACTAATTTTTTTTTATTTTTATTTTTAAGCTGGAAATTATGGCAGCATCTAAACTGAAGGCCGAAATTCAAGTTCTAACTTCTCTCTCACAAGATTACCTTTCCAGAGTCTATTTACCAAACAAACTGCAATTTGGTGGATGGGTATGAGCATTGCTTTGCAAATGAAATGTTTTTCTATATATTGATTTGTTTTGTTCATTGCTCTTAGAAAAAAACACTGCAGAGACAGAGGAGTATCTGTCAGCTTCTTGTTAGGTTTCTTTATCACTGTATCTAGATTACAATTTTCTCTTTTTCTTTCAAACCATAAAAGAATATATGATTTTTTGCAGAATACTGCTGCTTGTATTCTATGGTTCCTGCAGTGTAAAAGTACCAAATGCAATGATACACACAGAAAAGATAATGAAATTTGTTCTTTCTCAACAGAAAAATATTAAGTTCAAAAATGTATCCAAAAATTGCTTTGCCTTCTGTCTTGAAGCACAAGATGCTGCTGTACCAAGCTTTTTATTTTTGAAGGGAGTGAAAGACTTGGTTAAGAATTTATTGTATGTGACTCCTTTTGGATATTGTTTTAAGTACAACATGGTGGGGTTTTGTGTTCACTGTAAATTCAGACCAAAAAAGTCAGAGATAATTCTTTATTACTGCGTGTCTCAAGCAGCTGCCAAATTACTGTCTTCAGTGAATAAGTAAGAAAGCAGATGTTACTGATTAAGAATTTAATAAACAATACTGTTAATGATGCACATCATAACAGAATCCCTTGTTCATTTTATTTATTTAGTTGGCTCTAAAACAGTAAAAAGGAGCAGAAAACTGTGGAGATTAAAGTGTACAATAACTTTTATGTGAGGAAGCCAGATTGACTGCACAGAAAATAGTTCCAAAATTGCCCTGCAGAGTTGCCAGCACAGATCTTACCAACAGTATTTCAGTATATTTATCTAGTTGGGTTTTTTTTACTGCTGTTCCACCAGCATTAAATTCGAATTTAAATTCGTTTTTATTTACTGCGCAGTGGCAGCATTACAAGTGATAGTGACGGCTGGTGTCCAGTGTGGACCCAGAGAACACGGGGATGGTCTAGCGGCAGGAGGGTCAGGTCAGAAGCCGTTGTGTGTTTGGCCTTGAGGAAGGATCTACATGCGTGAGTTTCTGAAATAGCTGGGGCAGCGTTCTACCAAAGGTTTAATGCCGTTTGAAATGAAACAGGGGACGTGACACAATGTGCTGCAAGGGACCCACAAGATCACCGAATCCAACTCGTGGCCCTGCACAGGCCCATCCCGCAGAGTCACACCACGCGCCTGACAGCGTTACCCCCTGCTCAGTTCCCAGACACGCTCCACGGGAACAGCCCCTTCCCGACCTCCATCCCATCCCAACCCTGGGCAGGGACCCGCTGTAACGGCCCCGCCCCGCCCGCCAGGGCGCAGCCGCGGCCCCGCCCCGCCGCGCCTGCGCAGGGAGGCGCGGCCTGTCCCGTGCTCGCCGCTGGGTCCCGTCGCTGAGAGCACGGCCCGAGCGGGCCCCGCTGCGGTGGGTACGGGCAGGGGCAGGGGCAGGGGCAGGGGCAGGGGCAGGGGCAGGGGCAGGGCGGCTCCGCCCCGCCGCTGGGTCACGGGCGGCCTGCCCGGGCCCACAGCGCCCGCGGGACCCCCGGGGGCAGCTCCGGCCTCCGCCGGCCGGGGGCGGAACCCCCGCGGAGCGGCGCGGCCTTGGTGCCCCCCGGGCGGGACGTAAGGCGGGGGGACAGCACCTCGGGGCCAGCGGGGGGCACGACGGGGATGGCTCTCGAGAGGGATCTATTTAACTAATTAATTAATGCATTTGGTATATCTGTACATCCCCGAGTGCTTCCCAGGGCCTCGCTGGTGTACAGACTGTGGTGAGACGCCCCGGGCACGCTGGAGCGCCTTGTAGAGGCTTTGTTGAGGGCCTTGCGGGGCTCACCGAGCCTTTCCCTCCTTCTCAGGGCCAGGATGAGTCTGTTCGGATCCACGTCGGGGTTCGGCACCGGCGGCACCAGCATGTTCGGCAGCACCACAGCAGATAACCACAACCCTATGAAGGTACGAGTGCCACCCCCCGTGGGCACCACTGTGCTGCTCTGTGTGTTAGTGTGTCACAACAGTGCCTAAAATTTGCTCTGTAGGAGTAATAAGATCTCAGTTCACAGTCTTTCAAACATAGCAAGTTTTGTTTTGTCTCCTGTTCTTTGCAGGACATCGAGGTAACATCTCCACCTGATGACAGCATCTCTTGTTTAGCCTTTAGTCCACCCACGTTGCCGGGTAATTTCCTCATTGCAGGATCGTGGGCCAATGATGTAAGTACTCACAATCAGACATGCAGGTGAATAACGTGGGAGCGCTGGTGCCTAAACTGCAAAATGGGATCCTAAAAATTTGTGCCAGGCCACCTGAGAATAGAACTTGTGGAAGAACTCTAAAATTCATGTCTGGTACCAGGGCGCTGTTTGACAAAGCTGGTAAATCATCCAGTTTGACGGTGTAGTCTCAAAAAGATTCAGGTTCATGCAACGTTATTGAAATTTGTTTGGATTGAAGGGTGAGATCCCAGCTGGCAAAAGCAGGGAGGGGAGATGAATGTTGTCATGTTTTTGAACTGTTGTGTTTGATCTGCTGGCTGGTGGCCTGCAGGGAGCAGCTCCTGCCCAGCCGAGGGTTAAAGGTTCTGCAGGAGCGCACGGTGAGGTGTTTCATGTTCTTAAGGTACTTTGAGGTGAAGCTGTAGTTGTGGGATTAAGTTTTGCCTGTACAGGTGAAAGGAACATAATCAGACAAAAAAAGGTTTCAATAATTCTCAAAAAAACCCCTACAAACCTTGGTGTTTATAATCACACTTAACGTTGGATAAACTAAGGCTGGGATCTTCAGGATAATGTTTTAAGTTCATGTTACTATGTTACATCAGCATCTGCTTCTCCTGTTACAGGTTCGCTGCTGGGAAGTTCAGGATAATGGACAGACAATTCCAAAGGCTCAGCAGATGCACACAGGGCCCGTACTAGATGCCTGCTGGAGTGATGTATGTTCCTATTTAAGATACACAGTTTTTACCAGAACTCTAAATAAATTGGCATGTGGTTTACGGGCAGATGAGTGCCACTTGTACATACAGCCCGTGGGTGTTGTACAGATTTACATTGCTGTAAACGTGTGCTACGTGTGTCCTGGTGGGATAGACTGACATGGGCTTAAGGAGGTTGAAAGTGAGTTTAGAAGCTAAGAGTGTATTTAAAACTAAATAAAACCCAGCACTGTGTGCTCTTTTGTGATATACAGTCATAAATAAATGTCCATTTTTATGCTGCTTCTTCATCTTGCAATCCCAGTATGTGTTTTATATATATATATATATATTGCTGTTACACTAGTATTAGAGGAGACTAAGACTTGATAGTTTTCTGATAGATACTTCATGATAGAACCAGTTAATCTCTTGGTCCTGTTCTTGTTTTTTAGGATGGGAGTAAAGTATTTACTGCTTCCTGTGATAAAACTGCCAAAATGTGGGATCTCAACAGTAATCAAGCCATTCAGATTGCACAAGTAAGTAAGCAACCCCCAAACTATTAGGTGGTTCCTATTAAAATCTGCCTTTCTTAGCATTTTTGTATTTTTGAGCCAGTGAAGTGCACCTGAGTAGGTGATCAAAGTGATTTGAGTAACCTGTGTACATGTTTCCTGTGCTTCTCTTGTAAGAGCTTTTTCCATTGCTGCATTAGAGGGGAAAAAAAATTCAGATATCATTGGTTTCACTTTCACAAACACCAGTTTTCTGCTGCAGCAGTAACAGGGATCATAATTTACATTCTCAATTTAGAAGTTAATGTCTGTTCATAAGATGTGTAATTATGGTGACCAAAATGAGTTACCGGTTATGTAATCGAAGAGAGTTAGTTCCTTTAATGATTGCTTCTTGTATCAGATTCTCAGCCTTGAATTTAAAATCTCGCAATTAACACAGAGTTTTCTTCAGTAGCTCTTGCCAGAAGCTTGGGGTTTTTTGTTGGTTTAATATAGTACTTAATTTATTAAAAAATACTGGGTTTTAGCATGATGAATAATATCCTTTATAAATAAAGTCTTGCTCTCCTTATTTATAATTCTGCTGTGACCATTTTCCTGTGTGAGGTGACTTGGTTGTAATTCTTGGTGTCAGGGACCTTTATATTTATGTGAGTGATTTTATAGCACTAAACACGATAAGGTCATGACCAACCTTTATCCTACTTGCTGTGACTAAATTCATTAATTGCTTTTCTTGAATGGATGAAAAGCGTAGATAAATACAAAAATATGAGAAACATAAACCAGAAGCATGGCATATTAGTAATTGTGTGTCTCTTTATCCATTTTTTTTCTTCAGCACGATGCTCCTGTGAAGACTATCCATTGGATCAAAGCACCAAATTATAGCTGTGTGATGACAGGAAGCTGGGATAAAACTTTGAAGGTATCATTTTTAGCTGAACAAATGGACACAAAGTGTGCTGGTGGTTTGTGTATGAAAATATATATGTGAAGTGAAAATATTTTATTAAATGCTAATAGTGGAATAGCCTCACTTCACAGAGAGTTGCACTATTCTGGCTATAGACAAGAATGCAACAACTTGTGCCAGTTGTGTGGCCCAGGTTTTACGTAAGTAATTTGAGCAGTTTATCCTCAGCTCCCAGTGTAAGTTTGTTCATTTTTCTGTTCCCATCAGTTCTGGGATACCCGTTCACCAACACCTATGATGACACTGCAGCTCCCTGAAAGATGTTACTGTGCAGATGTGGTAAGCCAGGATATACAGGCAACTGGTGTCAGTGGGATGACTGGGAGTAGGAATAAACTGGCAGGTTTTGGGGCTTCCCTAGGGTAATACTGAATACTGCTAATATTTAATCTCTGTGTGATTTTAGTAGTCGAACATAATCTGATCTTTTAAATTTCTCAATGGCAGGGAAAAACTGACTTGTTATATTTGAAGATATGTCTACATAGGAACTTTGTTCTTATTCGTATTTCCTCCCTCTAATTCCTTTAAGTTCATCAGGGTTTTCTGTGAAATAATGGAATTCTCTGCCGTGCTGTTAACACAAGTGTCTCTCTTCCAACCTATTTTACAACCATATCCAGGTTCATCCTATGGCAGCGGTGGCCACTGCAGAAAGGGGTTTGATAGTTTATCAGTTAGAGAACCAGCCTTCTGAATTTAGAAGAATAGAATCTCCTCTTAAACACCAGGTAAATGATAATAGTTGTTATGAGTGTGTTTCTACAGATTGTTGACATTCTGGGCTTGACATTTCTTGGTAAAAACAAGCACTATTTCAAAGCCAAGTTTTCTTAGTATGGCACATGACCTGGTCTACCATTGATTTATTGCTGGTTTTCACAAGGATTTAGAAATTCAAATACTGTGGCCCAAATTCTCAGCAGAATTTGAGCTAGCTCTTGACCTTGTTTGTGGTTTTGCTTTACTTTGATGTCTGTGATGTTTTGTGTCCCTGTGGAAAAGAAGTTCCTGAGAATCCTTTGTATCTTTCTGAAATTTAGCATCGCTGTGTTGCTATTTTTAAAGACAAAGTGAACAAACCAACTGGATTTGCCCTTGGAAGTATTGAAGGAAGAGTAGCTATTCATTATATCAACCCCCCAAATCCGTAAGTATTTAATAAAATATCCTTTCTGTCACAATCAGTTCACAGTAATGAATCTAAAAAGTTATTTTTTTTAATTGCTTTTGTATTTCCCTCCCAGTGCAAAAGATAATTTCACTTTTAAATGCCATCGCTCCAATGGAACAAACACATCAGCACCTCAGGACATCTATGCTGTGAGTATTGAACATGTGCCACTGTGTCACATATACAGGGCAGTTTGCGCTCCTAAGGTGAAGTCAGATCTGAATAGTTTGTTCTCCTTGACTCTTTATCTTGCTAAAAGTTGTCTTGGATGTGTGTTTAAAGACTTGTGGTACTCAAAGAGGAAAGACAAATTTTTATACTTCCCATGAAACAAGCACCAGATCAGCCTTTCATGAAATCATCAACAAGTGGAGTTGACACTTGTTAATTTTGCAGATATTGGAACAAACATTAATGTAGTTGTGTAATGCCATTATGCATAGAATTTTTAGGTACTACAAAAAAGTGATGCTTTTCTTGTTGCTTTGGTGTTTTTTGTTTCCTTTTTTTTCTCCAAAAATATATCTGAAAACATTTTATCAAATAAGAATACTATCTAGTTAATTTTTTTCCCCTGTGTATTTACTCTTTAAGGCTTTAGCACATCTGTTTGAGGGTTCCCACCCCCTATTCACATGTGTGGTGTTTTACACAGTATTTTTTGTGGTTCTGCAGGTGAATGGGATAGCATTTCACCCTGTCCACGGTACTCTTGCAACAGTGGGATCTGATGGTAGATTCAGCTTTTGGGATAAAGATGCACGGACGAAGCTAAAAACCTCAGAACAGCTCGACCAGCCAATATCTGCCTGTTGTTTCAACCATAATGGCAACATCTTTGCATATGCTTCCAGTTATGATTGGTCAAAGGTAAGGAAGGTTTGGACTCTCATTCATGCTTGCAGTTGGCAACTGAGACTGTCCTTTTCGTGTCAGATTTCCACTGTTTTTTATAAATAGAAGGTGGGTTTTTCTAATTTTTAAGAAAATTTACAGTGGTCACTTTGGACACCTGATGAAGTTTTACCACTGAAGTTGTGCATTCTGGGGGTTTTAGCTTCAGTTGCACAGGCTTGCTAAACGATGCTCCTTTGCAGATGTGGATGAGCAGAATGTAAATTCCACGATTCAGAAGTGGCTGTGATTGCTCACACACATTCTGCCCTGGGCAGTGTGGCACCCAAACAGGTTCCCACAGATCTCTTTGAAATGTAGGGGAGAAAAAGCTGTGACTGGCTGCATAAACACCCCAGTGTTTGAATGCCATGTGCTGAATTTCCACTACAGCTCAGTGAAGCGTTTTGATGGTGGTTATTTACATGTTTCTTGTCCAAACTTAACAATGTATATTGAAGAGAATCACAACAAATATGTGGAAAATCAATAATTCTTAATAGTTTAAGAAGGGAGGGTAGCAAGACTGACATGTAACTGATTTTCATGGTTCTTTTGAGGATAATACTCCTTGTATTTATGACTGAAATAAATGCAGGAATCACACAGATTAACTCAACTGCATGCCACAAAAAGCAAAATTTTGACTGCATTGTATCTAGTCTTCTGCCTAAAGTAAGATAACTCACTGATGCCAGGGCAGATGAATTCCTCACTTCTAATGCTTGGGTAGACTGCAGTGGTATAGATGCACCAGGGTATCTATAAACCAATATTAAGTAGTAAAACCAGTAGGTGTTAAGTACTAAACTTCCTTCCCAGAACCATTTCTGTCCGTAGCATTGGTAATTTCCAACTTGCATGCTGGACTTCAGTGGCTTTATTAGTGTTTGCTCTCCTTGATTTGGGTATTTGGGTCTTGAGCTGGTAATGTGGATGCAAATAATGTCAATATGCAAAATGGCATATTTGCATCTGCAGTTGGGGAACAGATAATTTTGCAGTTGCCTGTAGAACTTGGGCTTCACTTCGAAAAGGTGTGACCTTGTGTCATTTAAAAGATAGAAAATACAAGGTGAAGCTGGGTGGCCACTGAAGGTTTAAAAAAATCATACTGGGTTCTGTGCTGCATCTGTAAAGTAGAACTTAGAGATGTGTGGTTATTTTTCTTATACTTTTAAAATGGATAAACATCCCTTAAATATTACTTTGTATGCACAGTTCTTATGATTGCTTGTTATAGTAAGCTCTTTCTAATCCACCAGTGTCTTAAAGTCTTTCAAATGAAGCCTTAATAAACAAAACCAATGGAATATCTGTATTCTTACATTTTAAGGTGATGCTGATATTTCTTGTTTGAAGAAAGTAAACGTAGATTATTTGTCTTTTTAGGGTCATGAATTCTATAATCCACAGAAGAAAAACTACATTTTTCTGCGAAATGCAGCCGAAGAGCTAAAGCCCAGGAATAAGAAGTAGAGTCTGACTTGTGATACTCTGCTTGTTCTGTTGTTCCTGCCTCTGCTCTTTTGCCATCTGTGCTCTGTTGCACCATGGTTCAGTTGACTTTGGATTACAAACATTTAGCAGGAACAGTAAAAATTACATTAAATGTAATCTGACTTGCTGGAGAACATTTTTCAGATTAGATACTCTGATGTGTATAAGAAAGAGAGTCTCGTAATGACATGACTTAACCACTCTCTGTTCCACAGCAATAATGAAATTGCAGCAAAATCAACATCTGGGGTAGATATTCCTGCTTTGAAGTGCAACCATTTGTATCTATGGATTTATTTTGTTAGTACTACATTAAAATTTGTTAATTATAATAGTTCTGGAGAAGTTGTATAAATACTGTATTTTTTGTAAGTACTTGAAGAATCACCAGTAATAATTCTCAAAGGAGGCTTGTTTTTTTTTATTAATAATTCAGGGGTTCTTTCATTGCTTTCTGGTTTTTGAAATGGAAGCATTGTCTGCTGTATGCCAGGAAGAAATGCCTTGCAAATTGTTTTCCCTCCTTTTTTCAGATGAATAGGAAGGTATGTAAGGGGCCAACAGCAGTGACAGAAACTCAAGACAGAAGATGGGCCCAGTGCAAACTTTAGTTTAGTTTTTTCTAACACTCCAGCAATGGTCACAAACTTGGAGCCACTCATGCTTATTCTAGTTCAAAGGAGAAGTTGCCAGTGATGCCAAGTGTTAAAATGTTCAGTAACACGAGCAAACCATTAAAGGTTTCATTCATGACCAAACCAAAGTGTGCGAAATTCTGTGACCTGAACTGCTTTGAGACTGACACTTTTTAGCGTTGAAAGTTCGTTGTTCTGTGTCTCTCTTAACGTGATTTTGTCCTGGAACGGGGTGTTCAGAACTGAAAAAAATAGTCATTTTTGTATTAACTAGGAAGTAGTTCTGGGGAGCTTCATCCAGATCAAAAATGCTGTGAAACAAAGTGAGTGGGTCTCTTTCTGACTTGAATCTACCACTGTTTACTCTTAACTAGTCAGTTGTATACATGCCAAAGTTTTCTTTTTAGAAGTGAATGCTTATTATTCCTGTCTAACTTGTTTATTTGACAATGACAGAACAAAAAGGGGGGGGCGCATGTATAGAAATACATGTCATATTGTACAAATTCTCTGTAAAACTGTTATGTTTTAATGCTTATGGTTATGGATTCATGCTGCATTTCAAATAAAATTTTTACTAAATGCTTTTTTATATTCAAAAATTCTGTTTATACCATGGACAATGTGGTATGTTCACTTCTAGAAGCAGCTTCTTGTCCTTTCACTGTAACTCAGAGACATTTTCTGACAGTCCACTCCTTTTCCTCTGGCTGTTTTGAGCTGGGAATCAAATGCATTTTCCAATTGCTATTTCACTAAAAATGATTCCTGTGGTTTTGGATGAAGGAATTGGGAGAACTGGTGTGAAAGGTCTTTTGTTTTGTGAGAATGAATCGAGTTCCTTGGTATTTCAATGAGGATGATCTCTTCTATGGCTTTATTTGACAAGACAATTTTTTTTCTTGCCACCTCTACATATTACATGGTTTTAGATTTCACATTCATGAGCTGTTTGTTTTCTTTAAGGTAGGAAAGACTTCCCAGCACTTCTATCAGTAGCTGGTCATTTCCTCAAGCATTTCTTCTGTTTCTGTTGATTTTTTTTTCCCTAAAGTTTTGATTATTATGCAGCAATTTTCAGTTGTTAGCACATTTTTCCAGACTTCCCAGTCAAGTGAAAGCCACCAAGCAACTGCAGGCTCAAGATTAGGTGGATGTGATCCTTGATGTGCAGAACTCACACTGGTGTAAACAGGGGAGAATGGAATGTATCATTGTTTCTTGTTTTAAAGAATCTGGTATTTTTAGTTTAAATGTTCAACAGTGTGAATGAGTGAGAGAAGATAGATTAGTTCAGCAGGTACATTTCTGTGGGATCCCATGGAGTTGAACCTACTTAAGTGGACACTAAAGCCAGCACTGCTCAGTCTTGTTTTGTAATTTGTTATGTGTTGGTATTTGGAGTTGTTATTCTCCTGCTGGACTCAATTTCTTTGTCAGTGAGGCTTCAGAATTATTTAGTCATCACTTGCTACTTGTTCAGACTAATTTTAGACGGGCATATTTTCCA
The DNA here is from genome assembly GCA_035584735.1 of Pseudotriccus pelzelni. Taxonomy (NCBI): domain Eukaryota; kingdom Metazoa; phylum Chordata; class Aves; order Passeriformes; family Tyrannidae; genus Pseudotriccus; species Pseudotriccus pelzelni. The sequence continues at coordinate 11,498,705 of JAWMRA010000050.1, read as the reverse complement.
TTATGTTGCTGTGCATATTAGATATATTCAACTGGGAGGAGGGAGTCAAACTTTGAACTGATTTGTTTTCCATTACCCAAGTTAAGAGAACACATTGGGAATTTACTCCTCCCTGGAGTTATTGTGAGGTTGTGTTGTAATGTACACACAGCTGTGTGCCTTCGAGCATCAAACATAAGTGAGAGCTTATTCACACACTAATAAGTGTTAGAGCATTTCTGGAAATGTATTAACTTGCTATTCTGTGGCAGTTACCTGTCAAAAAAACCTGAGTGAAGAATGTAAGATTCCTATTTTTGCCAGTTTTTTGAAAGTTTGCTGTCAATGTTTGTGTTTTATTGCACGAAAATAATGTTTGGCATAAAGAGCAATTCAGTTAAGCCCCCCAAAATGGGAACATTTTACAATGTTTTCAGACGAGCTTCCACCTGCTGCTCTCACATGTCAGTGGTTTTGCACGTTGGTTTAATGAAGTGTATTTCATAAAACTAAGCAATTGCAAAGTTTATCTGCTAAAGCCTTCCACAAATGAAACCAGACGTGTTTGCACAATGGCAGGCAGTCAGGCAGAGTGTCTTAATTTACCATCTGTCAGAGGAAATGCAATACTGAACTGGTGAGTACTCCAGCTTAGCACCTAGGCCAGGAAACAGATCAGTTTGAGTTGTTTTCCAGAGGGGTATGGGTTTGAGATCGAGGTGGGGTTAGGCGTATGTGGGACATTTCAGTTAAACTATTGCTTAGGCCTGGTTCAGTTTAACTGTGGAAAAAGTGCTGTTTGCAGATGTGGTGTTTGGACAAATTGTGTCAAACCACTATCACAAGGTTCACACTAAAGGCCTTTGAAATGATAGAAACCACTTATTTCTCATTTGCTTTTTCTTTGTTTGTAGAGATGAACCAGAGCAAAATGAAATGCTGTTATGTTTTTATGTTTCCAGACTGGCTAAGTAAGTATCATTTGCGTAAGTTTGGGGTGAGACTAACTTCTTTCAAAAGTCTTTGATGGAGATTCACTGCGTAAAAAATTTCCCCTGGGTTGTTCACCTTCACCAGCCAGGTGAGAATCACCATCTGGTGCTGCAGCACACAATAATGAACAGAACCAATTCAGAACAGAAGCAATTCCCTGATAGCATTCTATACACCAGCAGTTGCAGAACGCACAGAATGCTCCAGTTCAAAGCTGTTGCTGTAAATCTGCTGCTGTGCCAGGCGATGGCAGTGCTGATGGCTCACGAGGAGAGCTCTCCCTGCAGCCCTGCTTGCGATGTTTGCCTCTGCTGGAGTTCTGCGAGGAGCTGGCAGTGCTGCTGAACGTGTGCTCTAATACAAGGTACAGTTATTTGTCAGCTCTTTGTTCCCCTTCCCTCACTATCAGGCCCTGAAGGTCCTGTGAACCAAGTCGACCAAACATATTTCTTCCTCCTCTCCCTGCTGGCTTCAAGATTCCTGGGCTCCAGGCCGGTTACTCTCTTCCTTACTGGCCTTGAAGTCCCAGGCACGTGGCCAACCTGGAGCTGTTAATGATCCCACCATTGAACAGGGAGGTGTAACAGCACCCAGAGCGCTGTCTGTAAAATCATGGAGTTAGAAATCCTAACTGGAGATTTCAGACTCAAACTGGTGCTGAACAGTGAGACCCATGACCACGCCATGGCCATAGTTACCTCCTCCATCCTCTGCTTCCTCAGGATTGAATAAGTGACTCATGTTCTAAGACATGATTTCCAAGTCTGTGTTATGGTTTTTGTATTCATACAGCAATACATGTACTAAGATCCTCCAACCTGCAGAGGGTCCTGGTGATAAAAAATTGTAATGTGTGTTATAAATTCTGTATTATTCTGTACTAAATTGATTTTTCTTGTAGAAGCCCTGACATACTAATCATAAATCCTGTGCCTTGTTAATCAGAATATCCTCTTTAAGAAAGCTTTAACTGTAACTAAAATTTAGTGCTGTCTTCATTCTGAAGATCCCTAAAATCCTGCCTGTCCCCTTAGTGTCAGTTGTAACAGGCTTAACCTAAAAGAAAAAAAAACAAAACCAGTCGTATTGCATTGACAGAATGTTGTCTTTGCACAGCACGGGCTGTGAATTGGAGTTGGTAGAATTGTGTATTTCATCCTGCAGCTCATGTTCAAACAGCTTTTGTAATTCCAGGTATGCTTAGGTTCATACCCAGGCAGTGCAGGGCCCATCCTCCTGCTCTCAGCAACGGGACAGCCATTTCATGGCTGGAAACTGCTGCTGCTCTTCCCTTGCGAGGTCAGAATAAATGGAGCAGCATCAGCTGGCTGGCTGGGATGGTTCCAGCAGGCACATGCTGGGACTGCTGTTGTGCAGGGTGTTCTGTGTGCACATGGAGTAGCCTGTGTTCCCGAGGAACAAGCCCATGAGAATCCAGCTGCCAGAATGGCAGGTTGGGTTATCAACTAGGATTATGAATTGAGAGTGGCAGTGGCTTGTCTGCACAGCCCCAGGTAGGTCCCACTTGACAGAGGTGGGCACACCACTGGGTCAGGCTGGTACCTGTCCCAGTTTGATCTCACTCCTTCCTCAAATGCAAAACAAACTTTCATGTGTTTGTACCATTTACCTGAAATGGGGAGGGTGCATCATTAAAAGTAATTCACACTGTTCAGCAGTTGGTTGTAAGGTAATATGAGACTGAGGCAGCATCACAAAGGGGACCAAGTGCCTTGGGAATACTTGTGCATTGATGAGCAATTCCAAATGTTTGTGTTGCATCAGCTCTGCAAATGCTTTTTGTTGCAGTGCATAAAAGATACGATACCTGTCAACGTTTGCTTTGTAAAGAGAGACCGTTTGCTTCTGTTGACTAATTATCCAGTGAATATATTCAGTTTGAAGAGACACTTCAATAATTTAGCAGCCATGTGCCAGGTAATATAGGAGCTTTTGTCTTACTCGTGGCATGGATCTTCAGCCCTGTGTAACTCAATCTCTGGCTTTATGCATTCAAGGAAGTGTTTGGTATAGCTCCTGTATCAAGTGCCACTGAAAAGCAGGCCTAGATAAAAGATAAAGGCAATACTCTTAACTGTGCATAGGGAAGGTTTACCCTTTACTACCCAGCGTATCTTTTGCAGGCAATAACTGCTTTCTACGGGTGAGGTGTGGATATCCTGAGATGCAACAATGGGTTTGCTGTAGCAACAGGAAAATGCTGGAAACTGCATGTTAAATACCCCAATCAGCTAAGTCTCTCCTTCTTGATGGTGTATCAAAAAATGCTTTGTAGTTTGATATAGAATGCTTTGTCTCATTAATGTTTCCTAAATGCAGATTATTGGTTTGCTGGACCAGATAAGAGGAGTGATGTTCAGTTCCTCTGAATGCTACGAAGCAAAACTCCAGTGATTTTCTTCAACTCCTCCCAAGGTACTTCCTCACAGTTGTACCAGAAAGGTTCAAATGTCCTTTTCTGACCCACTGTCAGCAGGTTCAATCACCTTCCTCTGGCAGCCTAAAATGCAACTAATACTAATCTTCAACAAAAGGAGATACATTTTGTTTAGAATAGGCCATGATTACTGTACTCAGTAAAGTGCACAGATAATGCAGTAGCTCAAACTGTTCTCAAATGACTAAAACTAGAATTCAAATACACTCTTTACAATCTTTTTTTGTCTGGAAGGACAGCTGTCTGCCATGCTCCTGCCGTAGCACAGGGTGGGATTTATGTGGACTCAGGTATCACTTACTGACAGGTAATTGCTTTCTGCAGATACCTGACTGTTTTCCTTGGAGGTCTCCCTTTTCTACGTAATGTTCATTCTTGGTCTGTTGCAGACAGTAGCTGGTTGTTTAAGCATTAATGTTTAATTATGGAACAGATTATAAAGAACAACTTTTACATCTGTTGAGTGTTGTCAGACTTCAAACATGAGCATGTAGCATTTCAGAAACACATTCACTGGACTGAAACGGCTTTTCACAAAACCACAGAAAGATGGGGAGATGTGTATTTAAAGAGAACAGCTTAGCAAAACCTTTTTCATTGAACCCTTCTCCTATGGAGCTTTTGTTCAGCCATAGGCTGTGTGATGCAGTTGGAGTCGTTCTGTAGTGCTGACCTGTGTCTTTCTCAATGGCTGAGGTCATCCATCTGAGCACTTCTCTTTGGTGGTCCTGTCAACAGCAGTAGGGAGATGAGAGAGATGATGGAACTCTCCAAATGATTCTGAACATGGCTTGGCCCAGGAAAATGTTCACCAATAGTAACCTACTTGCTACTGCCTTGCTCTTAATAGGCCCCCTTATCTTCATGGGTAGTTCTGTCATGACTGCCCTTCGGGTAAGGAAACATAAGAGTTGGTTTTTTTTCTAGTAGGATGGTAAAGATGCCCTTTGACATAGGACTGGCCTTGGCACCCCCAGGCTGGCAAAAGGAAAACTGTACTCTAAGAGGCAGAATGGATTTCCTGGTTTAGTACTGATCCATACGCTTCATTCACGAGCTTGACTTGACTTCAAAAATACAGATCAACTGATCTGTCAGCCTTTGTGTCCTTCTGAGAAGGCATGTAATACATACCCTCTTTATTGTCTTACACTGCTCTCTATGTGGTTATCCACTCTGTAAAAGCATGATGTAGTTAGGAACCGGTCCGTGTGATTTAGCAGGAAATGGGCTGCATTTGTTTCACTTGTCATGTTCAGCTGATGTCATTGTCCTGTTGCAATGTTGGGGACATCATGTTGCTGGCAACTGCCTATTGAGCTGTTGGTGCTTTTCCTCAGCAGCAGTGACTGCGATGCTCCAGCCCATGGGACATGGGTGTTGGACTGTCGGGAACTGGATGGCACTGCCCATGTGAGCTTTGACCTTTGCAGTCTGTGATTGTGCTTGCACTTCTGTGGCACCATCATAATGGATATTTGTTGTAAAAGGCCCATTTTGGGCTTTTTGAGACATGTAGAAGCTGGAATCGCTCAGTTTTCGGCCCAGGGAACTGTGTTGTTCTTTTTGAATACCTTTCCAGGCTGCATGGATACACCTTCTGTATCCAGTGCTGATATGTTGGTTTGTTGTCCTGACATTTCAATTGTCTTCATACCCTGTTCAGAGCCACTGATTCAGCAACGAATCTTTGCTGCCTTGTGTTTGAATGGAGTAGACATGGTAACTAGAAGGCTCTAAGAGTTTCTAACGAAACCTTTAAAGAAGGTTAATTACATGCCATGCCAATATTTGTGTGTATGGTATTCTGCACTTGGCCAGGTTCCTTGGCAGCCATTAAATGCCTTCTAAAAGTATCACAATTGGAGGGATGATATCAGTCTGTATTAGTAAGGTCTAAAACACAGCAACCTGGAGAAAAGGACCACCAGGTTAAGAGGTGATCCATGGGGGAGATCTGGGTGTGCTCACCTGTGGGAAATTGGATAAAAAGGGCCTGGCTGAGGTCTGACCCAGTGCTACTGATGTGTTCCACTGATACTCCAGTTCACTCCTGTGACTCTGGAGTCACTTTTCTTTCACTGTTGAGAATGTCTGTTATATCCATACAACTGTGTTGTGCATCCCAGAGCTGAGACATCTTGTTTAATGTTCTTCTGTGTCCTATTCCCTGGCTGGAGTGTGTGGACAGTTCCTGCTTGGTTTGTACTACCAGTGTCACGTGCACTCCCATGAAAAGGTCATGGGATGTGGCCCTGGCAGCTCTGGCACAGATTGTTAGAAGCCTTCTGGCATTTTCTTTTTTTAAATCAGAAAATACCACTTAGTTTTATCATAACAGCTCCACAAATATTTGGCAAAAAAAATAAATTATTAATGCTGTTTCAAAAGGCCCAAAGTGAGCTTCCTTCCTTTAAAGAACATTAAATAATTTCTTGCTCATTTTCAAATGTAGTTCTATGTTTTTCAAAATGCTAACTAAAGTATGAAGTTACAATTAATATTTTCCCAATGTACAACATAAAACTGAAACAGCGAAAATATTTGTTTAACTATTTTGAGATGTAAGTTTTGCAGTTTGACTCAAATGGAATGTTTTTTTCTAAAAAAAACCTTTTTAAGGGAGGAAAACCCTTTTGATAATTAAATCCCAGCCTAAGAGAGATGGGACAATATTTCCATCAAAGAGAGGCAGATTTTCTGTGCAGGGATTCAGAAAGGGAGCAGTATCTTTATTGGAAGTTGTTTTTAACAGGTGGTGATAAGTGATTTTATCTCTTTATCTTTCTCTCCCTTCTCCCCATGCTCTGTCTTTCAGATCTGGGGACACCTGAGCCTATTCCTGAAGAGACTTTTCCTCCATGGCATCACCAAGGGCAAATTTGAAGAAATGGGCAGTATTTTGGGCTCTGTATTTAATGTCCTTCTGACATCACCTAATGTGCCACAGCAGGAAAATGTTTGCTGTATGTCTTTATCTTGCAGCCTCTGTTGCCCATTGCTTACTGTCAATGGAGGAGTTGTGGTAGAAAATCTGGATAGAAATTTCTGCCCCAGAAACCAACATGAGTTGTTTGCTTTGTCCTGGTGCTTTTCTGTTTCTAACCCTTTATCATCCCTTTCCTGCCTTCTACAAAGTAAAGAAGAAACTGAGATCAGCTAGTGAAGGGCTTCCTGGATTTGTTGCATAATTTAGTTGCAATGTGAAGATCTGCATTTTTCATTAGTTATTCATTAATAGGCCAAAGAGCGTCGTCCCCGTGGTTGCAGGAAAGGCAAGGGTTACCACTGCTCTAGGCCAAGACATTACAATACTGATGATGACAAAACTATTTGGCACAGATGCCAACAATGCCAGAAAACAAGCCACCATCCTAATCAAGGGCAGTATTTTCATTGCTCAGAAAGCCAGCCCAGCTCCCTGCTGTCAGACTGTGACAATCCCCAGCTGGCAGCCCCGGCCAGCTCGGCTGCGTCCCCGGTGCAGTGTCATTCCAGCTCCCCAGAGGGCTTTGCCAAGGCTGGGTAGAGTCTGTACATACACAGCTCCCAGGACTTGTACCTGGATAAACAGCACATCACAGATCATGGAGGAGAAATTCCCCAAGAGCAGAGTAGCGAGTACCAATAAACGCGGGTTTGACCCCTCAAGGAGGGGGCAGCACGGGTTCACCACTGCTCCCCTGAAGCACCTTCCTTGCTGATCTGGTCCTTCCTGGTCCCAAACAGGTGGTTCATTCTTCCCGTCTGACATGCACAACCTACACAAGGGCATGTGGAAGGAAAAGTGCTGAGCTACTGTGCTGCAGCTGAACCTCTCCAAGGAACTCATGGAAATGGTGATAGTGGCAAAAGAAAAAAAGTACAAGTTCTAGCTGGCAGCTGCAGGTGTATGAGCAATGGGATGGCACAGCCTCTTAGTTTCATTGGCCATATATGTCTTTATTTTAATCTAGACTTATATCCAAGGCTTTCAGTGTAGCTCTGCCTTCCTGTGGCAAGATCCTCCAAGCAGTTACGAGCTCTGCAATTTCTTCCCCAAGCCTCTTAGTTTTCAGGAATCTTGTAGCTGTTACTATGATTCAGTTTGTGCTTTGTCATGGCACTTCAATTTTGCCAAGGGATATCAAGTGGGAGGGCGGGAAGGTTTGGAGAAGTATAACTATAGACTTTTAATGGCATTTCCTTTTGGCCCAGCAGTTGAGTCAGGTGTCCCTTTTGTTGTTGTCTCAGTCCCAGGGTTATCAACGTTCATATCCATGTGGCATCTTATTATGTTCTTTTAACGCAGGTTACTTGCATATTAAACCAGATCATTCTGTGCCCACTAGAGCTGGAGGTCTGATTGTGTGTAACTAGTTTAGCCAGCAAAAGGAAACAGAGTTCACTCAGTTCTGAAATATTTTAGAAGAGGAAATAGTTCTATTAGAAAATTCTTACAGAAGCAAAAGCTTATTCAAAAAACAGTCCTGGTTGGGAACATCCTCTACTCAACTGTTCTGTTACAAGTGGCCCAAAGAAGGATAACTTTTCTTTTTCAATTCCTGTTGTGGCAGCAGCTCTGGGTTAAGCAATGGTTACGGTGTGTTCAGGGTACCAAAGTAGAAAATCTGAGACAATGGGCCCAGATGCAGAACTTCCTGCTATAACCTTGTCCTAGTTAGAACAACTGGGACCAATTCATGGGTGTAACCCAATCTATGTATTCTATAGCCCTCCATGCCA
>JAWMRA010000050.1:11287448-11486919 GCA_035584735.1 Pseudotriccus pelzelni | reverse complement strand
TTTCTTTTCTTTTCTTTTCTTTTCTTTTCTTTTCTTTTCTTTTCTTTTCTTTTCTTTTCTTTTCTTTTCTTTTTCTTCTAACCTACTTCTAGTAACAGATGTGCACTGTTCTATGAGGCTAATGTTTAGCATACAGCTTGTCGACTGTCACTTTAATCTCTTGTAATAATAACTGACTAGGGTTTAGTGGCTCTGTTTTTCGCCAGCATACCCCATATTTCTGTTTCTTTTTCTTTCCCCCTGGCTATTTGACTGCAGGCCAGATGTACCCTCATTCAACGTGGTTTAGTTTCTTTGCTTTTAGCAGTGCTCCACCAATTTAGACCGGTTGAGAATTTTTTCTCAGAAATATTCTTCATACCAGGCCTTCTTGTTTTGTATACAAAATACAAGCAAGCAATGAGTTACGTGGTTGTATCAGCCCAGGCTATGTATACCTATGCCTTAGCAGAAAGCTCTGAGCACTGGTTTTCCCGTCAGGTATCACAATGGGGGTGGGTGTACAACATTTTGAAGATGCACAAGAGTGTGCTTAGCAGACAGTCATTCAAGCTGTTACGCCACACAGCACAACGCCAATGGGATTTTGCAACTTTGTTAGCTCTCTGTCTCAGTTGCTTGTGACCAGGACAGGTAAGTATGAGAGGCTGGTGTTTCACACTACAGTTTCTAAGCTTCAGCCAGTGTGCAAATGCACAAATATTCCTTCCCCTGCACAACTGCCTTGCTTGCTGTCAACATTAAGAATCATTGTTCTGACTCTGAGTGTGTCACGTGGTGGGTGTGGGAGCTTTGTGATTTGGCAAGTTCAGCCTTTGGCATCAGCATTCCCCCTGCTACAGCATCATGGGACAACTTCAGTTCATGCCAGGCACTAGGCTCATTCTGACCTGTTCTAGCACTGGGCAGCACTATTCAGGATAGCACTCATGATTGGTATTCATAAACCCTTTCGCTCGGCTTTTTTTTCCCTACCACACCTTTTTCACATGTTCCCCTACCAACATCATGTGCTCATTTTAACTTTTATTGGACGCATTCAACCTTGTGGGTACACTTACCATTCACCCCTGCTTCACCTGACATGTCTGTTATTTTCCTATATGTAGGCAATGTGTCTTACATCTATAGTTTCACAAGCTTTGAATTTAGTTTGCTGAATCACTGAAATTCTGCATCACCTCTTCCACTGCCCTTTGGAGGCAAGAATATTCCCATTAGAAACTACTCTTGGTGGTCTACATTTGGTGATTTAATTGGTAATAAGGAGGTTACCATAGCTGAAGATGCTCAGATACTATAAGAAAAGGGATTTTGGAATAGGTTTCAGGGCAAAAAAAGAATCCTATAATGAAATCTGTTATAAGAGGGACACGATCAGGAGAGAGGTGATGGAAGCTTCCCCAGTTAGGAAACTTCCAGCAGAAATTCGCAATTCAAGAACTAATCATAGATAAATATTGTACATCAACGAGAAGAGTGAGATATGATGAGGTTTCCAAGGTTCTCACACTGTGATCTGTTGGAACGTGAGTGCACTACCTACTACTGTACTTTATGCTTCCCTAGACAAAGTCAAACTATCGCCCATGTAACACACACTGAGCAGAGCAGAGGTTAGACATTCTGCTCCTCTCTGTAACGGGATGTGGTTGGTGGAAGTGCACAGATTAGCAGACAAAGCCGTGCCTAATGTTATTAGCCAAATGCTTTCACAGAGCTATGGCATTATGGAATTTCAGCAGAAATTTCTCACTGACCAAAATGATGGTCTTACTAAAGTCAACAGAAAAATAATTACTTTTATTTTTAGCCCTACCTAAATAATCATGGAGTTTTAGGGCCCAGGCATTCTAGTAATAGTGTTAGTAAATAAAATGTGTGTGTAGGTATATGTGCATGTACACACAGAGAGGAATTCCAACCGTGTATAGTTGATGGTGTACTGAACGTTCTGAAGACCACTCTTATTTTACCGAAATAAAGCATTAGCAAGAATGAGTGGTGTGCAATACAATCAGGGGTCTTTGTTGTTTTCAGAAATCTAATGAATGAACACATACCATCCATTGGTTTCCGACATGACTGGCATATGGTGCTCATAAATAAATAAAAAGCATGATATTACAGTTACTCTGATACCAGTGAGTGGTAACATTTGGTAAACTGGGGAGCTGTTTATTCTATCTTACCTCAACAACAAAACCACAAAATCTCTGAGTAAAAAACAATTAATTGTAACTGATAGTTTTGGGGGGTTCCTCCCATTAAGCCAGGTTACAAGGTTCCAAAAGAAACATTAGACCACTTCTTAATGTATGGCTTCAGATATATATTTTAAAACCATTAAAATTACATAGAAGGTAATTGTCAGCTACAATGGCCTTCGGCAACAATAACTCCATACCTAGGAGAGACTCACAGCAATATAAAAGAGTTTAGCAGGACCTGCATTCTACTTTGATTCAAAACTGAGATCCTAAAAATGCCAAAATAGCTGCCTACAGGACCAATACTGCTCTCGGGGTTTACAGTCGTCTACTCTTTGTTTCTTACCAGAACATGGCTGACACTGGTTCAATTTCCAAATTTTCATAGGTTTAGGAACCTCAATTTCACATCTCTCCCAGGAATGCCCTACCTCTACACTCCTCTTTCCACATGTTCTCGCTGCTTTCCTGAACCATCACGCTCTCACCAGTGGCATCACTACTGCAAAATTTGCAGCATATAGGAATACATTTCTTTCTTCCACACTCACATTCCAAAGCTATAACCAGATCCCCAGCAGTAAGCAATCTTGCTGATCCACCTCAAAACACAAAATACAAGCAATTGGGAAAATGACATTGGTGAAGTTGTCCACTGACCTCCCTCCAGCACAATAAATGCTGTACAGTCTTGAACCCTAGCCCTAGCACAAAGACACAAGCCCTGATGAGGTCAGAACATATCCAAAATGGGTGTCATCTGAAAGAACTACCCCTCTGGGGTATTTGCGGTCACCTCTTTTGGGTTAAGACTAGGCCAAGATCTGGAGTTAACATACAGTATACGAGAGAAGTATACAATATACTTCTGAACGCTGAAGCGGTCAAATGGTCTTTAATTAATTTCATCAGGATAGAGGTCACCTCTCCTTGGGTAAACCTAAAGTGATGATTAAGACTGAGATACAGTTGGAAAGTATTTTTATTTCTATGGGCTGCTGAAGTAATATATAGGCTGGTGCTGGCAGTAACAAATCAGCCCCAATTTGGTCATTAGATATAGATCATCCATCCAAGAGTTGGAGACCTGTGTTTGTTTTTCACAGGTTATACTACGCAAAAATAAAGGCTTGTGTTGACAGTGGACTGAATGAAATAGAGCTAGTTGCAGATTAGCAAGGTATCGCTTCTCTGGGATTTAGATCAGAATTCTTAGGAATCCTAAGGCTGGAAAATTGTACCCTAGATTCTGTCAGGACCATCAAAGCAGAAAAAGGTCTGATGCTAACAGGGATGAAAGGTAAAACTGAATTTTGCAGGGTTATTCTTCAATAGCAGGGGTTCTCTTCTTATGCTGGTGCTAGTGATACAGTTGGGTTAGAGGAATAAATGAGCTGGAGAACTGTATTTATTCCTGAATTTCACTGGGATTGCCGTCTTAAATTGAGGATGCTAATACAGTAGTAGAATGTTTGTAGCATAGCGTACAGGATATATTTTGATCTGTTAATGGCCAGGGTCACTTCTAGTTTTAGATAGGAAGACATGTTAGCCTGTCAGAGTAGGTTGAAAACTATACTGTAGGTACTTTGAGTCACAGCAGTACAAGCAAGGGCTGCATGACGAACCCTACCTAAATGCAAGAAGTTTGTGCTTTGTTGGGATATAGATGTGGAAAGTTAGGTTTTGTTTCTGGATGCTGGAAGACCTGCTGTTGCTGTTAGACCAAAAAACTAGGGTTTAGGTCTGTTGAAGTCCCCAGTCTTCCATTTGGGCTGAAAAAGATGAACTCCTAAATATACCTGCGATTAGTCCTGGGATAGCCAAGTGTTGCTTTGTTGGCCTTACAGGAGTTTGTGTAAGGCCCGCAAAACCAGGCTAATTCAGCCTTCCTGCAGATGCCACAGGACACGCAGGAGTGCTGGACACAGCAAGGGAACAGAAACGTGACGGGGATGGACTATGTTTGGTTTTAGGTGAAGTTCATCCTTCAGGTCCACAAGGGTCCGAGAAGTTAAGTGCACTCCTAAGCAGGTTGCATGCTGCAGGGCTCTGCTGAGCACCGACACCTCTGGTTGGGCTCGTATTTAAGTTCAGGTCACTGGGCCAGAGTTTAAGGTTACGATTAGCCCTTGGAACAGAAGTGGCTGGAGTGTCAGGTTTAACACAATGTTCCAGACCAACATGAGAGCCATGATGGGAGAAATTTTGTGACAGAGTTAGCTGACCCAACTGAATTCAGGTCAAGGTTATGGGCTTGTCATAATTTCAGCTGAAAAGCAACATATGTCTCATACTGCTAGAGTTGCTAGACTTCCCCTGAGTTAGTCCTAACATATTAAACCAAATTTAGCCTGGAGAGTCTCAAGGATCAAGTAGGTTTTAGTGACAACATGGCCTAGTATTGTACAGGCCGTTAGGACTAGGACAGTGACTGATGAAAAAATCAAACGAAGCTAAGGTTAGATATGGGGCAAGGCAAGGCCTAAGTTTAGGGCTAACTGTTGACACTATGATTGATGTTTGGCACTGGAGGGGCTGAGGAGCTTTGTAAAAGTCCCTTCTGCAACAGATGCATTTCTCTTTCTCCTGAGGAAGAAAAGACTTCATAGGTAAAAGTCTAACAGACAGAGGAAGGAGGAGAAAGAGGAAAAAGAGACACCAGTACTTATCAAGACTTTGGAATCGAAAGGAATGGTTTAGAAGTCTATACACATATGCACATCTGGTTTTCCCAATCTTTAACTTTCCTCCCATCCTTCCTGTCTCCTTGCAAGTCTCCCTTCCCCCCCGTAATTCCCACAGTCCTCTGCCTCTTTATGTCACACAGACATTCCTTTCTTTTTGTTCCCCTTTGTCCTTTCCAGTCCCAGCATTGGGCAGAGGCAGCAAGAGAAGAGAAAAACCTGGGAAGCAGCTTTACCATTTCTTTTTTTACCTTGTAACCAAACGAACAGCAAGTCCCACAATGGCCAGCACCACCACGACCACAATAGCCATGGAAGTGTTGCAGCACCGTAGCTCTGCTAGCCTGGAGAGCCAGGTAAGTGAGGGTGGCAGGGGTTTGACCACAAGCCTTCGGGGAGCATCAGAGGACGGCCAGCCACCAGTGAGCCGGCTCTGTCCGCGGTCTCCCCGGCCGGCCGGGCAGCGCTGACCCCACCGGACTCTGCCTGCTGGCACTTGCCATATGCAGCAAACCTGCCTGGGAGGGCACCGAGCCTCCCCGCGGGGCACCCCTGAGGCAGCCCCTTGGCCCGGCGGCCCCGAGGGCCGGCTGCCGCCGCACGGGGGGCATCCAGCTGTTGCCAACAGCTGTGTGTCAGCCCCGGCTGCGCCGCGGCCGAGCGCGGGGTCCGCCCCGCCGCCGTCCCCGCCCCTGCCAGGAGGAGGAGGAGGAACCGAGAGTGCCCGACCCGGTGGCTTTTAGGGGGGGGAGGCCACTCAGTTGTTAGAGCCCAGGCCCTGCGCTCCTCTTCCAGCTGCTGCTTCTGCTCGTTTCCAGCGCTACGGCCGCCAGGCTGGCTGCTGCCCGGCCTCCCCTCCTCCTTTCGCCGGTACCTACCTCAAAACCGCCGGAGGCTGCGGGGCTCCGCTCGTGAGGGAGGAGGAAGAAGCTGGGTCTGAAAAGGCAAAAGGTATTTGATTTGTAGGTGGGTGGCGGGGGTAAAAGGGGGGGGCGGGGGAAGAGAGGAGAAAAAAAAATAATAAAAAGGCAAAAAAGAGCGGGGCTGAGTCTGGAAGCGGGTCTCGCCGCCCAGGACCCGCACGCCCCGGCGGCCACGCGTGGGTGCAGATCGCGGCGCGGCGCGCAGGGCCGGGCGGAAGATGCACACGACGCAGAAGGACACCACTTACACCAAGATCTTCGTCGGGGGCTTGCCCTACCACACCACCGACTCCAGCCTGCGCAAGTACTTCGAGGTCTTCGGGGACATCGAGGAGGCGGTGGTGATCACCGACCGGCAGACTGGCAAATCCCGAGGATACGGCTTTGTAAGTGCCGCTCTCCGGCGGGCCGGGCGGGGCTGCCCCCGCTGTGCCCCGTGCCCGGGGAAGGGGGCTGGCAGCGGAGCCCCGCGCTGGGAACCCCCCGGTGCCGGCGCTGCTGCGGAGCGCCGGCTGCTCCCGGGGCCGCCGAGGTTGTGCCCGGTGCGGACGGGAACGGGGGGCTCGCCCAGGACGAAGGCCGGGCTGGGGGCTCGGGAGGAGCCCCCCGTGCTGGCCGAGGCCGTGCCGTTCGTTTCAGCACCTCCTCCCCCCGTCCCGCCGCCGTATGTCCGTGCGGGGCACAGCGCGCCGCTGGGATGCCCCCGGTCCCCGCATCCCGCCCGCAGCTCCCCTGAACTCCTGTGTTCCGGGGGGCCTGGGGAGAGCTCCACCAGCTGCTTAAAAAAAGGACGGGGAGGAGGTGGAAGGGCAGGAGAAAGCAGCTGGCACCAGCCCAGAGGGGGAACTCGGCGAGGAGGGAGCCCGCTTTTCCATCAGGTCTCAGCAGCCCTTCCCATCCTGCCATGCAAGCGAGGCTGCTCGGAGGGAGTTTAGCTCCTGATTCAAAATAGAACAATAAATAAACTCCACTTAGTGCCTGTTGCCGGAGTGTTTACAAAGCACTGTTGCTACAAACAAGGCTGTGCTTGATTCCAGGTGACCATGGCAGACAGAGCTGCTGCAGAAAGAGCATGCAAAGACCCAAACCCCATCATTGACGGCAGGAAAGCAAATGTGAACCTGGCGTATTTGGGAGCAAAACCAAGGAGTATTCAAACTGGTGAGGCATCCAGGAGATACCGTCTCTATTAGAATAACTTGTAAGGCGAGGAAACAAGTTCCTCAGGCTGGATTCATCTGCTCTGGTATACACTTATCTATCCCCCATAGTTCCGATTGTTGGCTGAGGACACCGCATAGTCCAGTTACCTCCCTTCTTTATCTTCTTCTTTGTACCTGTTACACTGGTGTTACACACCAGAGTTCACAGAGCTGAGTTAAAGCTGTTTTCTTCCAGGGCTGATCTGTTTGCCTGTTATCCTCTTCATTACATGGGAATTAACACTAAGATTCATTTCATCATTCCCTTTGGTTTAATGAGCACGTTACCCAGTGTGTAAAATAAGGCTTTTTACCCCATTGTCTGCTCGATAACAGCGCGTTCACACTGGTCTTTCATCTGAATTCCCATCTGCTCCTCGTGCATATCACATACGCATGTTAAATTTAACTTGCTTCTAAATGGGGCTCTGAATTTGCTCACGTGCATAGCAGATAAAATGCATGTATGTGGTGTAATTATGCCTGCAAGTTATGAGCTGAATGGTACAATGGATGCCATTCATTAATATTTCTTTTTTTTCTGAAATTTTCTTTAGGTTTTACTATAGGTGTGCAGCAGCTACATCCAGCCTTCATTCAGAGACCCTTTGGGTAAGTGGAAATGTTTCTTAACGGTCTGTTTGAAACCAAATTCACGAATCAACTTCCTCATTGTTTAAAATGTGCGAAAAAAAGCCTTGGCCGTCAAGAGTGGACAGTTTCAACAGCTGTTGTTAATGTTCAGAGTACTGTATTTCTGGTGGAGATTTCAGAAGTTTTGTGCATTTGTCAGCTTTAATGTAATTCCCAAAGATCCTTCTTTATCCTCAGTAAATCGTAGTCATAATAAACCCAGTGCATTGCTTGCTGCTTTGCCAACTTCAAGAATTCACAAGAATTCAAATAAATGGAAAATAGTTTTTCTATTGTAGTACTTAAGGTGTCAAAACAATTAAGCAAATTCTGTTCTCATGTTTCTCAGATAAGATCTTCTGCTTCTTCTGTGCTGTTTCCCACGTAATAACGCTTAGGATACAGTTTTATCCTAGAAAACAAATTGCATTGGAAACAAAGTCTGTTACTTAATGAAAGTAACATTAGGTCAAAAATTGATTTTGGACAGATGTTATACAAGGCTTGAATAGTCTGCAAAAGTGGGCTTTTGTCTGCTGTTTTCAATAGCTTATACCATCCCTACTCGGTTAGAAAAGTCCTCTTTTTATACATCTAATAGGATCTGGCAGCTGCTCGGCAAAAGACAAGTGTGCTTCACGAGAACAATAGTGACTGTCATACTGCCTTCATTTAACTGTTTAATGATTGATGCAGCTCTTTTTTTACACCATTTCAGAAAGTGAATATTGATAGGGTTTTTTTATTATTATTTTCTAAGAGCATTAAGGAAGTAGGTGCATTTTTTAAAGCTTTTGAGCACTGCTCTGTTGTGGGTTTTGTATGCCTCTAATATAAATAGATGGAATTTTGGCCTTTGTCAACAGGGATGCTTCATCCCTTTTCTGCTCTCTGCTCATATTTTCTTGGGGTGTTTTGTTTTTGTTTTGGGTTTGGTTTTTTTTTTTTTAAGAAAAAGAATAACAATAAACCAGAAACTTTCACTCCTCTGCCCTCATGGCTGCAGTTGCCAACTGCCTGGGTAATCTCATTCCGATGAATTTATGGATATAAGAGGCTGTGTTGCCACAATAGTGCACACCCAGTGTGTACGTGTGTTGTGTGTGGTTCAAACATGCCGGTTTTCGTAAGCGCTTACAGCTCTGTTGGAAAGACTCGAAGAACATCTGTCATGAAATGAAGAGTCTCCTTTTTTTTTTTTTTTTTGGTGCAAGAGCCACAGTAATCTGCATAGACAAGATGCTGCTTTTTAGCAGCTCTCCTTGTATGGGAGGTCAAATAGCTTTCGTGGCCCCCAGCACTGGCAGCAGTGGTACCTTTGGGGTGTGAACTCGGAGGTTTTCCACGTTGCACAGCGGTGCAGGAGAGAAGTTGACAATAAAAGCAGCTTGTGGTGAGTTCTGCCATGCATGCAGAGCAAAATGGTGAAGCCCATTAAGCTCCCGGTGTTGGCAGGAGCACCTTGCAGATTATCTGCAGGTCTGTGGGTGCTGTTCCTACCCCGCAGCCGCAGCTCTGGAAAACAGTTTTGTTTTTTTTTTTTGAAGAGTTTGCTTTTGGTTTCACATACAGAGGACTGTGGGATCGACTGATTACGTGCTCTAGACAGTTCCTGTTCCAGTTCTTAGGCATTGGTTTCATCATTAAACCAGCAGAGCTGCAGTTAGCACATACAGCACTATAAATTATTTATCAGTTGCCAAGAGACAGGAACCAGGAGAATGGAGGGTTGTAGGCAGGGGATTATATATCATTATTTGCAAGCATCAGTAAACAAGAATTTTGTTGCATTCAGTCATTGCTGCAGCAGAGTCACTGGAAATGTGGGTTTGGCAAAATGTGGAGCCATTTACCTGAGCACCACAAGTGGGTCTGCTCTGTGGCTTCTGTCAGGTGCTCACTTGAGCAACAAAGCTTGGCTGCTCATTCCCTCTTTGTTTCATCAGTAGACCAACAAAATTAAGAGCTTGCAAAGCTCCACTCTAGCATTCCCTTGAACCCGCAATTTCCTTGGCCTTCTGGAATGTGAGGATAGATGAGTTTATCAGGGTCTGTCTTTGGAAGCTTCAGTGAATTGGTGTTGTCTGTTTGCTCTGCACTGTGCAGAGTAGGTCCTGACCTTTCCCAAGTGAAGCTCGATGGCTCCTCTGCTTTGCCCATGGTGTGGGATGTTGCCTGGTTCTCCCTCCTGCACTTCCCATCTCTGCAAAGTGTTTGTGCCCAGGGGTTGGCATGTGGTTCCCAAAGGATGATTGTTATGAGGCACGGGGTGCTAGGTGTGTGAGCTGGACTTGCCAAGACAGAAATGAATGAACAACCGTTAACTTCTGGGCAGTTAACTGAGAGCAAGCCAGCCAGTTATGTTCAACTAGCAAACCACAAAATGCAGGTTTTGGTGAAACCTGAAATGAATGGAAACTATGAAAATTACCCAAACATCAGTGAGGATTATTTATAAACTGGAGGCTTCCCCCCCAGCCCTAGGCACCCAAATGCAGCTGTAAATATTGCCTGGGCTATGCGGAACAGAAAGAGAAACCATGAGGAGCCTCTCTTGTTCCTCCTGCTGTCCTGGCAGGGGAGGCACTCACATGGCAGACAGCACGGAGTCGGTAGTAAATCCTGTTTTGAGAAGGAGTTTTTGGCTTGTTGTAACCAGAGATCTTAACAGTAATGCAAGGCAAAGGATGCATCTGCGTCAGGGTGACTTGGAGATCTGGCTCCTGAGTTTAGGGAAGCAGCATTAGGCCTGGGGCTGAGCCTGAGGCTTACAGACTGCTCTTCGCTTGGAGGCACCTGGCAGTGCCACGGTATGTCCCTGCAGCTACCACTTAACGTGATCAGGTGATGCGGCAGAGCTGCTTGGTGCCCACCTGTTAGTCCCCTCCTCTGGGACTCTGATGCTGGAGACAGGTTTGACTCTGTGCAGGGAATGGGGATTCCCTGGTTCTCTTTGCAGCCATGCTTGCTGCTCGGACACAGGCAGCATATGGCAGATGCATTCCTGTGGCTGTGCCTCAGCGAAGGAGCTATCTGTGTGGGAGATCTACCAGTGACTGAGTAAGTGACTGAGCTCTTGGAAACATAAAGCTGTAGCAGGATCCAGCTCTTTCCATATCTGCACATTGGATGTCATTACTCCAGAGACCCCATCCTCGTGTAATTGCTTGTTGTGGTGACCCGCTGCCTCTGGCCCATATTTGGTCTCAGGCAGCATCAGAAAGAGTTAAATCTCTTTGAGTTTAAAATTTCATGCATTGATGCTGCTGAAGTTAGGAAGTGAAGAAAGTCCCTCTTTTGTGTCGGTCCGCCCTCCCTTGCAGCTGTTTATCCTTAAAATTTCTCTATTGGGTTAAAAATAAAAAGAAGCAAACTTTCATCTTTTCTGTGGTTACACTTGTAAAGCTGCGCACGCTGGCCAGGCTCTGCTGAGCCTCTGTCAGCTGGCATCGCCCTGCTCCCGCTTCTTACTGCTCACTTATCCAGAGCCGGGTGGCTGCAGGATGCCATCCCGATCCCAACCTGCACTGCCAGCCACAGGTGTCTTCTGGAGTTGGAGCGCCGGGCACCTGGTGTTGTCCTGTGCCAGTAACATGAAAGCTCTGGGGGGGATTTCCTAAAAAAAAATTCAAATCCAGTTTCCAAACAGCTTCAGCTGCTAGAGCTCAGGCATGGTGACTGCTTTGCAGACCAAATGCTTGCCAGGCAGAAAGAGATCCTTTATTTATTTATTTGTTTTGTGGGATTTAAGCATAGGCACATATTTATAAGCAGATCAGGTAGCTGTGTGAATTAGCTTGAATGTCTGCTTCAAGGTGGCAAGTGCTGGTGTCAGACCCAAGGGCTTGGCGTACTCTTTGTTTTGGGTTTAGGTGCAGTTTGCTTATGTCCTGCTTGTAGAACAATAAAAAAGGAAAGCTTGGTCTGATACACTGACCTTACACTTGGCTGTGTAAATGGTGTGCCAAGCTCAGGGCAGTAGCAAACCTGTTGCAAGGGACAGGCTCTGGGTGAAGGCTCTGAGCTATTCCTGTGCAGTCAGGGCACAGACTCGTGTGTGATGGAGAGGCTGAGCTGGCTCTAATTTTGTCTTTATCGCACATGGCTCAGGTTGTGCCATCTTCTCTGTATGATTCCATTCCCTTTGGTGGATTTGCTCTTCATCCTTCCCAGCACAAGAGCAGTCTCTTTAGCAGCAGAGACCTGAATCCTTTCCCCTTGGTGCAGGAGCTGGGGAGTGGCAGATCCAAAATTCTCTGCTGCTCTGGCTGGTGCCAGTAGTCCCAGTGTGGGAGATTGATGGATGCATCTGAATTTTTTGAGCAGTCCAGCTTGTACTTGAGCTCGTCTTTCCTCTGTGCAGCTGTTGGCATACTGGTCCCTAACTAGTAGTATTAAGCACATGCCCAGTAATTCGAATGATGAATGCAGCCCTGGGCGTCCTGCCTCTGAGCTGAGGGCACCAGCCAGGGAACCAGACAGTTGTTGTGCTGATAATTTGGTAGCAAGGACATCGGGTCACTTCTAAATATGACTTACATGAAACTTGTTCCCCACAGATGGGAGCAAGCTACATACCAGAGCTAAATATACTGTGTGATCACAAAAGATGAAAAGTCGTGGACCTCGGAGTTAAAACTGAGTCTCCTGTTTCTCAGTCTCCAAGTGCTGTAAACAGGATTGTGCTGTCCCCTGCAGTTTCCCTGTCACCAGCTTTGAGCATTTCTGCTCTCCTGTGTCAGAGCTGAGCTGCTGCTGGCTCTGCTCTGGCCGAAGTGGCAGAGTCTGGGAAAGCCATGCTGGATCCAGGCTCACACATCCCCCCATGATTCCAGCTTGCAGGAAGGTGTGGAGGGAGGCATCCTCCACGTTCTAGGTCAGCAAAGGCACAAACAGCAGCAGAGGTCACAAACTCTTAAAATTGAATTTCTTTCTTGACTGAGAAATTACTTAATTACTTGTTTTATCAGTGTAAGCCTTTTATCAAAAATAGATATTTCATTGCTTCAGCTCTGCTTCTTCCATAGCTGAAGCATTCTACTTCAAAATACTTCATCTCTCCAAGAAAGGGTTTTTGATAAATCAAATGTGTGGATGGTTTTAATTAAAGGGCAGTGGAAGGGATCATTTGTGTTAAGAAAGAAAGTCTGTTGAAAATTGAACCAATTGAAAGTAGTCACTGCAGTGTCTATTATGCCAAAACTTGTCAGGTACTTCAGAAGACTTTAGAGATGTTTCTGCCATAGATTTTCTCTAAACTGCATAAGAAAAGAGGTCAGTTACAGGCAAAATTACGGGGGCTTCCTGGGTTAATCTGTCAGAGCCTCTGTTTTTCCCTAGAATCCTACCAGGTTCCTCACACCAATGCTGAAGGACTCAGGCTCTTGTCGTGCACTGGTGTGAAACAGTCTCTATTTCTTCTGTCGGTTAATTTCTGGTTTGGCTGTTCTGATAACTCCAAAGGGGAGGGCTTTTTCCTTCTCTGGATAGCTGACTAGTTGCGGATAAACTTCCATGTGGCTTTTTCCTTGGTACCAGATGGCTCTTGTTTCAGGCAGATGTTATCTCCTGCTACCTGAGTGTTTTTCAGCCTGCTTCTCCAAAACTATTTTTGGTCTGGCCCAGCATACCTTTGTTTGGGATTATGGTTCTTTTTTTTTTTTCCTTTTTCCTTTGGGTGTGGGGGAAGTGAGATGCAGAGGGTAAAGCTGAAAATTCTTGAGCCTGGCTGTAACTTGTGTTGGAGCTCAGCATGTTGATCTCAGACTCTTGGTTGAGCTGAGAAAAAGGATTAGATCTTTGTGAGATGTATTCCCATCTTTGGTCTGCAGCCTCTTTTTTATTTCTTTTGTTCTTTTTTCCCTACTGATTGCAGTCTAGGATGATCTGTTGTGACATGTTATTCCTTGGTGATTGCCACTGGTGTGGTGATGTCTAGTGCCAGCAGGGAAGTAGAAAATACAGTCATGTACCTCTTTGCACAAGCAAAGATGTGTGAATCTCCTCGGAGGGCCAGAGAAGGACGAGTAGAAGACAGGCAAATTAGTTACAAGATGAGCAGAAATTGTGTTGATTGGTTTGCTGTTCTGTATTTGTGTCATATTGCAGCAGGTGAGGATAAATACCATGGAGCTGCAGAATTCATCCTTGTCTGACTTTGAGCTGGCTGGGATAGTTGGCTGATGAGGCAGAACCCTTGACATTTCAGTGCATCAGCTTTAGTAGGGACATTTCCAGGGTTTGGAGGTTTGTCAGTGGTTGAAGCCCTGCTTCTGTCAGTGAATGGGGAGGGAATGTGGAGTGGTCAGGGCACAAGAACTGTCCTGGTTTGCACCAAAGTGCTGGTGGATAAACTCTGATCTCCTGCTGGAACCAGAGTCGTTGTTGGCAGCCAGGGCCCCCCACCCTGGCCATGCTCCAGCCTGAGGCCCCTCCTCATCATGTTTGGATTGAGAATGGGACCTGAATTTCTCACATTTCTACAGCCTGTCGTCGTGGCTGGGGCCCACCTGATACCTATTGCCAAGCTTGCCTCGGCTCCACACAGGTTTACTCGAGGTGAGTGCTTGTTGCTGGCTTGGGAGTGTCCTTCAGGAACGATTTCTTGGAGTGTGAATTACCTCAGGATGTGTGCCTGCATCATCAGCTCTGAGGTGGTGTCATGGCACTGCTAATGCAAGTGTGGGGTGTGCTTCCAGGAGCAGCTTTTAAACTCATGAACCACCTCAAAATATATCTTCTGATCTGTCATCCAGGCTGTGGTTCACATTGCTGCTGTGGGCAGCTGTGGCTGTGCAGTACCACCGGCACCGCCTGCCATCACGTGCTGTGGCAGTGTGGGTGTCCCTGTAGCAGCTAATGGGTCAACTCTGATGGAAATAGAGGCCAAATTCCTGGGGTCAAATGCCAGAATTTGTGCCTTCACTGGCAGACACAAAGGGCTCTGTTTCCTTTATTCTTCAAGGAATAAAAGGCTGGTCGTGGCGGTGGCATTTGTGTCCTGATCTCTGTGAGGCTGCCAAGAGCCCTGTGCCCCTCCTTGTTTCCCAAGTGTTTATGTGGTGTCATGTCCCTCCTGACAGAGGGCTGCAGCTGTCTCCCACCTCTCCAGAAGTGACAAAACCAACTCCCAGCAGGGCTGACAGGGATCAAGGGGGTCAGGAACTCCCGCTTGTTGCTCTCCCAAACTCATGCAGCTTGCAGGAGCTGCTCATGGCTCACGCGTAGGAAGTCCTGCACAATGGGAGAGAGCTGACAAAGTGCAGCTGAAGCACATTTTAGGTGTAAATGTAATATAAAGTGGTCAAATATATGAAGTCATTCTGAGAGTGGCTGACAAGGGCTCGTTCCTCATCATTTGGGATGAGGTGTGGAGCACATGGCCATCTCACTTGTCACTTCTTCCTGGCTCTCCACCCCTGCAGAGCCACCTCTGCTCTGCAGCTCATGCTGGCAGCCCTGCAGCTGTGGTGGGGAGAACTGGGTGACAGCAGGTTTCAGAGGGTTGATTTTTTTTTTTTCAGCAGGCAGTTCCTCCCCAGAGCCAAGGGAGCCACAAACCTCACCTGATGCATTTGGACATCTCCACCCAGGACTGCACCAAAACAGGCTCCTTTTTGTTCTGTCCTCCATATTTTGCACAGCAAAAGCAGAATGGAGCCTGCGTCCCCTCTGCCAGTGGCTCTGTGACCATCTCTTTTGTTCTGTCTCACCCCTGGCTGCCAGGGCAGCGTGGTGTGGTGCCACAGAGTTCGGAGCGTGGGCTGGTGTGGCGACCACGACGGCCCTCCCGAGTCCCTCCTGTGCCTCTAGGCTTAGGTTTGACCGTGCCCGTTGTGTTTGGTGGCCTTTGCCCGTGATTAATTGTAATGCCATAAGCATCTCGTGCGTCTGCTGCTCACGGGATGACTTTGATGTGTGGTGGCCATGGCTGATCACTTGGTTGATGTTTTATAATCACACCGTGTGTGTTTTCGATGAAGTTCTCTTCTGGCTGGCAGGGCCCGTCGTGGGGGATGGAAGAAAACTGCAGGGAGGGAGGGAGGGAGAGGCATCTTAAAACACAGATGTGACTCATCCTGTAGAAATTCAGAGACAAGTTTGCTGATTTCTAGAAAGAGAACTCCAAAACAGCTTGCTGCCTTTTTTTTCTCCCTTCTTCCTGAAAGATCATCTTCAGCAGTAATGGAAGGGGGGGGAAATATTTTTTTTTCTGTGGATGCGACATGTAGCCAGCAGAGAACTTCACTGTACTGCACTGGTTTGTTTTGTTTGTAGCTGCAAGTCATCAAAGTGACCTTACCTTGGGTTGTGTGTTTTGTTTTGATCGATGAGTTGCCATCTGTCCACCTAATTCAGAAGTCAGAACTGCATAATATCTTGATCGAAGTTTCTAGCTAAATTATTAAAATCCCACGAATCAACAGAACCTTCCCTTTTACATTTATGTTCTCTTTAGAAGCAGATTCTGGAGCTGCTGAGTGTGATTTTCTAGTGCAGTTATTGTGTGTGATGTGTACTGGTGTATGCACTGGACTGGGATGTATTTCTGGAAACAGGGTACAGGAGTACTTACTGTCTTCCAAACTAATGGTGTTTTTTATTCCAAGTAGCGTTGGAGAGCTGGAATTTTTCCTTGCTGAGGGGAAAAGTAGTGCAGG
This sequence comes from Pseudotriccus pelzelni, assembly GCA_035584735.1. Lineage (NCBI taxonomy): Eukaryota > Metazoa > Chordata > Aves > Passeriformes > Tyrannidae > Pseudotriccus > Pseudotriccus pelzelni. The sequence continues at coordinate 11,470,604 of JAWMRA010000050.1, read as the reverse complement.
ATGTTGTGGATTTGCTGTCTGTGAGCCCATCGTGGAGCTTCGTTGCAGGAAAGCAAAACCAACATGGGGAGTTTCTGAGGGATGAGCTGGGAATGTCCACTCACCCACATTCCCCACGTGGGCTGAAGAGCTCTGAAGAGCAGTTGGGTGGCAGCAAGGGACATCAAGGGGTGACCTGTGGAGCTGCCCAAACAGAATGGTGCTCGAGCTGGATTGCTCTATGTCTCTCAGACCATCCTCCTGGTCATTTGGCAGGGGCAGGCTGAATGCCTCTGAGCAGGAAAAGTGCAGGCCCCTCTTCTGCTCCTGCTGGTGGGTGGGTTTTAATGAGTCCTGAGGATTGTGCATTGGTTTCTTGTTGCATTTGTGGAGCGGTTTTAACTTTATGGGGCCCTGGAGTACCAGGAAGCCTGGTAGTGGAACATGATGTGTAGGGAGAAGTGACACGCAGCCAGAGGATCTATCACCAGACTGGAATGCAGGCTGTTGTCCGAGCTGCTGATCTACAAGGGAGTAGAGCAGGAGAGCAGCATTGCACCTCTGACTTATTTAAAACAAAATGAAAGAGAACAATCTCCCGGTGACAAGGCAGGAGGAACCTCTGGATGAGACTAACCTTGCTCCTCAGAAGTGGTGGCTGCTGCTGTCTCATGTGAGTGTGTGTCACTAAGTGCCCTTGGGCTGAACTGGTGCACAAGCTCCAGCTCTGACTCAGCTGTGCCAGCCTCAGTTTAGATCAGAGCTGAACAAAAACGGATTCAATGCATTTCTGCTGCCTCATCTCATTCTTGTTACCCACAGGGTGATACTGGGTATGGTGCCTTTGTGGACTGACGGGCTGTGAGGTTGAGGTGCTTCTCTCCATTCTCCATCCTCCCTGGTGCCCTTGCCATATCGGAGGACCCTGATTTCAGGGGCAGTGTTGCTGTGTGGGGAGAGAACAGTCATTCTTTCATCATGCAAATGGCCTCAAGAAAAAACGAACTGCACGTGGCAGTGGGAAAATGAGAGAAAACTCAGTTCAGATGAGCACTTGTTTGTGAGAAACCTTTCTCCTGCCTGAGGAGCAGGTTAAACCATCAGGTCGTGGTTGTAAAAGAAGTGGGAACAGCCCTGCAAGTGCTGGATAGGAGGGGCCAGCCCCAGGTGGATCCCAGCAGGTTGTAGGTGGTGGCCAAGACTTAAGATGCTTGGGTGGAACGAAGGTGGTCATGTACAGTCCTGTGCCTTTTGAAGAGTCTGTGGGAGGCTTTTAAAAGTGGTTGTGTTTGAAAATGTGCTATCACACACATCCACACAAAAATCCCCAAAATATTTGAATCTGCATAAGCTCTCTGCAGAGTTTTCCTTGGTTTTTTTTTTTGTTGTTTGTTTACCAGAACGAGTTGGGTTTGGGGGCAGGGTGGCATGAGCTCTCCAGAGGATGGCTTTGGTTTGTGCTGTGACCTTACGTGGCTCAGCAAGCAGTGGCCAAAGGGACCTTCTCCACAGGGTGCCCTTTTTGGTGCTTATGGCTCTGATCTCCCAATGGTCCTGTGCCAATAGCTGGTGACAGTCCTCGCTGCCCATTTCTTAAACAAGCCCCAGATGTGTCACCCTACACACAGCAGAGCTCTGCTGCAGTGGGCTGTGTGGGCAGGAACTGCTCACACTCTGTAGTCCATGTGCAAGTCCCCATTTTTGTCTGACCCATGGCAGTTCCGTGTGGATGGACGTAAACCTTCAGGTTTGCACAGGTTTTGCTTTTGTTTGAGTCCTGACTTGATGTGGGCCCTTTAGGAAATTGCTGGGTTTTTTTTTTTCCCTTTTCCTCCTCATTAGCAGTTTCTAGTACATTAGTGGGCACTCCTGCATTAATCATCTCCAGGATCTTTCCGCCTCTGGACTTTAATTGACTGTGACATTCTTAAGTTCCTCGCAGCAGCAGTGTGGCTGCCTCAGGGCAGGACCGAAGTGGGTGGGAGAAGCAGTGCTTTAGGACCTGTATGGAAAGGGCAGCAGAGATGTGTCAGCCCATGGGCACGGGAGTGTCACTGCTGGGCCAGGGGCTGCTGGAACGGACACTACTGGGGAATGTTGCTGAGAGGAAGAAAACCAGCATTAATATCTCATGTTTTACAACAAACACCCTGTAGCATTGCCCTAAACATCCAGTGTTATGGAAACATGGGCCTAAATGTGTGGTAACTGATAACAGCTCCCAAGCTGGAGGGCCCAGGGCTGTGCCAGGGGACGGTGGTCATCCCTGGTGGGACAAGTGGAGAGCAATGGGGTGTCCCTGGTGCTGGGAGGTTTCCCAGAGGGGCTGTGGGTCCTCACGACCCTCCACTCAGGTTTGGGTTGTGGGACCTGGAGGGTATGGGAGGCAGCAAGGCTGGCAGGGACAGGCAAGGGTGTGTGGGGGCCAGATAGATGCAGCAAGCCAGTTCAGCAGGGGCTGTGTCACGGTCATCCAGGAAGGTTATTCTGGGGACCAGCAACCTGGATAATGGGAGATGCAAGCCGTGGGGACCAGGGTGTGTGTATTTGTTGCAGTCCATGCTTCACCTTGCACTACTTCCACCCTTGGGGTCTAGGAGTGTTTTGCTTCTCATCCCCCACCCCGAGCAGCACCCCTCGCTGGAGGGCAGCACTGCTGGGCAGCACCGTTTCTGTGGCTGATACACGTGAATTTGGGGGGGCGAGGAGGGGATGTGCAGGCTGGAGGGAGTCCAGCCCCTCGCTGACTCTGTCCCTTTGCCTCCACAGACTCACGCCTCACTATGTTTACCCCCAAGCTATCATCCAGCCTAGTGTGGTGATCCCTACCCCTGTGCAGTCCATCACGTCTCCCTACATCGACTACACCGCCGCCAGCCAAGCCTATTCCCAGTACACCACAGCTGCCTACGACCAGTACCCCTACGCTGCCTCCCCCGCTGCCGGGTTTGTGGGATATGGCTACACGGGCACGGTGCAGCCCCCCATCACCGCCAGCAACCCCGCGGCGCCCGCCACGGCCTTCGTGCAGTACCAGCCCCAGCAGCTGCAGCCTGACCGCATGCAGTGAGGGCCCTGCCCGCGCCTTGGCCTCCTGGGACAATCTTACCATGGAAGGATGCGACTAGGACAACAAAAGCAACAACAAAAAAAAAAAAAAAACCCAACAAAAAAACCCTAATAAAAGATACAAAACCAACAAAAAAAAAATCACCCCGTCCCTTTATCCCCCTTTACGTAGGTGCATATCGATACCTAAGCTATTTATAGTGTTGAGGGCAAACCCAAACCCTTGCAGTCTGACTGTGCTGATGAAAATGGACTTCTGGTAAGTTTGGTTTTGGTTTTTTTTTTTCCCCCTTCAATCTGGACAGATACTGTCTCGAAGATGTTCTAAAAGTGACTGAAATGTTTCACAGGAAAACTACAGATTCTTGCACACATCGCGGTCTGCTTCCATCACCTGTGGTCTTCTTTCCGCCCCCTCCTCCACATCAGCCCTTCCTTCCTCATCAAACCTGCAATCCTCTTTATTTACTGGTGAGGTACAGAGGTACTTGGAGAACATGGATAAAAAGCAATCTTATTTTTTGGTTGTACAAAAACTTTGTAATACTCAGAGATGCCTTACAGAAAAAAAAGCAAAAGAAACTATTTTTTAATATTTATTGCGATTTTATTCGCATGAGCTGTGAATTGCAGACAGAAGAATAGTAGTAAGTATCTGCCTTGTTTAATTCTCATTTTACTAAATTATTGTATGTAGGTAAAAGTTCTTAAGTAATTGCTGAATCACTTCAACATGCAAAAGGGAATATTGGCTTGAAGGAGAGCAGAATATTCCTTTAGTCAACGCACTGTACTATTTTCTTATCGTAATTGTTACTCTGTTAAGATTATCTCAAATTTAGGTATATTTTTAAATGCAAAAAACCAACCAAGAATACTGAACATTTTGTCTACTTTGGTAGATCTTTTGTTACAATGCTGCAACCTATGGAGACATTTACAGTATTTATGTAAAAAAGATTTGGGGCTGTTGGCCAGCGAGGTTTAGGAGAGTGGAGCAAAAAAGAAAAAGGTGTTATGTCACTGAACAAATGGGTAAATGTAACCTTTTTATGCCTGTAATCCAACAGCCAAATAAAGGAAGAGAACAGGCAATGTAAGTTAAGTGCATTTCTACAAAGACAGCAATAAACTATTTTAACTTTTAAAATTACTCAGTGCTCTATGGTACCACGTTTGCTTGGCTGAAGTGCATTAGGGAGTACTTTCCAACTGACCTGACCTGGCTACACTGGGCCTTCATTCACCACGCGTGTGCTGGGGTGGGCCAGGAGTGTGTGTCGAGGGGCAGGAGCCCCTGCTGGCATCCTGAAAGGCACTGCCTGGGTGCCCCTGTCCCTGCAGCGTGTCCCACGTGCCCTTACTTGCTCTGCCTGTCCCAAGTCACCTCAGGGTTTCTGAGCTCACAGAGCTCAGCTGGGTCCCCAGTGCTGGCACTGGGCACTGGCTCACACTGTGCAGAGCAGAGGGTGGGTGGTGCTGCTGTCCTGGTGTAGCTCCAGTGGAAGCAGGGACAGCTGGGATCAGATCACACTCCATAATCCTCGGGACACCACCTTCCTACTTGTTCAGTCTAAGAGTTGTTTTCCAAAGCTGAAGTTATCCAAAAGTGAGTGGTCTGCCAGAGCCTTGTTAAGGGTGGGTTGCTGAAGGCCTTTCTGATGCTGAGGCAGGCGCATCAGCAGTGAGACTGGCAGGGTGCTCGCATCCCTGAGCCTGCTTCGCCTTACTGAGATGGCTGCATTGGGCTTTCCCCAACCAGCTTGCTTTAGAAACTTGGTTTTCAGATTTTGACAATTACGAAGCTTCAAGAATCAGTTTTTAGAAGTAAATAAAATTATTCTTTTTGATCAGGCCAGTTTATCTGGTTCATGTCCGTAAAGGTCATGGCAGGACTGGTGCCAGGAAGTGCCATGTCTTTGGCAGCAGCATATGCTGTGAAGGTGCCTAAAGCCATCCTAGGGAAAGAGGGTGCCATAGGATGAAAGCAGAGGCAGTTCAGGATTGTTCCTGACCAACCACCCTGGTGAGCTGGAAGGCACACGGTGGGCATGTCTAATGTCATCAGTAGGCCTCAGAGTAAACAGCCCATCTGGATGAATGGAAACAGCTCATTCCTCCCTTGCTTGTGTTGCGTGAGAATGCAGATCCTGGTGGGGCTCTGTTCATCCTGCCCGAGGTTTTGCTTACAACCATGTGGGTGACATTTATTTCCTTTTTAAGTAATTACTTTCTGGATTTGTTGTGGGGCTGCCAAAGGAGCGAGAGCCGAGCGCCGCATCCAGCGCGGTGCTGGCGAGGAGCTTGGCCTGGCCCGAGCCCTGCCTTTGAAGTGCTATTGGGGCTGGAGATTATTCAGCAATTCTTCTTCCTCCCTGTCATGAGTCTTTCTGAGGAAGAGGGATGGGAGTATTTTGGAGCTGGATGGAGGTGCTGGGAGCCACTGGGGAGCACTTGGCCCCAGCCCAGCAGCGTTGGGGTGCCCGTCTTCAGGCAGTGGTGCTGGCACCGCTGAACACCAGCTTTTGCCTTCACCGGGGACCCACATCCCCCCCAGTCTATAGGGACGCACCAAAGCTGCTGAAAATCAATTTGCTGTTGAAAAAACCCATGCAATGCAGCCCAAAGTGCAAAAGAGTGATGATTTTCCATTTAGCTGTCTAATTTCCTGAAAGCTGGCCAAACTGCCAGGAAGCGAGGGCGCAGGCGGCTCTACCAGCACCCAGCCCGCCGCTGCCGAATGCCAGTCCTGGATCCCGCTCAGTTTTGCTCCGAGCTCATTTCGAGAAACAGCCACATCAAAACAACAGCCCAACCTGCCGCCTTCCTGTGTGCAAGAACCCGACTGCGAAAGTGCGGCCGGGCAGAATAATGAGCTCCGCCGTGCTGCTCCCTGGGTGGGAGAGGGGCTGTGGTGGCAGGTGCGGAGGGAAAGCTGCAGCCCCTAAAAAAGGAGCCCAAGCACTTCCTTGTCCCGGTGCTAGACTGGGAAAGTGGGAAGAGCTCAAAGGGTCGCTATGTTAGCAATTAACTAACTGAGTTAAACGCAGTGGATGAGCAGTGGATGAGAGGTGGTGGCTGCCTGGCTCCTGACTGGTCAGAGTAGCACAAGGCAAGTGCTTAAAGCACTTTGAAATTGCTTAAAAGTGTAATTTTTTTTTTTTTAAATGCATTGCCTGATGGAGCATCCTCTTTCACCTGCACCATGTGCTTGCCTTACGTTGTCCTGGCATAACAGAAGTTCACTCCAGACAGGTGGCTCTGCTGTGGTCAGACAGAAGCCAAAGGGAGGGCACGAGCTGGGGGTCACAGTGCTTGTTTTAAGAGCTTTGATGCAGCAACCTGCAGCCACAGGGATGTAGGGAGGAGTGGCGAGGGCTGTGAGGTTTTGGCAGGGCACCCCTGGCAGCACCATCTGCTTGGCACACATTCTGGGGGTGGGAGTGGCCTTGAGGGGCCAGACCTTGTCCTGAGTACATCCCCATGGCCATACTGGTGGCTGTCACAGCCCGGGCCACCTCCTGCCAGCTGTGCCCACATGCCCAGTCATTTGCATGACAAATTCAAATATTTTTTATAGGAAATGATCACACCAGAGCTGTCAGGGGGAGCTTTGGCTTGCATGGGCTGGAGCATGTGCAACCCCTCTACTGTCATGAGGAAATATCACCGTAAATGCCGGCGCTGGGGTCCTGGTCACCATCTGGACAAGCCTAGCCACAGCCCGGCATCATGTCCTGGCATTCCCTGCCTTCCCACCCCGCAGCAGCAAGCTGAGAAACAGCCCTGTATACCCAGGCTGCCTGTGGGGCTTTGACTGGTGCCAGACCCTCCCTGCCTGCCCACTGTGGGAAGGGGATGGCTGGGGTGAGATTTCTGCCCTTCCCAGGCACTCCCTCTCCCTGGGGTGTCCCCCGTTTCAGAGGCACAGCCGAGGGCTCTGCTGCCTGAACCTGGTCGTGATAAGGAGCAGGGGTTACCCAGCTCTACCCCCCCTGCTCCATGTTATCTGGTGACACCTGGGGAGCCCCACGGGCTCCCATCGAGTTCTAGAGCTTTGAAGTGGCACCCCCAGCCAGTGGCCATCCCCGGGAGGGAGCACTGGGGGCACTGCAGGGCACAGTGGGCACTGCCAGGCCCTGTGGCCCAGCTCCGACAGCCCCAGCACCAAACCCTTACAGCTGAGAGGAAAAGGCTGAGCACAGGATTCATCTGCACAGTAACTGGGCTGCTGTTGGCACTTACCCTTTAAAAATAGAGTTCACAGCAAAATGTTTTTACCCCCTCACATACAGGGAATGCTAACAGCATCCCTTTCTTTTTTTTCTCTCTCTCTTCTGGCTGAAACTTGTTTTTCCCTCCTTTGTGCCTCTCTCAATCCTGCCAGCATAGAGATTCCCTTGTTCACAGAGTAAAAAAAAGAAAGGGGAGGAAAAAAAAAAAAAAAAGAAAAATAGCAAAAGAAAAACTTAAGCCTGGGATTAAAAACCATCACTAAAATAGTTTGAATAACAAAGTCAACTGACTCGCCGGGAGCGCGGCGAATGCCTGTCACGTATCTCCCGGGCAGGGTCATGTGTTTCACTAGATAGTTCCTGGAAAAGCTTCTGCTCAGCCCGATAGACCTGCAGCTGCTGATACGGCTGTGTCTGTGCCGGCCCCTCTCCTGGAGGGCTGCGGGAAACTTCCTGAAGGGGGGGGATACATTGGGGGAATAAATAAATCTCCCTTGGGTACCAGAGGCATTGGGTCTTCTTGTGACCCGAATAACAAACAGCTGTAAATGGTGATCAGGGCTTCTCCAGCATCAGTTGTGTCCCAGCACCAGCACCCTGGGGCAGCAGCCCCCTCCACCCTTACTGATGTCTTTAGCAAGGGAATTTATGCTGGGTTGTTGGGGTTTTTTCCCTCCACAAATTTTTGCTTAGTTTTAGCTGCATAAATAATCGAAAAGTGGGACCTCCCATGAGGTAAAAGCAGAGGGTTTGTAAATCCCCCCTGGCAAAACCCCCTCAACCTTGTCAGACACGTTGCGTGGGAGCATGCAAGCATGAGTGTGTTACTGGGGGGATTTGTACCTAAAACCAGACCCAAATAACAGTTGTTTTATCCTTTTGCTGACTCCAGCAGCACAAACCTGGAAACACAGAGGTGTGACAGGGCACAGCAACAGGGATGATGGCTCAGATAAGGGCGCTCGGTGTGGGAGGGCAATTAAAGACAGATTTATTAGCTGTGTCTGTGCTCAGAAGGCTGATAATGGTGATGAAAGCTGTTGGAGATGGAAAGGTTAGTGATGGAAAGGTTAGAGATGGAGACACAGAGATGGAGAAGTCAGAGATTGTTGTCAGCGACTGAATGGATGAGCCCCCAAAATCCCAGGAGCTGCATAAAGCTGGAGACCGTGGCCTTTTGTAAATCAGCCAGGAATATGTCTTGGTTTGAAAATAGCACTGAGCATCTTATTACATCTTTAACACTCAAAAGATCTTTTAAAATCAGACTCAGCTCACTTGAGTGGCTCCTGTTCAATCTCTACCTCTGGATAAACACGGGGTGGGGGGGTCAGCGACAGCCGTTTGTGGTCTCCGGTAGCATCAGCTGCTGTGTTTGCATGAACTGCTGACATGTGAGCACGTTAAACAAAGCCTGAGCTTTGCAAAATGAAAGTGAAATGAAATAAATAAATCGTACCATTAGTTTTCCATCAGCTGGCTTTAAAATTAGCAGGTTTTGGTCATAAACATGGTAGAACAAGCCCTCAGGGGAAGAAAAACCATTCAAAACCCACATCCTACCTTATTTTCAACAGTGTACACTACTCTATATTTCATGCCACTTTAGTAAGGTAAACCAATTTGGTTTCCTTTTTCCAGTGAATTTTATGTGTACAAAAACATTTACATTACATACATTATAAATCTGATTAGAAACATGTATCTATGAACAAACATGCTTTTTTGTCAGTAGCTGTGCTCATTCATATATATGTGTGTGTGAAAGAATACATATGAATGCCTTATTTCAATGGATATTTTAACTTTTATTTCACAAATCCTGGCAGCTGAAGATGCCAGGTGAATCGCAGATTAGCAGATAATTTAAAATGAGGAGCCTAACATAACAGCAATGCAACCAAATTTAATGGCTGGCAGCACTAGCTCGCCTGGGACAAAACCATGTCCTGGACTGAGCTCAGGTTTCAGAGGGCTGGGAAAAACAGTAAAAAGATCCTGTGGTGATGTGAGAGCCGTGGCTGGAGGTGGGCACTCACAGTCCAGGGCATCCCCCATCCTCTTGCCCACTGCTGCCATACATGCTCAGGCACTTTGCCTGTGGGTGCCTGCCTGTCTGTCTGTCTTTCTGCATTCCCATATGCTCTCTTCAATCAGCCAACCATGGGCACTTCAGCCTCAGTCTGCTCAGTTCAGAACACAGATATTTTGGGCATCCGCAATCTGGACGAAAGCACCAGCCCTGCCAGCAGCTCTGTACGGGCTTGAATGGAAAAAAAATATTAAAAATATCCCATCGAGCTGGGTAAAAGGCACTGCCAGTGCCTGCCCCAGCCCCTGTCCCGTGGGCAGGGAGCAGCCCCAGCCCCAGCACTGCTCTGCAGCCGCCAGCCAAGACAGAGCCTGCAGGAAAGAGAATAAATTGAATCCAAATGTTTATACCATTGGCACTGTCCGGGTCATGTGCCTAGTTAAGCTGAAGAGTGCAGGAATATTTTCTTGTAGCTGTCGAATAAACTGCTAGAAATGGCTGCTGTGCAGAGCATCCCAGTGAGGTGCTGCAGGAGGCTGGGGCTGAGACCTGCTCAGTCCAATGGATGGATGGAGCGAGGGAGGGATACACAAAGGAGCTGGGCTCATGTTCAGAGGCTGGGCCAAGAGCTCTGTGCACAGGCAGTGGGTTTGGGGACAAGTGTAGGGTCTCTGTGCAAGTGAGGCACTGCAGGTTGTGGGCATGGTGAGGATTTCCCGTCTCCTCCTTTGCGCACACGTGCACACACACAGAGTTAACTCTTCCCATCCTCATCAGACATGCTGAGCTCTGGATGTGCAAGGCCCCGAGCTCCAGCACAGCCCCAGCTCCCATGGGTGTCTGCAGCATGTCCCGGGTGCTGCAGGTCAGTGTGCTGAAATGCTTTAAAAACCCCTCAACCCAACCCGCCAAGCACAGCCCGAGCCTGCTGCCCGCTTACAGGTCCCAGGTTGCATGGCACTTACAACAGGCCTACTCATTTCTCCAGTGAGTAAGACTGAAAGGGGAGCCCCACGGGTGTGGGGCCGGGGGCTGATAAGGAGCAGCTCCCTAATCTCCAGCCCCAGCAGCCCGAAGGACGAGGCTGATAACTCACATGAACCCTCAACTCTCAGCAGTGGGGGTGCTGCTGTTGGTTTGAGTGTTTGCAGAGTTGCACCTCCTCACCTCGGGAGGGCTTGTCTGTGGTGTTCCCTCCCAGCACTCCCTCTCCCTCCCCTGGGAGCCAGTGGGAGCTGGTGGAGGCAATCCCAGGGCACACACCCTGGGCCACTTTCTTGCCTCTGCACATGATGCCCCATGTTCCTGGGGCACAGCCATGGGGAAAAGAGACTACAGGAGGCAGCGTCAACCATCGGATCGATCACTCTATTTAGAAAAATCCAAAGTTTAGAATTTGAGGTAGGAAAGGTCCTCAGCCACCCCATGGTCTGGGTGACACCAGGAAGCCAGGAGCACAGTGAAGTCTGGCACTCTCCTGATTCAGACCTGGGCTGGGATTTTGCCTCAGATACCTGTTTTTTATCTGCCTCCTTGGGGAGCAGCTGGACAGGCTGTCTGGTCAGGCCCGTGGCTGTTCCTGCCCATCTCCCACGGCACAAACGGGTGCTGTGCCAGCAGCACCCACTGCTGCTGCACCGCTGGCACCACATCACTGCCCTCAGCTCACAGACCAGCCCCACTGTCCCCTCACCGGCCCCCGTGTGCCAAAATGCACAAGATAAGCTCTGCTCCAAAGCACATTTTTGTCAGAGGGTAGCAAGATAAAAATCTTAAAATAGCTCACCATGACATGCATCAGGGTCTGTGCCACCGCATTTCCCACATGCCGCCGTCCTCCATCCTCCCTCCTCGTCCTCCATCCTCCCTCCTCGGCTTCAGCCGCGAACATTCCTGGGGGAAGGCTGGCTTCCTGAAATACAAAGCGGGACACGTGCAGAGCTGCTCCTGTCCTGGAGCATCACGGTCCCCGGGCAGCATGGCACTGAGCATGACATGGCACTGAGCATGACATGGCACTGAGCATGACATGGCACTGCCAGCAGCGTGGGGAAGACTCTGCCTCTGCTTTTGGGGTGCCCCCAGTCCCACACGTCCCCTCTGCAGGGCCCCCCATCCCATCCTTGGCTTGCTGCAGGGAGCACCAACCCCGCTCAGTCTCTCCGAGCCTTTGGCTCTGATCAAACACCACTTGGCCAAGTCCCCAGCAAGGGAACAAAAGCAGAGAGCCCCAGAGACGGGCCAGGGAGCTGGGGGAGGGCACAGCTCCCTGCACAGCTCCTCTCCAACACTGGAAACCAACGGGGAATAAACATGAACTACCCCCTCACTGCCTTTGCCATTACCCTCTTGTGGTGCTGCCCAGGGACGCTGCCTTGGGAAGACTGGGGGAGCTGCTGTCAGCACCTTCTCCTGGAAAGGCCTATTTCAGCTGCAGCTCCTTGCAGGGTGAACCCACTTCTTTAACCCCTCTGGAGCCAACTGGCCACTGCCATGCCCTGGCCGAGGTCCCTGGGCTCTCACAGTGCTGCCAAGCGAGTGGCACACAAAGCTTTAGCCTTTCCCAGCTCTTAGGCACATGCTCCAACTCTCCCTTATTTTGTGTTTAGTTTCAGGCAGCCAATATCACATCATATTTAAAGGCACAGTTTCAATTCATATCTATCTCAATTTTTTTTAAAATGAAAAACAAGATTAAAAATAGTCATCAGAAAAAACAAACATTGTAATGCCCTCAGAAATTTTTCCAACAAATTCAAAAACGCCCATGAGAGCAACTGCTTTTAAGTGTTGAAGAATTGCAGTGGAGGCTTCGCAGTGCAGACACTGTGCTAAGGAAATGAAGCATTTTATATAGAGAAGAAAACACAGCCCAGGTGCTACCCTACCACACACTCCAGCTCCTTCCTGCAGCCAGCTCACACCTGGCTGGTGGCAGGTGGCCCTGCTGGAATTACTGGGAAAGTTCTGCTGGCATCACCCGGCCATGCCAAGGAAAATCGTGCTGGGGCTGGGGACAAGTGAGTCCCGAGCTCGCAGGGGTGTCACCGACGGACCCTGGGGTGCAAGCTGGCCCTGAGCTGAGGAGCCAGCAGAGCCCACATCGACTTGAGCTCAACTCTGAGGGCTGGATGGGGCTTTTGGGGGGCTCTCTGGGCTCGTGCAGGGTTTTCCCCAGCCTCTGTGGCCTCGCTGACCTCCCTCAGCAGCACCACCAAAGCCCGAGGGAGCCACGTGTTTGGGGCAGGAGCGGCGCAGCTCAGCTCATGCCCCGATGTGTTTGGGATGGAGCTGTGGGGAAGCTCCATGGAGGAGTCATTGGAAGTGACCCTGTGTGACATTTGCTGCGTGGAAAAGCCGGGTTTCCCTGTCAGCAGCTGGGTCATGCCAGCACCAGCAGCTGCCCAGCGAGGCAGCCAGGCAGCCCCATAGGGAGAGGCTTGGTGCTGCACCCCTATTTGACCACAGGGCTGCAGAACCAGCAGGGATCTCTCCAGCACAGGGCAATGGCTTGTCTGAACCCCGCACCTTTTTCAAAAGCTGATTCACCTCAGTTTAACCAGCCCCCTGCACGCCAGAGCTCAGCTCCTGCTGGGCTTTGTCATGGTGTGGGGGCACAGAGCTGCTGAGGCCAGGAGAGAGCTTGGCTCAGGAGAAAATGACTCTGGAGAGATGCAACCTATCTGGGAAACAGGTTTTTGCTGCAGCTCCCAGTGGGCAGGGTACAGGCAAGTGCTGCTGCCTCGCACAGCCTGTGCTGCAGGAGCACATGGCACAGGTTTGGCCGCCCTCCCCACGGGAATGGCAGCGTGTGGCAGCGTGGCATCACCACCCTCATGGGAAAGGCTCAGATTTGTCCCTTCTGCACCCCTCAATTCTATGTAGATGCTGACAGGATTTTCTGAGCAGTCTGAAATGCACATCTGCTCATGCAAAGCCGTGGCTGGTGCTGTGGTTGGGAGCGGGCAGCCGGGGAGCCCAGTGCCTTGCACGGGTGCCTTCTCTGCATGAACCAGGCTGCCAGCTTGAACTTTTGGCCTGAAAGTGCTTCCTGCTTCCAAAATAGTCACTCTTGTTCACCTCCTTGCCCAGAGAGCCTTGCCCACCTCAGCCCTCAGCCTCAGGTGGGCAGTGGGGAAGCACCTCTGTGGGTCACCCAGGGAGAGCTCCCCAGCCTCTGCAGCATCCTGTCCCCGGCAAGCTCACAGAGATAAGGCTGGAGGATGATCAGTTCATGCTGTCATCAAGACAAACTAAAGGCCGGCTGCTTCCAATACCGTTGTTTTCCTTAACAGCTCTATTTCTATGTGCCTGTGTACACCCTGCTCTTGCCATGAAAGCCAAGTACTGATCATTGTCAGATGGTTCACACAGAGGTTTCTGTTTTGTTTTGTTTTTGCAAGGATCCAAGATGATAGGGGGAGGGAGAGAACTTTTGTCCTCTGCTTAAAATAATTCAAGAGCTTTCCACTGTATACACCAGACTCAAGTAGACATTTGCATAACAAATGAGCTTCTCCCCAGTTTCAGCCCTGGGTGACCCCTGTGGCTCTTGCAGGAGGTGGCTCCATCTCCACCTTCATCTTTATGTTCACCTCCATCATCTCCATCATCCCCATCTCCCATCCCAGCCCTGGGCATGGTTTGCCTCTTGGGAGGGCAGGGCATGTAGAGGGTTTTGCACTTTTGTCAATCAAGACTCTCTAAACAGCCTCTGGAACATTTCAGCAGTAAACCATTTGCTTGGTGACCAACAAATAATTCCAGGCATCTTTTATTTTGCTGTAAAAATGCCACAAAGTAGCTGACTAGTGGAGGTTTCTCTCCAAGCTAAAGCCCATCGACAGCAGGACCAAACACCAATTTTTCCGTTATCAGCAGAAATGGCCTCTCTGTGCTGGGTGTTCTCCACACAGCGATGCACAAGCACAAGTACAGGCCTGAGAGCCTGCTGAGGTGCAGAAAACCAAGCAAAGCCCCTGGAAATGTCACAGGATTTTTGTTTTGCCCCTGAGACAGATTAACACCTTGCTAGTTCAAATGTATAAATTATTCCAGTAGTTCTGCTGTTGCTATTCAAACAGGTTTCCTTGCAGAGTGTTCCAGAGAGCACCTGTGGCCGTGGCTGAGGTCATGATTTCCAGCCCAACAAGCAGATAAAACTGCTGAGAGAGCCCATGGCCAGAGCTGCTTTGTACAGAACCACATTGCCTCAGCCCCTCTTGCTGAGAAACTGGAGGAATTTGCAGTTCCCATTCTCCTGGAAGGGAGAAAGTGGGGGGAGTAAAGCTTACGTACCTTCTTGTAGCTCTGCAAGGCATCAGGAGGGTTTTCATGAGAAACTGGCTGGAAGCAAATGCTATCAGAGTCCAAATGCCCCATCAGTTATACCAGAATATTATCCTGGGGAGAAGGGAAGTCCCAGCAATCTTGCAACAGCCTTTTTAGACAATGACTGAAAAAATGTTGCAGTTACTCATTTTGAAATGAGTTTCTGTATGGGTTAGATTTTTTTTGCATGACATCACTTTGTGGGTACACAATTAAAAACTAAATCCACGATCAGTCAGAAACAATCATCCCTCTACCCCTGCACTCCTTTTAGAGTAAACTCTGAGATCTGGCTTTTTTTATATAATTGGAATTACAGAGCAAGACTCCAGAAGCCTTTCTAACATTAAACATCCACCCTTTGCACCAGGCCCTTGTCCTTTCTGGCAGACCCTGAAATCAGTGAGTCCCTTCAGCCCCCACAGCTCCAGGTGGGAGGGTACAAATCCCTCCTCCTGACTGTGCATCCCAGTGGGAGAGACACTGCTCACAACCCCCCAGTCCCACCAGGGCAAGGCTGAGGGCTGAGCCCGGCTGGCAGCAGGAATATGGCTCTGCCTGGAGACCAGACAGTAAATGCTTAATGTAAGGTTTGAGATTCAACTGACCTGAGCTGCTTATTTTCCCACAGCAAACTCAAAGTACCACAGGGAGGTGCCAGGTAAAATCCAGGAGAAATTTTCCTGAGTAATTTTTCTTGCCTCTGTGGAACTGGGACTTTTTTTAGTGGACCCCAGCAGGCTAGAGCCAAGTGCACCTCTCCTCCTCTATGTTCCAGGACTGTTTATCCTCACCTAAAAGGAGCAGAGCTCCAGGCAGGGCTGTCCTGCAATCCATGGTGACTTGGCAGCACCAGCCTTGGCCCTGAGAACAGGTTAGAATCACAGCTTTTTTTGGCCCAGATTTACAGCAAACACCATGTGTTCTCAGGCTCCTCTCACCCACCTGCTGCCTGACGGCTTTTTCAAACATCAGCCCGAGGTGCTGATCCCTCCACTTGTATCACCTGACCACAAAACCATCCATCTTTACATGACCCCCCTGACACACACCATTCTCAGCAGGAGCTCCGCTGGGCACCGGCAAGAGACACCAATGCACTTCTTAACGCCTGGGCTGGCAGCCTGCATGCTCCAAGAAGCGCAAGACAGGCCCCCCCGAGCTCACTGTTGCTCACAGTCCAACCTGCTGGGCTGCTTTGGGTTTCATTCAACTTGATCAAAGCCTCAGAGACACCATCTGGCTCCCAGGGATGTCCCGGGGGTTTGGTTTGCAGCACTGGAGTTATAGCTGGCAGAGGCAGGGGAGCAGCTCCCCCTGTGCTGTTCCTGAGTATCCAGGGGTCAAAAATAGCTCTGAAGGCAACCAGGGTGTCCCCAGCACACATCACTGCCCAAAGTGTGGGGATACATGGGAGGAAAATACCCAGGAGGATGCTGTGACACTGAGCGGTCACTCGGAGGCCTTGGGAATTGCTCTGGAGCCAAGTAAAACCAAGCACCAAAAAAACTGAGAAGGGCAGCAGGACCGAACTGTCCTCCTGCCTGTTCCCATGCTGGATGGCACAAACAGAAATCCTCATGGCTGCATAATGTTCCTTGAAACAGCCTGGAGGGCAGAGAGGGGGTGGTGCTCTGTGGATCCCCCAGGAGCCGAGCCCAGCACACGGATCCTCCCACCCCAGGGCAGGCACCAGGCAAGGGCTCCAGTACAGCGTCTGGAAGTCACACCTGGCTTCCCCCAGCACTGCCTCACTTCTCTGGTCTATTGAAATAATGGCTCCTGAAGGATGCCAGCTCAGGGTGATTGACTTTCTTTGCCAGCCAGCCATCCCCTCCGTGGTGTTAGGGAAGGACTCCCACTTCAGACCTTCCCAGGATACCCAGCTCTGTGTGTGCCACCAGGAAAGCCCAGTGCTGGGAACAGCAGCTGCAGTTACCTGATGGTAACTTCCAGACAACACCTATAAAGCCCCCACTATGCAGCACAGCAGGTCACAGGCAGACCTTTTCTACACCACATGAATAAGGACCCTCTGAGCCATTTTTAAAAATAACTGAAGAGCCTAAATGTCCCTTGGAAAATGCATTCCTGTTCCTCACAGTGCTGTCCCAGGGCGTGCTGTGTCCTGGTGCAATGGGGCAGAGGAGCTCTGCCTGGGTTTTCAGAGCACCCTGTAGGTTGTAGTTGGAGGGGCAGGTGAGGATGGCACTGGTGTCTGCTAGGAAGAGACCATTCCAGAGGCTGCCTTCACTGCCTGCTCTGCTGCTGCATGGGCCCCAGGGATGGAGAGACCAGTGCAAGTCTGCTCTCAAGCTAAAAGAGCCTACAGTTTCCTTCTCTCTCTTGTCTCTTACTGCCTTCCTTCTCCCAGGTGTTTTGATAAGCTCATTTCCAAGAACCGGTCTCATCCTGGCTCAACCAGGTGCAAACATCACCAGACTTCTTGTCTTGGGGCACCACCTCAAAACAGAGAGCTGAGAACTGGGGAAACTGAGGCAAGTGTAGTCCCCAGGAAAACCCTGCAGGCTGTTTTTGTATTCTTTGGGAAGGACAGAAGGGACTGCTCTGCCCTGGACCTTTGGTTTGACCTGGTATGTTCCATGGGCAGCTCCTTGTCCTCATCAGTGCCCCACCCATGACTTTCAGTGCCATCAGGTAACAAATCCCACAGCACCAGGACATGCTTACCCCAGGTACCAGTAGCCGTTTAAACGGTCACCAGCTAAAAAGAGAAAAAAAAATCAGCAACAAAAGACCCACAAATAGTTGACTGTGTTCCCAGGCAAATAAAAAGAACTGTTTTGGATCGTCACTGCTGTCCCTTTGTTTACCGAATGCAGTAACAAAAAAAGGCAAGGAAAGAAAAAAAATATTCCCTGATAGAGACAATTAATTGTGGGCAAAAGCAGGCTGGGACATGCCCGAGGGAAGGAGGGTCAGGCTCCGCGCGTATCTGCTGGTGACGGGAAATAAATGTGCCCAAAAGCACTTAAAAAAAAATAAATTGAAAGGACCAGCCCTGATTGCAGCAGTTAGAAGTGATATATTCTTGGCATGGAAACAAAAAGCAAATTCATAGCAGGTTTGGAGCTGATCTTACTGGCTTACATGGGATTTTATAGTTAGGTAATTCTATTGTTGGCTGGAGCTACCTGATTTATGCCTGAATAAGGTCCTGATCCTGCAAACATTTACTTATGTACTTTAGTTTTACCTTTGCTCCAAGACACCCTATTAATTTCCCTGCAGTGGGGACAGTGCCTGTCTGCAGAGCTGGGGCTTTTTGCAAGAGGAAAAATCTGTGTGGTAATGCCTGAAATGAAGAGAAGATCTTGCAGCGAGACATGAACTCCCCCAGGCTGTGGTCACCCCACAGCCTGAGGCACTGCCAGCCCCAGGCATGGACACCCAGGAGCTGAGCAATTGCCTGTGCAGCCCCTCTAACCCACAAGATTTGGGAGGCAGTGGGGGAACATCCTTAGTACAAACCTGCAACTGCATCGAGCTCTGAGTGAGTGTCTGCAATGTCGCACATAAGGCTGCTAAAAGTAACAGAAACCATTTGGACTGGCTGTTTCCATACAAGAAAGTGGTATTTATTGTTAAAAACATCATATTTGCCCTGTACCCTCCCTATCAGGCAAGGTAAAAGAGAGGGATTCATCCATCAAACACTGTCCTTTGACAATTAAACTGCTGGCTTTGCTTCAAAGTGAGTATGAGAATAAAAACCTGTCTGGGGTGAGCGGAGGAGGACCAGCGGGCAGGAGCCGTGTGCTCCCACACGAGTGGGGCAGACAGCAGCTTCAGCCGCCCAGCCAGCGAGGTGTCCGGCAGAGCTGCTGCTCATGTGCCCATCACATGCTGCTAAAACCAGGCAAATGAAATAAAAAGGGGCTGTGAGTCCTGGAGCAGCTGCTTTCCTCACTGCGGCTGCCAAGCCTCCCCGGGAGCACGGCTATTCCTCGGCGCGGCGGAGAATTAATTTGCTTTACAATGGAGCCGCGGGCTCGGCGGGCAGTTGGGTGTCTGCCGCGGCGGGCACAGAGCTGCGCGGCCCGGGGGGAGCGCGGGGAGCCGGGAGAACCACCTGGAGCCAGCCCTGAGGATGCTCGAGGAGGCTGGAGGGGGACCCAGGGCAAAGCCCCTTTGTCACGTCAGTCCCAGACCTGAGTCCAGCAAAGCTCAGGTGCTGCTTGTGGACCACGGGGCACAAACCGTGGGATCTCTCCCCTCCAGGCACACCTGGCAAAGGCTGCCAGCAGCAGATACGAGCTGCCAAGCCTTTCAGCCCAGTGTCTCTGCGAGTCAACAGCAGTGGAGAAGAGCCGTGATGAAGGGCACTATAAGCACCTCAGCGCCAGACCCGTGCCACACTGGGTCAATTAGTGGCTCCTTTTGGCTGCTCTAACCCAAGTCTGCTGGCTGTGGCCAAGGCTGGGAGCAGGGCGCAGCGATGGGTCCAGCCCCTGCCTTCAGTCCACATCCCCCAGTGCTTGCAGGCACCCTGGAGCACTGGGGCTTCTGTAGAGTGAGCTCCAGGACTGCACATGGGGAAGAACCTCTGGGCAGCCCCACTGTGTGGTCATGGCAGTGAGGCTGCAGGATGGGGCTGGAGAACACTCTCAGGGGCACCAGTGCACTTCCAGAGCAGCTCCTCTGAAATGGGCTTTGCTTATGCTGTGGCCTGGAGAACTGAATATTGCCTCCCTAGAAAGATTTAAATATACTTAAAATTAGAAGGAGGAAGTGTTAGCAAAAATTTCATACTTTTGGAAGGCAGCCGGTTCGTTAGCATTACTTTAATGAGGCTCTAACCTCACTGTAATGCTTTTATTAATGCTCCTTGCTTGCTGAGTGCCAACTGCTTGGCTCCTCTCCGACAGCCCGGCTGGTCCACAAAGAGAGTGGTTTAGGGGTCCTTTGAAGCAAAACGTGAGCGCATTTACACCACAGCCAGGACAAACGACAGTTGGTGAGATGAGACAGCCCAAAATTCACCAGATGGTGCCCAGAGCAGGCGATACAGCGAGAGAGAGAGAGTAGGGTGGGCAGGAGGGGACACAGAAGGGAACAAGCAAAGGGAGAAGACAAAATGTTCGTTATGACATCGACCTCACTGACACCATTCCTGTCGGCTGCAGTTGGGTCAGGATGAGGGCCAGGACAATCAGCAATGACGGGACATCAAGGCCTCATGTGCTGGAGATTTGGTGACAAGGGGGACAGAGGGAAGCTGCAGGATCCAGGAGGCAGGTCCCAGTAGCTGAGCACTCAGCCTGCTCCCCTCTCTCTACTGCAGAAATCTTGTGTGCTTTAAGGTCACAGCTGTGTCCAGCCCAGATCTCACCAGAGACCCTCTTTGGCGAAATGTGAGTCCTTAATCCAAGCACCTTTCAAACACTCACAGCACCCCTACCCTGAAAGCCCCAGTGTGACTGTGGAGGGATAACCTGTGCCTTTGATGTGCCCCCAGCACCACTGTGGAGCTGGTCTGCCTCAGGGAAACCCGGGAGAGGATGGAGTCACTCCTCCAGTCCCTGTGCCCTGCACATGCCCTTGTCCTTGCCCCTGTTGGCTGCAGAAGGGAGGAAGAGACTTTTCCCCCCTCAGTCCTGACCAGCCAGTGGAGCCCACCTGCTTGTGGGGTGATGCCCAGGCACCCTGGGCACACCTTTTGGGTGTGGTTGGGGACAGAAGGACAAGGATTACTCCAGCAGCTGCTGAGACACACTCCCCCATACCTCCTGGGAGGCGAGGTGAGCATATGCCGTATGTTTCTCCTCCTGTTCCTCGAAACGCTCTGAATAGAGGGATTAAAAATTACCCATTGCAGCCTGAAACAACAGAGCCAAGGCGCCGGCTGATATTCCAGCACAGCGGAGAACAGGTGGGCTGCTGCTTCCACGGTGAGCAGGAATGGGAACAGCTTGTTGGAGAGCCTTGCCGTGACTCTGCCTGCGGGGCCAACCCTCCTGGAGCCTCCGCTCAGCCGGAGCTAAGGCATCAAAGGCAGCTCCCTGCCACCTCCCTGCTCCGGGCTGGCAGCTCCCTGCCACCTCCCTGCTCCGGGCTGGCAGCTCCCTGCCACCTCCCTGCTCCAGGCTGGCCGAGAGCCAACGCTGTTTCCCAGCAGTGCATCCCAAGCTGCGGCGAGGCACGTCCCCATCCGTGCGCTCACGGGTGGGTCTCGCCCAGGCTGAGCCAAGGCCTTTCCTGCACACACAAGGCGGGCGAAGCAGCAAAGAGCTGGACTGATGCTGCCTCAGCACGGGCCCACTGGAAACCCTCCTCCTTGCTCAGAGGTGCCTCTGCACCCTGGAATGTGCTGAGAGGGACCCCATGCTAGTCCTGGAATCACAGCACAGAGCCAAGTCGAACCAGGAGATGGGTCTGGTGTCTCACCACTGTCCATGGATGATTCCACAGGTAGTGAACCCTCAGCAAAGAAAAGTTCAGTGCCACATCATAATCCTGGCTCTTCCTTCAACTGAAATAGACTTGTCCTTTTAGTCAACAAAAAGAGGGAAGATAATCCAGAGAAAAGAGGAGGAAACCAGTAAGTTGCCAGGGCACAGAGAAATGGGCTGGGAACAGCTGGGCAAAATATAAGGCAGACCAGGAATGACCAGGGAGAAAAGCTCCTGTTATCAATATATCAACTGCAAGGCAAAACCACCAAACTACAAAGTGACTGAACAAGAAAATTTACAACACTTTTTTTTCTCCATGTAACCTGACAGATTCAAAGCCAAACATGGAAATTTCTCAGGGTGCTGATATGCTTTTTTCCTGTTAAAATGTCTCTGAAAACTGGCCTGGTTCTTGTGAAGAAAAAAGAAAAAAGAGAGAGTGAAAAAAGGAAGAGGATATTTTCAAATAAAACTAGGTTTGGGTGCAGCCATTTTTAAAGTGACTGCTATAGGCAACTGGGAAATTAGTAAAATTAAAATGTTTAGTCAAATATTTTTGGCCAAAATGTGTGGGGGATTTTGTTGGTTTTGTTTGTTTGTAGTTTTTTTTGTTTTTGTTTTTTATTAAGATTTTGATCCAACGATCTAAAATCATTAGAATTCAGAATAAAGCAGAACCTAGGAATGAAAAGGGCAAAACAGAATGGCAAATGCTGTGCAGTTTTTATCTGGAATTTACAGCAGCGTCTAAAGCTCACTCACACCAGACAGTAAATGCTTGTTCCAAGCACAATAAAGTAATCCCAGAATAAATCTTTTTAGTTTCTACTGGCCCCATCCAAAGCTTTCCCACACTGACAGTGAGACCTTGCAGGTCTGCTGGGGCCCAGGCGTCGCTTTGCACACGTGAGCAATGTCATCCTGGGGCACTGGGGCTGCCAGCCCAAAACACCACATTCTGGTTCCTGTGGCAAAATATGACAAACCTGATATTTTAAATGGATTTTGTCCAGGTCGTAAAGCAGAATCGTGCTGTCCTAGTCCAAAACAGGAAAATATGTTAAAAACTGAGCGCAGCTGTAAACAAGATGCGTGTTGGCAGGGCTCATCACCCTGGGAAGGGGTAATTGTTCTCAGGTTCAATCAAGGTAGAAGTTGGGGATTTGGAAGCATTGCATCCATGGCACACTTCCCTGTTTTGTCACATCACACTAAACACTCGATAAAAGCTCCCTTTGAAGAGGAGCCAAGTCGGTCCTCGCTTGACTACAGAGATACTGCACTGGGCTTTGCTGAGCCACCTTCCAGTTGTGCAAAGCATTTGTAAGAGGTAGAAAAAGATTAGGAGTGAACAGAAAGTGTTGCAGCTCAAAGAACACTACAAAAGACAGAGCAGTAATTAATTATTGGGGTTTGTCTCTATTTTTTTTTTTGCCAGCGGTGCGATAAACAGACTGTTGGTAAAATGTATTATGAGGGGGCCTGCCTTCTCTATAGATTTGGATATGTGGCTTTAAATATCCAAAAATCACTTGCTATCCCCAGAATCATGAGATGAGTATGAAAATCAAGAGATTAAAAAAAAATTAATAGTAACAAAAGGTTTTCTTTTGTGTCTTTGGTTCTGAGGTGTTGGTCTGCCAAGTTAATTTCAACAGAAACTCAGTTAAAAGAAATTGAAAAAGGGAAGGTGAGACTTTCCCATGATTATACCAGAAGTTCAGTTTCCCAGGAAAGCGAATCTGTAATGTGATGAGATCACTTCCAGCTGATGAATCTGAAGTTTGTTTTCAGAAGGCTAAAACAACAACAAAAAAATAAGATTAAGGAAAAAAGCAGCACCCAAAGGCAGGTCACTTGCACATTGGGTATTTGGGCCCAGCCAGAGCATGTAAAGTATGTGCCATCTCCCCTGCATCCCAGTTAGGGCAATGTAATACCCTTTTTCCTTAGAGAATTCGTACTTGGGCAGAGATGTGAGTGGTAACTGATCTGCTGCCTCTGCTAGACAAGGAGCTGCCCAATTTTCTCCTTGTGACAACCCCGTCCATTTGTCCTCTGATGTGAACCACACCCCAGACAAGAGCAGGACTGGCTGGAGGGCAGTTCCACCCCAGGGCTTTCCTCCTGGCAGGCAGGGAGGAGTCGCTGTCCATCACTCACCAGCCGGGGCACAGGGAAGGCAGGAGCTGGCCCATTTCTGCCTCTCGCATTAGCACAGCCTGATGGAGATATATCATCTTCCTCCTGCCTCTGCCAGCAGCCCCACCCAGAGCCCAGGCTGCACAAACAGCCTCTGCCCACTTTCAGCTCGTGCCCAGCTCCTCTGGGCAGGTGTCGTTTGCTCTCCCATCACAGCCTTTGTTTGGAGAGGAGGTGACCACAAAAGCTCAGCGTTGTTGCTATTGATTCTCAGCCCCGGTTTTGTTGCGACGACCGAAGTGAGTGGCAGGAGGTTGGTCCTTCGACTTATTTTCTGCTGGATGGGGACATCAAATATTTGCTTTCTGAAATATTTGCAGCAGCTCCACTACAATTAACAACACCAACTGAAATGCTCAAAAAGGGTGGGGGAGTGCTCCCGTGCCTTCGCTCTCCCCTGAGCTTTGCTAGGATGATCCAGAAACTCTTGGGCTTCATTGCTTTGCCATGGAGTGCATCTCATGGGCAACACATATGATGGACTTCCCTTTGGTTTCACTGGAAGATGCCTGCAGGACTGGATCAGAGACTCCTGGTTCCTATTCCATACCACTGCAGCTCTTAGGGAACAGCTTTCACTAACATGATGCAGAGCAGTTACTGGACTCACTAAACCAACACTATTGCAGCAGAACAACTCAGGCCTTGCATTTCAGGAACAAAACTGCCTGAGGTTATGTGCTAATTACAGACTACTCCTATCATTCTAGTTTACATTTCAGGACACCGTCCAAGCCACCAACCAGAGGAAGAGCGTCTTATCTTCAACGTGAGGAAGCTCCAGCTGTGATGGAGCATGGATGTTGCATTCAAGGAGAATTTAGGGAAGGGCTTCACTTTAAATGGGGAAGCCTAAGCCAAGACCTCCTCTGTATGAGCTATACAGTCTGTTCAGTAGCTGGTGTCCGTAGCAGAGTCACCGAGTGAGGTGTCTTCATCTGAGACCTCCAGAAGTGCATTGAATCCAGGTAGGTTTTCCCTCCCTCAAAACACACATAATTGCCAATCTTTCAAGAGTAGAATTGGAATTTTGGAGGCAAAATTCTCCATTGCTGAGATGCATAAAGGCTTTTGTGCTCTGAGGGACTCACAGCGTCTCCAGACATGGCAGAGGCAGTGGGAGAGGGCTTTGCTTCCAGGCAGGAATCACTGCTCACTGCTGCAATAGATATCCAAAGCCACAGCTCAGCATAAGCTTTGCAAAAGGGAGACACCTACACAAACCATGGGATTGCTTGGGACTGAGTGCTGCATCCAAAGACCTGCTAGTGAAATGCCATTTACCCGCAGGGGGAAACATGGGATGGCAGAGAATGGATCCATCCAGCCAGGCAAGTCTGAGACTCTGGTGAGTGGGTGCAAGCCATGGCAGTCTCCTCCCCAGCTCTTACTGTTCTTGGTCCCCTCTTCTGGATGACTGACAACAGGCAATCATTCAGGAGTGGATTTTAACTCAGCGCCGTCAATCACTGCGAGGATCAGACCCACAGAGCCTGCAGGGTGTGACTCAGTGCTAAGTGCCTTCTATTCTGCAATCTTCTAGGCAGAGACCATGCTTATGGCTTCATATACTCTGCAGTTTCTCTCTTTTCCTTCTTCATTTTTTTTTTGCCCCTTGTAAAGACTTTGCTATGTCAGAATCTGTCAAACAACTCCTTGTGCCATGTTTTCACAAGAATCCTACTTGCTGGCCAGTGCCAAGCTCCCTTTTAAACAATACTCAGTGAAGCATTGCACTGCCTGTGCTCTGCTCTCGCATGCCATATTTAGACAAAAGCCAGGGAATTCCCTGCCCTACATGAGGGCTTGAATGAGTGTGTTCTTCTTCCACCTCGACTGAAAATGTATGTGCTCTCGTCAGCCAGGCCTTCTACCCAGCATTATTTTTATTTCACACTTTGATTATCTACCTAAAAATCAGAAGGGAGTGGAAAAAAAAGAGGAAAATTAAAGAAAAAAAATGAAACAAGTGAATGTCACCAGACACATGCTTAGTCACACTTGGTGCATTCCCAAAGAGGCCAAAACACAGCAGCAGTGGAAACAAACACCCAAACCCCACACCACCCACCACCCGATGGCACAGCTGACAACAGCTGGATCGTGGCCACACGTGGCCTTTGGTGCTCTGGCCCAGGGTAGGCAAACAGCAAAGCTACAGCTGATATTGATGCAGATTTGATAAGGGGAGTTCTGGCAATGCACGAGGACCCAGAGCCACCTGAATCACTGGGGCATCAGATTCCTGTGGAGCAAAGGAAACCCCCCATCAGCAGGACACAGGGCAGGGTGTGCAGAGCCAGGGCAGGGAGCTCTGTGATTGCTGCACACACAGCCCTGCACGTTCCCATTCACACCAGCAAAAGCTGGAGTGTGAGGGCTCTTTCCTGATGCTGCAGAAGTCCATGGGGCAGCAGATCCTTCTGGAGCGGCTATTGAAACGCCACATTCCAGAGCACTATGCTAATCGCTTTCAGCCAGCCCTCCAGCATCACTCCACTCACTGATGTTTCAATTCTTTGCCATACTTTTGTCCACAGAGCATGGGCCCCCCAGATTTTTTGACATGTGGTTCTTCTGCTCACTGCCAAGTCTGCTGGGAGAGGATGTCAGCCTCGCAGGACCAAAACAGATGCTGTCCATGCACTAACTCTGTTGGAAAAGCTTCAGATAAAGGCTCGTCTGCCCTCCTCCTCTGCTTCACAAACACCAAAAAATATTCATTACATCTGCCCCAAGAACCTACTTAGGAGAAAATTTGAATCCTGAAATGGACAGTCAGAGCATTGTCAAGTACAGTGCACACAGCCTGAAACATGGGATGAAATAATCTGAAAAATGAGGCAGAATTTGCACTAGATTTTTGTTTTCATAAACACACATGCATATATACAAAATCTAGCACAGCTATCTCAAATATATCCATACTGCTGGTAGTGATGATGGCGACCTTACTGGAGACTGGATAGAGACAGGCACCTTTAAACTGCTGTCATTTAATTCTGCTCACTGTGGCTTGAGCTGACATCATAACTGAGGCATCACTCAAGCCTTGACTAGCCCAGTGCTCCTGGTGTTATTGCTGCTGCTGGGAGCATTCTGGGGACAGTGAGAGAGGAAAGAAATGATATGGACGGAGCTGCAGTGTTATGAAATGCACCCTTAGGATCATATGTTCAAAAGCACTCAGTTCCCATTTAGGAACCTAAATGAAGTTGGCAGGATTTCAGAAGTGCTCGGCATCTATCAGCTCCTACTGAGAACATGCTGAGCTCTTCTTAAAATTGTCAGAGAAAAACAATTCAAAGATAAGAGCCAGCTTGTGGCTTACAATTAACATCATTGTATGGGTCTTCTGAGGAGTTTGGCAAGAGCAAGAATAGCTGCTTTCACAGATATTGCATATGAATACACATCTCCAAGCATGGGGTCAGGTCTATAAGCAGCCACCTCACTGGCTGCCTCTTGCAAGAGCTCTGCACCCCAAGGAGAATTTTCCACTTTATGTCAGACTGATTCCTTTGTAGCACTTAGTAAGTGGGAGTCTGCACCTGAGCATGCCAGAAGCAACCACATCAGTGGAGATGAGAAGGACCAGTTTGAGGACCTAACAGCTCGGAACATAACCCACAGTGCTGCAGGCAGGGTGACTGTGAAAACATCTGGAGAATTGCACTAATTTAGTCCTAACTTGTATTAGTTTTTGACGTATAAGTAGTGGCAGAACTAAATGTCAGTTGGTACCTTTCGTCTTTGAATGCCCAAGAGCTCTTTGTTCTGTGAATGAGAAAGATGCCTTCTCCCAGGGGTGACACGAACAGTTTGCCTCACACAGTCACGGCTGGGCCAACACCATGGGAACCTTCAACAGACACAAAGATCTGTCAAATCTCCCCAAACACTTCCAGAGGCATCAATCCAGCACAGAACTTAATCACTGCAGCAGTACCACTTGCCCTCCTCGAAATACTGATCTATTTAAAAGAAAGGCTGTGAATTCAAATCCTCCCCCTGCTCGCAGCTCCTTCAGCCTGAACCAGCTGAACCTTGGTACCACACCAAAAAACCCACCAAATCAAGCACAACAGCTTGTGTCAGGCTTCAGCTCTCCCAGGGATATGTTATGATTCTTGAAGGGGGCTAAGAACGAATTCTTCTTATCAAGATGCTCTTTTTCACAGTGTCCTTCATCTTGAGATTCCAGAAGTTATCTTCCAGGTAGGAGTAGCTTGCTTACCCTTACTTGCCAGGTATTTCAAGGGTTACAATGTCTGTCTGCCCCTTAGCTTGTTAGCTAGATCTAATTCCATAGAAAAACTCCAGAGATTCTTCTGGGGATAGCAGGAGCCAAAGGATCTGAGGAATCTGGCTACCAATAGGTCCCTTGACTCCCCTTGGTATGGGAGGTGGAACTGTAATTTAATCTGCTTTCCTAGATGAGGGTGCTACACCTCAATCAGAGCTGCCACAGGACACTGCCACTCACTGCATTAGGACAATAGAACTTTTTTTTTTTTTCTCTTTTAGCTTAGGAGAAGTTTTGTGTTTTTTCAGGTCAAAATCCCATCTGTTGAAGGTTGAGGCAAAGGTATTGATTCCAGAGAAGGTCCTGCTCCTAGCCCAGCTCAAAGACTCAGGAGAGAGATTAAACATTGTGCCATCAAGCGCTGCCAGACTTTACAAACTCTGGCCATGCTGATTGGCTTCCTGACAGCTCAACATGAAGGCAGAACAACAGAAAAAAGCATAGCACTATTTTCCATTCTGACTAAAACAAGTAGCCCAAAATATGCATGAATTTAATTTGTCGCTCCTCAAACATAACAACTCATTATGATTCATTACTCCTAAGTATTCGAGCTCATTTTCTACAGCTAATTAACCTTGTAGGCAACAATTCACTCAACAGAGGATCACTTTATTCCTACAGGGAAGGCTGCACTCTCTGCTGCCTTCTACAGAACTTGCTTGCCATGGTTTGGCCAAGGGGCCCTGCTGCCCTTTCTCTCCTGAATTTGCTGAACAGGGACAGCCTGAGAAGACTCATTTAGAAAGAAATGGAGAATTCTCCATGTCAGTGAGCAGCATATGCCCAATCCAAACACAGCCTCTTTGGGAGCAGGGAAGGGCCAGTTGACCATTACTGCAGCCACTGGAGGTTAACAAATACTCATCCTCTGCACAGCTGAGCTGTGCTCAGCTAGGCAGGAGAGAAGAGGGTGAGAAGGAAGATGAAGACACTAACACTCCTGGAGCAGTGAGAGGAATGGTGAATAGTGCAGCAACCTGGGATGATGCCCTGTCCTAGGGAAGCCAGTGGCTCACACAACTGTGTAGAGTTTGGCTAAGAACTTTGAGTCTTTCTCTTGGTCCCTTTTATCCTTTGCTCAGATTTAAACATCCTCTCAGCTTCTCATGTATATTTAGACCAAAGAAAAACACCATTAAAATGCCAAGGAGGCTTTCATGACAATTGTTTTGTTATATTAAACCAGCTCCAATTCTAAACTCTGCTTCTGTGAAATTACTCATTGGACAGAACACTTTAATCCTGATTTACTAATTAAGTGCTCCTGTCAGTGTCAGATGATTGCTGTTTTCACAGGTCAACCACAGCAGGAAGGGGAATTTTAACAAAACATTGCCTGACCCCAGGGATTTACAGGCAGCTGCTTCTGCATTAGGCACCATGGTACAAAGTCACATATTCTTCATTATAGAAGTCTTCATAAAGTACCAGTGCTGAGACCTGAGCTCTGCTGCTGCTTTTGAAACACTAAATGCCATTTCACTGCTCCCACGGACTGTAGGACAGCGCAGCCTGAGCGTCACCCAGTGAAACCCAAGAGCTGTGTCCATTTTTAGAACCAGCCTGCACGAAGATATGTTGCATTATCTGGGCAACACGTAAGGGAACAAGATGAACTGCAGCTCCCCCAGCCACTTATTTACCTCCTGTTTAAACAGAGCCTCTGCAGCCGCTCTGCTCCCCTCCTGTGCACCCACTTACTCGGCACCTCGTGCAGGGCTGCCACTCTATTTTTAAAGGCTTGCTGCTGGCTTTCATCTGAAGCTGCCTGATTACTTTTTTTTTTTTTTTAGCTCCTGTACTCTTTAAACCTATTTAAAACATGTTGGTAGATAAAAGTAGTGAGGGAAGATATAGCAAATGCACCATGGTTGGCATTGCAAGTGCAGATTAAGGCAAGAGATACAACCCAAACAGAATGAAAATGAACATCTAAACTCAATGATTAGGGCCAAACAGCAGCTGTCCTTGCTAAGGGGAGCATCTACCACGTACTCAAAGGGTGGTTATCTGAAAACTTTAGGGTTTGTTCTGGCAGCAAACACACTGGGGTGCTCACAGTGAGGGGGAACAGCGACTGACAGCTGTGAGGGGTCCTGTCAGTACACGTGGTCCCTGTAAGCCATTTTGAAATTGTCCAGGGTTTGCCAGGGGGTTAAAGGCTCTGCTGGTTCTAATTCTGAGCCAACATGAGCAGCAGTGCACTCAGTGGACTTGCACAGTCACACAGGTGGAGGAAATACTGGCAGGGGAGTCTCCAGCACTGTTCTCTGTGCGGGAAGGTGGAAGGGTGCCGGAAACACATGGCATGAAAATCCACTGTCCTCCCCATAGCCAAAGTTGTGCCACAAACCAGGATGCACTCAACACCCTTGAACAGGGAGACTGGCTTCAGCCTTGAGCCTAAAACCCTCAGCAGCTCTCAGCAGTAACTAGAGTGAGACTGTTGGGGCCATGAAGACTGACAAGCCACTAGATGTAAATAGGGATGATGGCTGACTGCACTGATACATCACAAACAATATGGAAAACCATTTCCAAAACTTCACATTTCAGTAGCTTGGAAATTTTCTACCCCGTGCCTTTGATCTCAAGTTTTCTCTGCTAATATTCAGGTGCCAGGCTCTGTCACCACTCTAGAGCTGCCCTGGGCACCCTGTGGATGCCCCTGGAGTTCCTGACACACACATACCTGCCTCTGCTGCACTGTGCAGGCTGAGCTCAGCTCCATTTCACATTCAGGACACCTCTGAGAACTGGTTGAAACGAGGACTCAGTAACGTTTCCATCAGATGCTGATGGGCCTTTTTGTGCCAGGAAAAAGGATGTGTGCAACAACAGCAAAAGTGCCTGGAAGCATCCCAAAGCCTGAGTGAAATGGGGGAATGTTGAGTGGCATCAAACAAAAGGAGCAGTGATTTAATCTCCACAGATGGGGAGAGGGGAGCAGTGTCAGGAAAAGCAGGAGGATGAGGTTAGCTGGGCAATAAAACAAAAATGAGCAAGAGGTGGAGCGAACTGTGCTGAGATAAGAGGAGGTGGATTACAGGGCTGGCAGATGGAAGGGGAGCAGGCAGCCAAACAGTGAACAAAAAACAGGTAATAAATCTGGAAAAATTGTCATCAACAATGTTAAATACCATTTCCAACCCATTTTCTCCAAGGAAGTAAGTGTTATGGCAGGGGGATGCACAGTGAAACCCTGTGCCATCCCTTCAAGGTGCAGTGACACTGCCTTGTGCTGCTGCAGTGGCCTTCAACTCTGGCCACTGCAAATGGCCACCAAGGTGTGTGTGGTTGGACTCTGAACTCTCGCAAGACGGCCAGAATGCTTTCTGACACATGGATAAAGCACTTCTTTAACACAAGAGGTGAAAGAAATGCTTCTTTCTGGAGGGCCTGACCATACATTTGACCCAGGCTAATTCAGGAAAGCGACACATCATCTCCTTTGCTGCTGAGAGGAGCATTTCCTCAAGCCTTGCTGGAGCACATTAGGCTGGATATCTCAGTTCCGGATGATAAGGCAGCTTTTATCAAGAAACCCTCATTAATGCAGTTCAACTGGCAATAGGTGATTGATAACAAGCAGACATTTGACTGCTATTTAAGTCATTAAGCCCTTGACCACTGAGTTTTTGGAGGATAATCTCTAGAATATCTTTGGCTGTGCCATTTTAGAAAAGCCACGCTGCAACTTTCCAGATCTGTCCTTCCCCCAGGAATCCCTCAACCTTCCATCATCCCAGGTGGATCAGTGCCTGCTGGCAACATCTATCTCAGTTCTCCCTATCTCAGGAGGATACTTGAAATCATTTATTTGTCTCTGTACTTTGAGTCTGGGAGAGAAACAATATTATCTGGGTACTTAAAAAAAAAGAAAAAAGGAAATTAATGGACAAAGATAAGTAATTACCTTGTGAGTCTGAGAGCTCTTTGGGGTAGGGACAGCTTTCTGCTCTGCACTGGTGCAGTGCCTGGTCCACAGGTTTGTGTCACAGTGCTATTGCAAGGCAAAGGAACAGCAGTGATGGCTCATATGTCATTGCAAACACCTGTGTGGAATAATTAATACCTGGTTTGAGTTGACAGCTTCCCACCCAAATGTAGGGAATGGTCAGAATAATCCCATTGCTGCTGACACATTACATGTCTGCCCCTTCCTAATTCCACAAATGGATACTTCTTCTCCCTCTGCCCCTCAAACTTATTTAATGTCTCTCTAACCTTCAGCACAACCAGGACAGGAGACAAGCAGCACAGGGGGTGCAGGCTCGGGAGAGGGATGGGATCAAGGAGAAGGCAGGAAAAGCCTTGGTCAGGAGATCATCCAAGAGCCTTCCTGAAAATCCCCATTCCTTCTAACTATGAGGAATAACAAACGTTTCTACCATGCTGAAATGAGTGCATTTAAGAGCATTTGCTTTCCTAGGAAAGCACTGTGATTAGGCAGTTCTTGGATAGACTTTGGGAGTTAAGTGCAGGAAATTCAATACTCTCTGTTATATACCAGAAGTCAGGCTAAGGGTCCCTTCAGATCTAAACCATAAATTTAGCAAACTATTACCAAAAAAAAGCCCCTCCAAAACCTCCTCCAATCTTCCATTCAGCTTCTAAAAAACTCTTAAATAACAAGATCTGACTGTTGAAAATTATCAAGGAGGCCAAAACCATCCAGACTATACATCTGACTCCAGTTTTTATGGCACTCATGCTCCCTGCCCAGCCCCAGGCAGCCAGGGAGGCTCTGGAAACAGCATTCCCTGAAGAAGCCCAGAGCAGTAACCAAAGGGGCTGAGGGGTCCTGACTCCACAGGCACTTGCTCCTCATCTGACCTCAGAAGCTGCTGTATTTCACATGCTGTTCCTCCCTCACCCAAGCTGGGAGGTGGGACAGCTTATCCTGCTGGAAACCATAACTAAAAACTTTGTCTAAACACAAACCCTTTTGCTGGGAGGGGAGGAGCAGTCCCCATCCAGCACTGAGAAACAGGGCTTGAATTAATGGCTGGGCTGAAAGTGGCCCAGGAGGGCAGCCTGGGACAGCAGCTCCAGAGGGGAGGTTTTGTGGAAGGACATCAGCACAGCACCAGGCAGAGAGTGCCCAGTGCTTTCTGAGCTGGGATATGCCCAAATCCAGCCCACAAGGCTGCATATACTGCAGCTGAAATCAGTTGTGTCAGGCCCTAGCACCAGGTGTTAGGAGGAGCTGATTTCCACCACGGGATTAGCAGCAGGATATACAGCATATACTCACTGCAAAACTGTGATCATATCAAAGCTCCATCTGTACTCAGGCTGGAGCTCAGAGCTATTAATGACTACTGGGGCAGAGCTAACAATTTTTTCTTACTACCACTTAAATAAGCTTCCTACGCCTTGAAAACTAATAATTCTTTTTTCTGTAATGGTATGTATATATACATAACATTTTTTTTTTTAATATTGATAATATATACACATGTAGGAAGAGGGACAGTTGCACAGATTTTAACAAACAGAATATTTAAAATGCTGTGTTTATCCTTTTCTTTAGAGGAGCTCAACTGTTCTCTGCTTGGATGCAAAGGCACATACTTCCACTCTAGGTATTTTTGGTCAGAAGGAAAAGATAAATAGATAGTGTATTTCAAACGTCACACTTTCAGCTGGCTTTATCTAACTTTGGTCAAGAATTTAAAGCTTTGCACTGGATGCTAGCACATGTTAAGCTTGAGCTGTAACTCTCTTCTCCTGACAAGAATTCGGTGCTAACCGAGACTATCTGTGACATGGGAACCAACAGGCTGAAGCTGAAACCAAGGGCTGTCAAACTCACTTCACTTATTAGTTATGAAATGGGAAAAAACGGTAATCTGTGGTGTCACACGGAAACATGAGCGCAGCAGTGACACAGCCTTTCATAAGGTGTCAGCACTAAAACCAGAGTATAGATTATTTGGAAAGTAATAAACACCAATCTCGTGATTCTATTCTGGGCGGGTCCTGGGGCAAAAAAGGGAAAAAAACCCAAAACAACCTAAACCATCAAAATAAAACCAGAAGCTGACAGGCCAAGGCAGTTTGCAGTCCTGTCCCACTGGCCATCTCAGGAGGGCATCCATGCCCAGGACACACATGACTCCCCCGAGCCTCCCACCCCCGAGGTCAGCGCAGATGCTCGGAATGGCTCTTTCTAATCTTCAGCACGTCAAACCTTATTAGTTGATTTTATTAAATCTCTCTCCAAACATCTCTGAAGTAACACTTGGTGTTGCTGTATCCCGAAATAGCTGCTCAGTATGAGCTTTTGGCAGCCAGCACAGAGGCTGGATGAGACCCTGGAGAGTCGGATTAAGAAGGAAACTCACAGCCCAACCTGTTTGTCCTTGTGACTTGCACAGCCTCTTTCCAGCCCCAAACAGCCCCCAGACCTCTTTTTACCTTAGGCACTCTTCAAGCATCCCTGCTCCTCTGGCTGCCTTGAGCTCCAAACTTGGTGCAGGACAAAATCCTACTTACAAATAACCCCAGTCATAGGAGAAGATCTGCACTGGCACCCAAATTGTACAGCTGCAGGAACTTCCCACCACTGTGCAGCCCTCATGACTCTTCTTGTTCAACAGGCCTTATTTCTGCTGTCTGAGAGGTGAGATTTCCATGAAATAGAGGTACAGACCCCTTGCCACTGTTAATTATTAAAAGCATTTATCACTGAATCTATAGCGATGGATGGGTGGCAAATCTTTTGTGAGCCATAAAATTTCCGTGCAAGAACTTCTCAGGGGAAAGAGCTGGAGGACATCATAGTACATTTTAAAGGTAATATGAATTCTTATCAGTGCCTGTTCTGACACAGTTTTAACCTCTGGCTACAGAGGTTTACAATTTAAAAGACATCTGGTAACTGACGATTTTGCAAGGTAGACAATTTGAAAGACATCTGGCAAGCAATGATTTTTCAAAGCTAGATGTCCATTGCATACATTCAAATGAGCTTGAAAAAAAGCACAGGCACATCTGGTGTCATGAATCAGAGCTCAGAAAAATCCACGTTCTCTGTTGCAATGTTGCTGGTTCTGATGTTGAAGCTGCAGGTGAGTGAAAGCAGCACAGACCTGACCTGGGGGCTGAAGGGACCAGCTGCCTTCATGGGCTGAGCGGTTTGGAGCTGGACTGAGGGAACTTCTGCCGGTTCTTCACCTGCATCCCAGGCTTATGATGCCTCCTGCCTTCCCAAGGGACATCCTCTATTTTTTAATTCCATGCAAATTCTTTTGGGGTGTCCAGTGCCCACTGGACTGGCAAACCTGGAGCCACTGTATTGCTCACTGCTGAGAAAACCAACAGGTCCAGGATATCCAAAACACCCTCTGCCTGCACTGCCTGCGGAACAGAGCACAGAGGGAACCACAGTGCTTTCAGTTATCATTTACTTTCAGCTGTATATGAGCAACGTGATAACACAAATGAGTGGCTGTTCATCCACCAGCACAGCCCCCAAGCTGCTGTGTAGCCTCCCTCCAGGTCTGCTGGTCTTTCCACTACTTCCCATCAGATCTATAAGCAATGGTGGTCCTGTGATACAGCAGGTCTATAGCCTGGTCCTCAACCCATCCTTCCTCTTAGGGCCAGGCCAGCAGTTGGGGCCACCTATCCTTATCCCAAGTATCACCTTTCTTCACCCATCCCTAGAATTATTTACATCTTTCCAACAGAAGAAAAATGGTCAGATTCAGCCCCAAGCCAAAAGATCCTCATTTGTTCCTGGATGTGTTGAGAGCATGGATCACACACCAGAACTGGAGCACAGAAAATCCTGGCTGTGTAAGTACCAGGGAATTCTGCCAAAAAGACCAGGGATTTTTTTACTGTAGTTGGCCCTTGGAGAATGCTCCCTTTGACACACACACACAGAAAAGTATATAGAAAAAAATCTATGTCTTGCAAGCTTATGAAAGCATGGCCATGTTCCATGGAGGCTAATGGGCTCCCCAGTAATGCCCCCCATCATATAACTCAAATGGCAGGAACATGCTCTAAGAATCCCTCACCACCTCTTGGCCTTTTTTTTTTTAATTTATTTTGGTTTGTTTTAAATAAAGTCATTAGACCCTTGAAAAAGCAGCCATTACGAACTGTGGAAGGAGTTTTCCAAAGTGCTGAGCAGCCCCTCCCAGAACCTGAAGGAAAGTTTTCCACAAAAAGTTTTCCATGTTATCCTTGCACAGAAGAAAACACTGAGAGGGCAAAGCTCTGCCTATGATTGTGTGGGAAAAAGGTCTCGTCTCAACTGAGCAAGGTGTGAGTTCCTTCTTCCCTCTCATCCCTCCCAAAGCAGATAAACCATCCTGGCTTTTCAGGCAGATGCAGCTCCCCTCAAACTTGACCAGAAGTTTTGCACATCCCTCTTTAACCACCATGTCCACGCTGACGGAGATGCCACAAGCATCAGCCGTTCCAGAGAGCTGCCATGCTCTGAGCACACGGGATTGCAAGGGTAACCTCAACCTTTCCTTCTTTGCAGGGACAAACCTTTCAGCTAAACAATCACATTTCCCCCTAACAGTCTGTTTCACCGCCTGTCCAGAAACTTCACCAAATTATAGACAGTGTGATTTGTCTCCTGAGCAGCCCCTACCATTCAGGAAAATGACCTGAAGCCCTCTTCACCAGGGTCTATTCTTCTTCTGTTGCGTTTGATGGGAATTCTCTGGCTCCTGCAAGGGGAGGCTCAGCTCACAGTTTCCCAGCTTTCACTGTTCTGCAGGGTTTGTGCTATCTGGAGATTTTCCTGCAGCCAGGCTGGCTTAACTCCAACAACCAGGAATGAGCTTCCCGAGACATCCCCCCCTCTTATCACTCACTGCCTTAAACAAGTTTGACCTTTTGATTGATTTGAACTTTGGACAGCATTAAAACACTTGTTCTAGCAGATGAGGTCAGTCCCTCAGCTTTCTGCTGTGTGCAACGGAGCAGTTAATGCTACAGCAGTTTTAAATCATGGCATATTCCTAACTGTGAGGACAGAGAAAGAAACAAAGCTCACCAGAGGTTGGCCCCTGACATCAGGCTGGGCCAGGCTTGTGTTGCACAGTTTCAGCTTTCAACTCCTGCCTCATGGTTACTTCTTCTACTACATGTTGCAAAGAAAAAGAAACCTTTCAAATAGTCTAGAAGAAGTTCTTATCCCTCAATCTTCCTCTCCTCTCTATCCTCCCCTCATGATTTCCTGAAGCCATCCACACAAAATCCCTGGAAATGCCTCCTGCAAAGGATGGTTGTGTCACTGGTGACCTTAAGCAGAGGTTTCTAATAACCAACAACGACAAACAAAAGGAGTAAGAAAACATTTCTATGGCATTTAAAATAGACTTGGAAGGAAAGATATTTTGTCTAAACAAATAAATATTCCTCAAGCTGTCACAGGCTAGAATTTGTAACATCATGCTATATGTCAGACTTGGGAAGAAAAAAAGCCCAACTGGAAATGGATTACAAAGAGCAAGTTGAAAGAAATGCAAAAACCAACCACACGGGGAAAACCACATTGGAGTGAACCCAACTCTTTTCATCACTGCAGAAGTATTTTATGTTAACATGAAGAGGAACTTATTCTTTTATTAATGCAGGATTTTTTTTTCTCTGCCATCTATTCAGGACTCAATACAGACAAATAAAAGCACTGTCAGTGACTTCATTGCTCTCAGTTTTACATAAAGGGGTTGGACACACACTAATGGGCACTTCTTGGAGCCCTGTGACAAACAGGAGTAATGATGGGCCACTTTTTCCCCTGCTTGCAGAAGAATAAGTTTAAAAGATCTAATAATGTTTGCTTATTTACAGTTCTAAAAATTACAAAAGGAAATCTTAGTTGTTGAAGGGAAATTTATAGATAAACCTCAGCACCGAGAAACAAGATGTTCTTCAGTGGTTTGTACTCACAAGCCTCCCTCGTGTTGGTCATTGTGTCACTGCTGTGAGAGGTCACGGCTGTGAATGTGAAATGATCTCTCAGATTGTTAGGACATATTCAAAGGGAAAGGTGCTGGATTTGATCACTTCTAAGGATGGTGTGACCACCACCTAAATAGATGGGCTGATGCATCCTCTGTCAAGTAAAACTTTTTTCCTGGTCTATAGATTGATTTTTAGGTGCAATGAATTCCAGCTAAGGTGCATGGAAATTTGGAATAAGCTCATCCCAGCATTCCACTATGGTTAATTTCCTAATTATTAATTTCCTGTATTGCCCCAAAGGCCTGCAACTGCCATACTCCTTTGCTTCCTGCCAACCCTAGTAAAGAATCTGGTGTTACTCACCCAAAACATGTTGTTTCTTCAGGGGAATATGGCTAAACTTCTAGTCTGAGGGGTCTGATGGTCAGGATGCACCCATGGCTACCTAGAGCAGGGTCGGTGATGCTGTGCACCTCTGCTCTCAGCACGCACTGTCCCAAAGCACTCCCAGGAAGGACACAGCCCTGCATCACTGACTGCATGGGAACACAAAGGGAGAGAGGAAGGCAGGAGAGCAACAACATTGTTTTTCAGAGCTCATCATTCAACACTGGCACACAGAAAATCCCCCAGAGCCTTGCAGGGCCCTGAACGCCCACCAGCAGGGAGAGAAGAAAACAAATAATATTTTCTTAATTTAATTTTAAAAACAAGCACACAAATATGAGTGCCTATAAATTTTACATAGCAACATTCTGTCCTTTGGATCATCTCCCCAATCTACTCCCATTTGGAAAGTTAAACAAAGCTAGTTATCTTGTAAAATATTAATTAAAGTAAGCATTGTATTGGGTCCCATGAATCATTTTGAGTTCAATATTTGCAGCGTCACCATGGTGAGGAGCTGCACCTACTGACAGTGCATTACTTATAAAGACTGGTGAGCTCAGCTATTGCTACTGGCTTCCCAAACTATAAACCTGTCGTCTGGACCCAGACAGCTCAGAGATCATAAAATGAGGCTTCAAAGTCAGCATATCTACAAAACACACATTGACTGAGATCAAATTGAAATGAAGATGGGGCCTTTCACAGAAACCTGAGGCAATAACCTAATGGGATATAACATGAAGTGTGAAAGTTTTAGTGATCACAAGAGCAAAAAAACCAGAAAGTAATTTGAAAGTTCTCTCACTAATGTGCCCTCTCAAGGCATTCTGTACAGCCCAATTTCAAGGCATATCTCTAAATCACCGGGGAAAGTTTCTTACAGATTATATTTCTTGGAAAGGGCTTTGCAGCACGTGCTCCTACATTCCCAGAGATCCAGTGGCCACTCACAAATGTTCAAAGCAGTGTCTCATGTCCTGCAAAAATGGCACTGGTTGTACTTCTAGCAAGTTTGGATCCAAGGACTGGCTTTGTGTAAGGTTCCAAATGTGAGTGAGCACTGGGAGATGATCCACTGACACCTTGTCGCTGCCACTCGGTAGCCAACGTGTTTTGTACAAAGTGCCTCAGGTGGCCACTCGGCCACTTGTCTGATATTTCTACATTAAATCAGTCACAGAAAGAACAATTTAAAACTGTTGAGCAAAACATCTGGACCAGACACCGCTAAGGCTGTTGTTTGATCAGGCTGGCTCTCCAGGGCTGGTGTTGGGAGGAGGTTTTTGGTACCCTCCCATGCTCCGTCTGGGCTGCAGCAATGAGATTGAGCCATTCCCTGGCATGAAGCATCCGACCAGACAAACCACACAGCAAAGCAAACCTCGCACGTCCCTCCTCCTCCCCTGCTCTCAGCCCACTGATTATCTCAGATCATCAGTGTTTTGGATGACCGAATAAACAGGATTATCCTCTCCCAGTGCCTGTTAAGTCAAAACTGTATGGCGATCCTATTAGTGGATCGCAATGGTGTGAGTATATCCAAGCAGGAGATTAGCTTTTGCTTGCTCTGTGGAGCTGAAAACAGCACCGGGAAATTTTTAATCTCCATGAAGGGGACACTAGAGCTCACAGAAAGAAAATCAAATTCATTTTTATTATCCTTCCCAATCAGCTGCCTAGCTCAAAAAAAAAAAAAAAGAAAAAAAATTATCCCGATGGACAAAGTCATAACCTTCTTTCACTGATATGGCACAGGATTTGGGATGCCAATGAAAAACATCTTACATGCATAGCCTTTTTCATCCAAACTGATCCCAGAGTGCTTTACAAGTGCTGCATGCAAATGGCACGTGGGATTAGCAGCACTTTACAGTGGTCTGCCTCTGTTCCCACTGAGGTTAACGGGAACAGAAGTGGGACTTGCCGTTGAGTAAAATGTGAACCAGGCTGGAACAGGGCCAGGACACTGAGATCAAGACTCGCATTCATTTGGAAGCTGCTGCCACAATGGCCCTATTGATCAGGACTTTGGGTTTACGTCTTGTCCAAAACAATGTACCAAGCTACAATAGGACATGAAATGACGCCATTTAAAACCTGTTGGTAATTCACCACTATTTATTTTTTCAAGCATTCAAAGATAAAAATATTGAAAGAACAAGCAACGGGGGAAATTGCCATATCTAAATTAAAATCTTCTTACATAAACCATCTAGATTTTAACAGAGGGCAGCATGCAAGAAAAGCCAACCAGCTCCCAGCCCTCTCAATACACGCAGCAGAAAAATAAATTCCTTCAAAAAAAGCTTTGAAGAGCATAATTAGGCATGAAAGTAACCATATATTAAATTATACATCTAGTAAAAAAGAGTCATTAGCCCAACAAATGGGCTGTTAATGATTTCAGGTTTGCCTAAAGCCATAAGCTAATAAACTAGTGATGCTGCTGTTGAAAGCTGCAGCCTGATGCCACAGTGCTTGCCCATGGATAAGAGACTGCAGAAAAAGGAAAAAAAATGGAAAAAATCACAGTATTTTGGACATGGAAACTACCAAAGTGCTCTTAGGCACCGTGAACTCCATCACTTATCCAGACTCCTCATTTCCACTGTGTGCTGGGATTGCAAAACTTGGGACTTCCCAAGTCCAAGGAGAACCAAACAGAGCAGCCAGAACAGTCCCTTCTACGGCAAGAAAAACTCTCCATGATGTGTCCTGGCACAGACCATGCCCAGGAAAGCCACGTCAGGAGTGTCTCCCTGTCTATTTGGAAGTCACTCCTCCCCGCTGTTCCTGACCTTGGGAGCTGCTACCTCTCTCCTCTGAGGCCACACTTCGGTGATCCTGGCAGCCATTTATATGGAAAGTAATCCCATAAAAGTGTGCTTGACAGCTTCCTTCACACATTTCTTAGCAACTGGTAATAAAAGGAAAAAAACAGCGGGCTGTTTGGTCAGCCAACTCTCTCCAAAACACCAATACTTACTTTCTGCCTCACAGTTTGGAGAGCTGAGCATGTGGGAACCAAAACTTGCACAAAATAGTGCATTCCAAGGCTAGAAACAGCAGAAGCAGGGAGGCTGGTGCCCACCCACTGTTGTCAGGATGACACGAGAGCTTATATATGAAATGAAAACACAAGCATGTGCACAAACCTCACCTCCACACAGGAAAAGGGACGTTTGTCGATGCAATTTAACACAGATAAAACACTTCTTCACTGACACACAGTGCACTGGGTCCAAAGAACTAGATAAATGAAACATTTTTCAAAGGATGTAATTGCTCAGTAGCTCGAAGCAGAGAAAGGAACAATCCAGTAAACTGAAGAATGAAGTTGTTCATCTCTCAACCAGCATCTTCACCAGCAAGCTCAAAGCCCCTCAATTTGGCTTTACCACAGGCAAAGGACAATGCCTGAGCTCCCAAAACTTTGCAAGAAGAAATGCCCATCCATGCACATATTGCAATTCACAGAATAGCCCAAAACCACTGAGAGACCCTGGAGACGGAGCCAGAATCCTGCTGGGTGCAGAATCCCCATCACACCACATGCTGGCATGGCCAGGGATGCTCCAAGGGCCCAGCATGGCATTCCCAGGGCTGCCCAACAGCCACCCCAGGAGGGCTCAGCTGCTCCCCTCAGTGCTGAGTTATCTGCCTCGCTCCTCTCTGACTTCTCCTCATCACTTGCACCCTGTGGTGAAATGTGTAAGTGTGGAAACCGCGTTTCTCCAGAGGGGCCCCGAGCGGTGTTCTGCCATTTGCTGCCCGGAGAGTTGCTAATGGTTTGATCTGACATAAAGTTCTCACACTTAAAAGTATAAACACAGCACC
Source organism: Pseudotriccus pelzelni (assembly GCA_035584735.1). Lineage (NCBI taxonomy): Eukaryota > Metazoa > Chordata > Aves > Passeriformes > Tyrannidae > Pseudotriccus > Pseudotriccus pelzelni. The sequence goes on along the minus strand of JAWMRA010000050.1, from coordinate 11,428,862 downwards.
CTCCAAGAAGGCCTAAAAGCAAAATGAGAGATTTGTTTGATTTAAGGAAGCCTTTCGTCAAGTATTTTTTAATGCTTTTTAATAGTTAAATGACTTTTTTTTTTAACATAAAAAGACAAAATATTTTCCTTCTTAAGTGTAATTAAGGTCTAAGATTTATATCTCCATGTAAGAAGAAGGAAAAAAAAAAGAATTGGATCTTGTTTCAGAAGAGACCATGGCAAAAACTCCCACTGGCTGAAGTTACCAACACAACAAGGCCTGTGTGCAAACTTCAGATGTAAGTTTTTCTGGAAACCATTTACCAAATACTGCAAAGGGTTCACAAATATATTCTTAATTTCTACTTTCCTTACAGTAATATTTGCAGCACAATTTCAGGCGTTGTTGACTGTTTTTTTTTTTTATAAGTCCTATGCATGGTTCCTGACTTTTCATATAAATGCTCTATTTTTTCATATTATTATTACAAAAAGCACATAGCTTGATTTCAGCAGCAATTGCATAGATTAAATATAGCAGTCATTGACTTTCCCTGAGATTCAGACACTTCTGAAAATAAGCTTTTTGGCACCCACTAAGGAACACACTGAACATCTCCTTTAGTTACAAGCCCTCAAAATAAAAAAGACTTACAAAGTTCTTACATGTATCTCTAAGAATTTGATCTGAGATCTTATTTAACTCTCCTTATAAATATTCAGGGCTGGTCCAGCTCTTGCTGAAGTCAAAATATCTTCAGTGCAATCAGTGGGGGCATCTCAGTGCACAACTGGACAAGAGAGATAATTAAATATAAGAATTTAATTATTCCTTTTAACAGCCCCACCTGTCCTTGTGGGCTTGTACAAGGGAGGTCATTTACAGAGCACCTCCAAGAGATCCTGAATGCCAAAACTTCTCCAGCACACAGCCCTGCCCTTCAGCCACAGTCCTTAATATTTAAAATGACCTTTCCAAATCTGTTTTGTTTTTAATATATTAAAAAATCTTTCCCACTGAAGTGGGCAGATTTTCCAGTGAACTCCACCACTTAACCCTGCAGCATTTTACTATTTCAAGGCTAGAGCATGAGTTTCAAAACTTGTCCTGAACAACAAATATCTGCATGAAGTTATGATGACGTTGTACTGAGCCTAAGAGTCATCCTGGAATAGCAAACAACCCAAGCAACAATATTTGGCTCTGGATAGAAGTTTTCCCAGGAGTTCAGAAGTAATTTTCTCTCATCTGCTAAGGTTACAAGTAATTCTGTCTGGGCTCATGTGTGTGGCTCCTGAGGCCCACATGCTGTATAATCTGTCAAAATTGAATATTCTGTCATGAATAGCTTGTATTATACCTTTTCTAATCCTTTTCAGTTCCAAAGATGACCTTCTGAAGGGGACTAATCCTAAAACAGTTTTACCTTCTGTACAAATGCAAACAGACTTTGTGAGGTCTCCAGCATTTACCTTCACAAGGAACTACAAGAGATTTGCATTATTTCTTATTAAAACCATTTTGTTTTGCTATAAAAAAAAGTGCAGCAGGAGTGTTTTATTACCACAGCTGACCACAAGATGGAAATCCTTTTCCGTAAGATGTCTCCCGATTAAGTAAAATACTAATTAAAAAAACCCCCAAAACAAACAAACCACAAACGAGTCTTTTTCCAGGAAAGTGTTTTCGAGGAAGCAAAGCAGGGTTCTCATCACATCAACAACCTGTTTGGGAGGCCTCCTCAAGCCTTTGCCTGAGAAGGTTTCCCTTTTCCAAGAAGGGCTGTTTCACTCAGAAGTTGTTCTGATGGAAATCCCTCGCTGGCTCTAGTCCTTGTGCCAGCGGCTCAGATACACCAAGCACAGAAAAGCACCATCGATATGTGCTCATTGTTAAATTTGGAAATGTGAAGGATAAAGTAAACTCTTTCCTCATACCATTACAGGTTATTTTTAGAGTGAAAAAAGCCCTCTGAGGAACAGTTCCAGCCACCTAAAGCCTGGGAGGGCAGAACTTGGAGCTCAGCAGGGTTTTATCTAACCTGCTACACTGTACCCTGCACAACCAAAACCACTGGTCTGGGATCTGAATGCTAAATGTCACTTATTTTTGTTATTGCTTACTTAACAAAAGTGTGCAGAGACTTGCACTGGGATGCCACTGGGCATGACCAGAACCAAAAGGCCGTTCCTGTCCCCAGGGGCAGGGGCAGGGCTAGTGAAGATGGTGGTGGGTCCCTCTCCCACATCCAAAGCACCTCAGCATCTCCTGCAGCTCCAGAGGGGAGGGCTGGCGGTGCTGCTGCAGGACTCTCGCTCAGTGCTGCGTCCAGCCAACTCTGCTTTTGAACAAACCACTGCTATGAAAGAGATGAAAGAAGAGCTTCCATGTTTTTCATTATCTGATCATGTTTTCCGCTCTAAATCTAACAGAGACAGCAAGCAGGGAGCTACACTTGGGAGACAGACAATACATTTGCATCTGTTTTGCTGATTACAGTAGTTGCACATTTTACTTTAAACATCAATGGGTTACAACTGCTATTCAAATGATATGGAAATTGCTACTTTATACTGAAACGTCCCTTAAGCAACAAAGGAAAGGATTAGCATAGGGCTTTGGTTTTTTTTCTCTTCTTTTCTTTTTAATAAAACACAGTGGCAGTGGAAAACTCTTTGATGGTTCATGAACAACACCTGTATCTTTTAATGTTTTTTTCACACTAAGGTAGAGAATATTTGAATCCTTTTGTGTAACTATTATGACAACAATTTCTAACAAATATCCCTTATCTGAGATACTGAATTAACTTCATTTTCACAAGACTTCTTCCCAAAACCATTACACACACACACAAGCTACATGAATAATTATTCAAGGTAATTAAGGTACTATCACCAATTTATGATATTTTCAGATTTAGATGAAGGTAAGAAAATGCCTTAATGGAGTCTGTCTGTCTGTATGTTTCCACATACCCCAAAACCATTTCTCATATAGTCATTCTCTTTCAAGACTGAATCCTATCCATTTCTAGCAGGATGTAGGAGAGTCAGTACAAATGAGAATCAGACCACAGTCAAATCACAGTGGGAATTTTTCCCACTGAAGCTCTCATAAGAAGAATCAGTTCCATTTCAACAGTTTGCAGGATTGATCCTTTAATCCCTGCCCAACTCTGCACTTGTCATGCAATCCTAAAACAGCAACCTTCTGGGGAATTTTAATAGTAAACTTCATTCCGGGCAGAAGAAGTAAGGGATATATAAAGACACCTTATTAGTCTCCCCCAAATCAATTTCTTTTACAGAAGACCAATTAAAAACACTTTACACATTTGGGATGTTGCTGCAAGTTGTTGATATGGCAGAGAAACATCAGCAAATGGGTATCACTGGCCTCTGACATAAATTACAGGGACCTCCAAAGGAAGAGTTTCAAGAGGACCCTCGTCCTTGTCCACTGACTGTTGTCACAGAATCTTCATTATCCCCATCTAGCACTTTAATCTAAACATCTCCTCTCAGCAGAGCTACCCAGAAACTGCTGAGAAAAGTAAAAGCATGTTACCAACAAAATATTTTTAAAAATAATCCCATGGAGGCACACTGACAGCATTAATTTGTAAAAAAGTCTGTCTAAAGAAACTGACTCACAATGTTTCTATTCCGATGACAAAACTTTGAGTGTTCAGGGCACTGAAAGGTGGGAAACAATCAAGTCTTGAACAAATCAGATACATTCCTATTCTCAAAATTACTTAATTGTTTTTAAAACTAAAGCACTGACCTCAGTCTGTGGGTTTTTGTGTTCCTTAAGTATCTAGAACAGACCTGGTGAGAAACTTTCAATTCTTCATAGGCAAGTTCAGAAGAGACATGTGAGCAAACCCATCAAGTCCTTTCTTTCAGTAACAAGTTTCAGCACATCACCCACGACAGACAGCAATGCCCCATCCAGAACTGCATTACGCAGGGCACAAACCCTGCTCTTACTCACGTGCCCCTGCAATCCCAGTACCTTCGGTACCTTTTTTTTTTTTTCCCTCACAAGTGTAAAAAGGATAACATTACTTTCAAACATTTACCCCGCGTTCATCACACTAAAACCACCACGACAGGGCCAGCTACAATATATTCACCCAGGAGCTCTGATAACCGCACTTACACTTTTGGTTTTGTTAGCCCCACATGAATATTCATGCACACTTCCATGCTACGTCCCCGCGTTTGCACAGGGCACAGGTTGTCAGCAGCTGAAAGCCATTAGCATCTGACAGCTGCTAAAAAAGCCTGCTGGAAACAAATAGGTGGTGCCGGGCATTGTGGAGCCGGCAGGTGATTACGGCATCATTACAAACTGCAGCTTCTTTGGCAGCTGCACGGACAAGGAGGGCCCTTCGCGCACTGCTCCGACCTGCCTGGCAGAGGGGAGATTTAATTATCATCACTACATAATGGGCAGTTTGTGGAAGACAGAGACCTGACAGGAACAGATAGTGGGCAAACACAGGGCACAGCTCGCAGCCGACGAGGTAATTACAGTCCAAATCAGAGTGTAGGCGCTGGCTGGGAGCAGCAGATGTTGCCGTCCATCAGCATCTCCACACACAACATATGTTCAAATGGTACTTGAAAACAAGGCAGCAGAACGTTATTTGCAGAGCTCCAGGATGCTTGGGGTGGGGTGGGGTGGATGTGTGATCAGGGAGGCAAACTGGGTTCTCACAGGGAAAATCCAGGGAATCTCCTGGGGGCAGAGAGGTAGAAGACATCCAGCACACAGGGCAGGGACTGCATGGAGGGACCAGGGAGGAAGATATTCCTTGGCCTTCAACCTACCGACACCCTCCCCTCCAAAACCTGCTTCGTGGATTTGAGTCTCAGGGAGGGAGAGTGGGGCAGGAGCCAGTAAATTGTAACTGTGCTCAGAGGAAGAGAGAAATGAAACCTGTCCCCCAAGGCAGTCAGAGCCCATGATTTTCCACCTCAAGTGGGCAGCCATGGAAAGGTGGACAAAGTTCTCCTCACATTTAACCTCTCAGGTGGAACAGTTTGCACACACGGCAGGTAAAAGATGCTGCTCAGTTTTCGTTCAAGTCATGGCATCTTGCTTTTTCAGAGACAAAATAAAAGCATGTGTTGGGGTGGTCAAATGCAACAGAAGAGAGGTACAGCAAGACTGCCCTTCTGAGATGTTGGAAACGCTTGTCTTCCTACCCCACTACTGAACACAATTATTCCACTGAAGGCTATTTCATAAGTTGGTTTTTAAAAAAAATTATGTAAAAGCAGGGAATGTCAACATGTGCACATTACTTTCTTTCAAACCATTTTCTTGGCAATCACCCCACCTGTTCTACCTCATTCTTTCTTCCAAAAGAGAGTTAATGCTCACCTTCACAAACACTGTATTTGAAGAAGTTCTGCAATGGCTTTACCTACATAGCATCACCTTCCAGACTTGTGGTGCTGTCGCTTTCACCATGCTTCATTCTTCCAGCATTCTTTTTTGCTTCTAAACCTGTGTGAATAATTACCATTGTAAACAAATTTATCCACCAGTTTTCAAAAAAATAAAAAAAGAAGAAAGAAATAAAAGGGCCATAGTCAATAGCAACATAAATTTGGGTTGTAAATTGCCACGCAACACTGTCACATTATAAACAATGAGGTACCTGCACAGCTCCAGTGCCTTTGATGCACAGCCAGATTCAGATCTTTTCAATATTTTCTTATGAAGGATAAATTACAGAACAAACCGAGCATGCTCAAGTGAGGTGGCCTTGATGGGAATGGTGTCCAGGTGTCAGGGTTTCTTTGTTTGATGTCCCTACAGCCTTTCAGATATTGCAGCCTTTTCTCTGGAGACATATAAAGTCTCAGAATCAGAGGTCTTTTTAGTAAAAGCATCATTCCTGGATAGTGTCCACCTGAAGAGAGAATCATGTCTTTTGATTTTGCCTGGACACACAAGAAGGGATGGCAGAAAAGATGACTCTGTGTGTATGTTACATGTTGGGAGCTACTTCTCAGTTTTACTCAGTCTGGTCTTGCTCTCCCAGCAGATTTTTTTTCCCCATGTTCTGCGTACATCATTAATATTATGAGCACAATCATGGTGAATGTTTGTGCAAATGATTAGCTCTGAATCTTCTTGGTACTTTATACATCTCTCTTACTATTTTTAATTTTACTTGTATTTTTGGAAACAGTGAGCGTGAAAATATACCCGCTTTCCTGGAAGCAGATGCACAATATGGCTCTAATTCACAAACCTCAAAGCTAATAAGAACAGCAAACATTTATTGCTCAAATCATCAGTGAAGAACTGACCCCGGTTATCCAGTCCCAGGGCTCACAAAATGCTCATTGCTGCATGTTTGTGCAATGCATTTTTAAAGCAGACACTTTTTAAAATATGCACAATTAATATTAACAAAGACCTGTCATTCTCAGTGTGAGTGGCTGGAACAAGTGCTGCCTTCTGTCTGATGTGCAATGACCTTTTGAAGTATTTTTAGGCACTGTCCTATAAGCAATGTGTCCTGCCCAAATTACTTCTGCCCAGACATAAAGCAACATTAACCACGAGAAGGAGAGAGCGACATGGAGTGAATCTCAGTTTTCTAAAATGGGGAGAAAAAGAAAAGTACCAGGGTTTATGAGAGGATTCATAAACTGAATAATTTTCTCTCTTATTTAATCCTAACACACAGGACGATGGCCCATGGATAAGGACACTCCTAATGGACTGAGGTGTTGTGTGATTCTTCCATTTTTGAGTGAAGGAAGAAGACTGCAGCAATTAGTTCCTTGTAAGAAACAGAATTAATGGAATCCACTATGTATTTAATTAAGAAGTGTTTGTGTCTTCAGGGAGGGCAAAGATTAAAAATTTTCAATCTTCATAACTTTAAGCTAAAAATTAAATTTAGAAGAAACCTATGTGGAGAAATAGCATTCTTTGTTGGAAGTGATTGCCTCTGAGCCACAGGAGAAGTCAAACTGCACAATGTTCCGTGGTCTATAAGTGGCCCACACAGTTATGTATCAATATATATCAATAATGAAACAGTCTAGGAAATTACATGAAGGATTAGGACAAGATCAGTGAAACAAATCAGACATCTTCACGCCTCAGAATTTTTGTCCAAGTTGGAAATGGAATGCAGAGTGAGATTCAGGAAACCTAGCAACTACTAAACGTGTGTAAAATGCACATCCAAAACACCTTCTGCAATCTATTTCTGTGAAAAAGTGCATAGAAAATATTGAGCTACCAAGTGCTGCTATTCATCAGCGGGACGAGGAGCCACCAAACGCACCAACCTGCTTCCAGCAGTGGCCAAGAGCAAGTCTGGAGAGAGGAGCGTTACAAATGAGGTAAACACAACACGAAACCACCTGCAATACCTGCTCTGTGCTGTGATCAGCTCTGCTGGCACTTCCTGAGCCAGGGAGTGATTTAAACCCACACTAACATTAACAGCAAGGCAATGGCAGTAATCCTTAAAAATTAAACTTCAGGCAGCAGGAAGACAGAGACATTACACACACATATATGCAGCTACCATCTACAGAGTGGATAGGAACTGCATTCAAAGATCGTGCATGTTCAGTGCTCATCACATGAAAAACAAACCAAAACAACCCCCCCCCGCATCTCTCTGCCCATGCAGACACCATGACGCATTTCAAAAAGGAGATCTTGTTTTTAATCCGTAGATTTTTCAAGTGTAAGCTTGGGAAGAAAACACCATGAGGTGTATTTTACCTGCTAACAAAAGCAAATGGTTTTGTCTGTGCGGTTACCCCACAGACAAAATCTAATGGCTGTGTTCAGCCAATGAAGAGCTACTGGGAAGACTTTTAGAGAAACCAAACCTGTGTCAAAATTTAGAGCAAAGAAATAAGATTAAGGGTCTTGTTCCTACGTGCTTACAGTTAGAAAAGTCAAGTATCAGAAAGTAATTCTCAGTATCCAAAAGATGAAACACATTCTAAGTTGTTTTTTTATTTATTTAGTCAAGATTTCTGAAATTAGAAAAAAAAAAAAAAGGTGGAGCGGGAAATAAAACTCAACATAGAATTACTTCTGATGCAGGAAAAAACCCAGGGTGTGATTGCATAAAGGATCACCCGCTTTAGGTGACACAGCCAGCCAATTTCCTTCCCTGTTATATCACCACTAGGCTCCTTATTAAGCTCATTTCTTTAAAAGACACCCACAAAGGCCCCATGGCATCAAAATAGCTTGGTTTACTGACATCAAACTACGAAGAAATTTAAAAAAATAAATCTTCCCATTAAATCGGATAAAAAGGTGTAATCTGTGGAAGTTTTTCTTGTAAGACTTGGATAATAAATTCTTCTGGTGTAATGGTGCCACCAGCAGATAATAGTTAGAACTGGTTTTAGTTGTAAAGCCTAGACAGGAGTACAAATATCTCTATATAGGTTATTTAAGCTTCCAAGAACAAATCTTTTAACTTCAATATTTTGATAAGAACATGGAACTAAAAAATTGGTTCTAAATGTGAATTATTGGTAGATAAAACTTCGGATTCCTAATTCTCTGTGTAAGTTTCTTACATGTTTTATAAAGACAGGGAAGTGTTTGGGACAGCGTGGGGGTTTTCCCACAGTAGGAACTGGTGATTTTTCATGCCTGAACAACTGACAAACACTGGAACAGGAACAACATTAAACTCGGATAACTGAATTACTGGAACTCTTCAGTTTTGTTAACACTAATCTGATAAACACTGAGTATCTCAGTGGAGCAACTCCTGTTGTCCATGGAGACCCAGGACTCTTGTCCCTTCTATTGAGGGGGGGGGAAAGGAGAGCATATGTTTCTCCAGCCACTGCAGTGTTGACATTCCCAATGTTACTGTCACGTTTCTACCTATAGCACCTTCATGACATTGGTCATTTTTCATTCATATTTACTTAGCAGGTTTAGGAATTTGGAATACAGTTACACTGGGAAGAAGTCCTTGCCATGCAGGTATGGATTTCCTTTCAGAAAAGGAACTGGGAGTGAGAACACAGTTGCAGCAGTGTCACTGAACTAAACTCAACTGCCCTGAGAAGAGTCACTCCAGACTGAAACACAAATAGGGCAACACGAGAATCAGATCAGTCCTCAGCAAGATCATTTGACACAAGTCTTCCACTGGCTCATTTACAGATATGGAATACAAGAATTTTGGTAGGAAACACACATATTCTGCAATTCTTTACAGCCACAGCCTCTCCCTGTGTTGCTCCCAAGTTTAATGGAGCTAATCTGGAGCACTCCTGGCAGCCCTGCAGGGCCCCCAGCACTCAAACCCACAGCTGAAAGTCACTGTCCCCCGTTGTGCATTCACACTATTGCACCTGCATATTTTATTTCACACACAAAAGGTCAAAAGCTTGCCAGCAGGCTGCTTGCCTTCTCAGACACACAATGCGGGCAGAAAAATAACTCCAAGGAGCTGCCTGCTGTAATTTCCTGCAATTTAAGACTATTTATTTTTAAAACTTTCGCTGCCAACCTTCCCATCTGACTGTCACACTCTTGCTGAATTTTACCATCAGAACATAGTAATTTATTAGAGATCAAATCCAACCGGTTATTTGACTGTCTTGGTTTTAAATACTACTCAGCCTTTTTAGGCTTTTTAGCTCTGAATCCTTCGGGCTCTCTATAATTAATGTTCCTTTAGCAGAGGCATTGAGGGGACTGGTTGTGCACGGTTAACCCTTTGCTGAGGCCAACACAAAACCACAGCAAGGGGCTGTGTTGGCAAAGAGGTTGCCACGAAGGTTCCACTGAATTCCTTCTGCTTTTTTGCACTTGGAAATAAATCTTTCATACAAATGGGCTGAGTATAGCCACCACCTACCCACTTGATTAGAAACTGGTCTGTGCCTGCAAATGTTAATTAACAGATGGGGGGGTCACACGCCCACACATATGGCATTTTGGGAGAGACTGGAACTTCCATAAAGTTTTTGTGGCAGCTGAAGGGATTTGAGATGAGAGAAGGGGAATGATCAAGGGAAAGGCTGAATATTTGCAGTGTCAGGTATGTATAGGGGGGCTGTAATGGCAGCACAGAAGGAAACATGTATGTGAAAACCAGGGATGAGCCAAGCATGGAGTATTCAAGCTAGACAGTGTGCTGGTAGGTGATCATTTTACCTGGGAGAGCACCAGAAAAGGATAAGGATGCCCAGCGTTGATATCACTGATTTGACCCAAAAAACTGAAGCTTTACTAAAAGTGCCAAAGTGATGCATTAGGGTCTAGATCTACTTCACTGGGGAGCAGCTCTGTGGAAAAGGACCGGGGGGTCCTGGTGGCCAACAAGCTCAATATGAGTGACCTGTGAGCTGCTGTGGCAGAGACACAACGGGCTGCTGGGCTGCATCAATAGGGGCATCACCAGCAGAGATATCGAAGTCATTGTCCCCACTCAATTCAGCACTTGTCAGGCCTCACCTGGAACACTGTGCAGTGGTTTTGGTTCCCTGCTATACAAAAAAAAAAAATGTGGAAAGGCTGAAGAGGGTCCAGAGAAGAGCCACAAAGACAATCAAAGAACAGGGAAGCTGCCACCTGAGGAAAGGCTGAGAGTACTGGGCTTGCTCAGCTTTGAGAAAAGAAGGCTTAGGGAGACCTCCTCACCATGTTCTACTATTTAAAGAAGATAGAAACTCCCTTTTTACAAGGAGTCGCATGGAAAGACAAGTGGTAATGGGTACAAATTACTGCTGGGGAGATTCTGCTTGGACACAAGAGGGAAATTTTTCACAATGAGAACAATTAGCCATTGGAACCATCTCCTCAGGGAAGTGACGGATTTCCCGGAGTCAGATACGTTTAAAATTCAGCTGGACAGGGTGCTGGGCCATCTTGTCAAGACTGTGTTTTTGCCTAGGAAGGTTGGACCAGATGATTCTTGAGGACCTTTCCAACCTGGTATTCTATGGCTCCATGAAAAATATTTATGAGAAAATATTGAATTTATTCCCACATTGAAAGATGATCTCCTGTGCTCTTTAGGTCAATATTATCATAGCCCAGAGAAGGTCAAATAGCAGATATTTGGCAAGAAGCAAAAACCATTGCATGGTAAAAGTAGGCCAATAATGAACATATTTTCCCTTAAATTTTAGCATCTTGTTATCATACTTTTTTTTTCTCCAGCAATGTGACCTATGCCATGAATAGCAAAAAAATATAACCTAGCATAGGAAAACAACAATATTAATCAAGGTCTACTCTCAGATATATATTTTTGCTAGTGAGTATTTCATAGTTAGGAGGGCTTAATTTGACCTCGTAACATTCCAATGATCTGCAGTAAAACCAAATTGCAGAAAAATTACTATATTTGATATTTACTTATTAAAAATTCTAACTGCAGCTGGAATTCTGAAGGGGCTGCCCTAAGAAAGCTTTGTCCTTTCTGGGTGAACTATTTAAGGCAGTATCCTTGACTGAACTTCCAGCATTTTAGCTCATTTGACCATGTTTGTCTTCCACCCGAAGCACTCCCTGCAAAAATAGCTGCCAGAGCTCCTGTGCAGCAGTTGTCTCAAGAATTCTGGTTTTTGCAGTTCTTTTATGCTGTATTTTAAGCAGATCTTTTCCCAAGTCTCTTATCAAATAGCTTTTAGCAGTGACAGATATGTTTGGTTTAAGTCTGTTAGTTTCCCACGAGCAGGAGCTTTTGGAGAGACTTTCAAGAGTATATTTGAATAAAAGAAACTAAATAAATCATAAATAAATATCAAGATCGATGGTGGGCACGAATAAGTGTCAAAAGGCACAAACAAAACAACCATAATATCAGACTGTCATTGAATGAATACAAAAATTGTAAAATTCTATTCTGAACTACATGTTTGCTATTTCAAAGGAATTTCAACCAAAGTAATCAGGGAATCATTCCATTTTACAGATTGCATGCATATTCTACTGTACTAAATGGAGTCTGAAACCTATAAACAATTTGTACTCATCTAATTATAAATGTACTAATCTATGTTGGCACAATTTTTCTTATGACTATGTTACTACCTACTTATTTCTTAGCAGTAAAGACAAGTGTATATTAATAATTGCATGAGAGTTATGTGATGTAAACCACGGCCTTTATCAGCGTGGAAAGTCTCAGCAATTTCACTGAATATAAAAGGAACTTGACTGAATAAATTGTAACAGGAGAGCAAAGTTTTATTATTATAGTATCTACACTGGTATGTAGTTAAGGGATGGGTACCTGTCTTCCTTATCACACTTGCTTGGAGTTGGAACAGAAAAATCCAGGAAGGAGGAAATAACAGCAGATTAAAAAAAGACTAAAGCAGTTTCCAGAAAATGTTACTCTCCCCTTGCCTTTGTCTAAGTGTTGGCATAAAGGAACATGCCCCAACATGCAAACCAGCCCCAGAGAGCATTGGAGAGGAACAAGCCTTTGTTTAGAGCAATGCCAGGTTACCCCGCACTTCTTCATTCTGTCAGCTTCTGGTAGCCATAGAAAACTGATACAGGACACACAGAGCCTGAATGGTGAATGAAAATGTCTGTTAATAAACAGGGTCATGTGTAATGCTGGATGCTCACTCACCTCCTCACTACTGGCTGGGGAATCACAATCCTTTATGTAGTTCTGACAGAAAACGAACACTGTACCACTGGAACTTCCTTCAAAAACAAACATTTTGCTTCCAATCCCTTGGACCTCTGCAAAGAAAAGAAAATGGAAGAAAAATTCCCCTATGGGCAAAGAAACAGTCTATTAAAATAGGAAATCTTCTGTTGTATAGACAACATTCAAACATAGTTGTTGAAGGTAAAAAACCACAACATAATCTTTGTATTTGAGTTAGTTCCTGCCATTTCAACTCCTTACTGAGCACAACCTCTGTGTGATGTTCCTTATTCTTCATATTATTAAATTCTAGGTGCCAAGGGCTGACTGGCTGATAATGGTGCTACTTATTTCCCCAGTTTTCAACCAGCAATGCAACCACAAAGCTTTTGGGTTTTAGTCCTGCTCAGTAAGAAGCATAAGACTGGTTTGGTTTTGTAACATTACAAAGAAACATGAAATGGTGTAATTATTTTTGTATCTTTTGTAAGGCATGAATATAAGCCTGGAACAGACAGTTTATCTACACTGCAAAGAACAGGCTGCTGTCAGTGATCAATACTGTTTATAATTTCTTTCTAAATGCACAGTCATAAAACAATTGAGTCATATTCAAAAGAAAAGGACACTCTTAACAGCTAAGCATTACAGTTAATGTAAATAAAAATACTTATGTGCCCAGTTTGTGCTGATTCCCAGGCTAGATGAGTGTCCCAGGGAGCGTGGGCTAGAAGGGAACAAATTTCATCACTTCTTCACTTCCTTGCTAATGGTCTCTATATCATGCAGCACATGGACTTACGTAAATTACTTCTTAATTAAGCAAGAGTACACATGTATTTAGGGAAGATATATTTCCTCAAGTCAGAGCACTTAAAAAAAACCAAAAAAAATCAGTTTCTAAAAATAAGGATTTGATCATGAATGTCATTATTGCACAATCTTAGAGAGAATTTTACTGGTTTTGTAAACAGTCAAAGAACAACCTGAATTCTGAAAATTAAAAATTAATCTTTGATCAGTGATTTCAGTGGACATCACGTGGAACAGCTTTGCCTACACCCATTAAATTGTGGGTAGTTGCTTTCACACCCAGTGCACTCACAAACAAGCTGAAGCACACAAGATTTCTGTTCACCTGGAAACACCACTGGGTACCACAGCACCACCCAGCCCTGCACAGACCCAGCCACTGGTGCTTCTGAAAGTTATATTTTTATTGCATTTTGCGACACATAAATAACCTTAAATTAGTTATGTTTTCTAGGAAATCCAAATGGTTTCACCTTCATCTCATTTACAAGTTTAAGAAACTAGGGTCCTAATATCTAAAACTGCTACTTAGCTATTATCAGACTCTTAATTTTGAGTTTTACCTCAGAATAGCTGAGTTGTAATTTAACAGCAAGTACTGATATTCTGAGAAATGTTACATCCTTTCATCGCTTCTCATTCCCCACTATGAATTCTCATCCTAATATTTCAGCATTGCTGATTTCTGGGCCTTGGGAAGAGGTGGAATAAAAAGCTAATTTTGTGGCAGGCCTGCTGCTTGTGTCTGTCACTGTTCACTCTCCATCAGAAAAGCTTTTTGTATTAAGTTGTAAAGAAGTCACTGGACAAACATAAAAAAAATAAATCAATCACTGTAAGAAAGAGATGCACTTTCAAGTTAAATATTATGAATTATGTATATTCGTTCATTCATTCTGCTTATTGATATATGTTGTGAAGTAGCAACACTTGTGTATTCATCAAAGGATTTAACACTAAATGGCAATTTTATGTTTAAATCACAATTACTTCTCTGTTTCAGAATGGGGCTATTTCCTATTCATCTGCCAACATGGCTGGATTAAGAAAAAAAATCAAGAGAACTTTCTCCATTTATATCTCATGAAGGAACTTTCTTGATTTAAAGTACAGGATGAAGTTCACTTCCAAGCATATATTTACCAACAGAGTCACTGCCTGATGCTTTGTGGCGGGAGCTGCACCCTAAGGGTGCAATTACAGCAATTATCTGGATGGATCTTCTCATCAGTGACCTTTGACTCATCTCCTACAAACTGTCAGTCTTCATCACCAAACGGGGAAAGCAGAGTATTGTTTCGACTCAATCAGCTGCTCCTGAGAAAGAGAAAACCCCGCATTAGGGCAGCCTGGCTGCCCACACTGACCTCCTGCAGCCAGCCCGCATCTGCCAGGCGAGGGGAGCCCGGCAGGAACAGCAGGTCCCTCCTGGGCTGTTCCCCTGGCAGGATGGAGCCAGCAGCACCTCCACACGCTCCTGCATTCCTGAGGCACTGCAAGAGAAGCAGAACTAAATCTTTTTGGATTCCAAGTGCGGAGCGTTCTCGTCTTCTCTTCTTTGTTGGTTTTGTGTCAATGTTTGGAAGTTTGCCCCAAACCCCTCTGTTTCACTTCGCATTCAACTGGAATGAACTCACTGAACCAACTGAATTTACTACAAAATTACACCTATGCAAAGTCTTACCTTACCACTATTATGACATTTATTATCACACAATTTTATCTGAAGTAAAACTCCTGAGTAAGTTTTGTCCAAGGGCATGGCCTGGAGGGTACAGCTCATGAGAAATTAAACTATTTAAATTCACAGTCAGTAATGCTAAATGATGAAGGGATAAATGACTCAGTTCAAACAGCAAGACATTTAAAATGTAATTGGAAAATACCAACTATAAACATTTTTATAACTTTCACTTTGCAGTGAAACAGCTGATGACTGACTATAACAGAAAAATAAAAAATCACTTTTGCCTTAAAGGAAGGAGAGCTTAATTCTTTCAGCACACAATTCCTCCAAAAAAAGGATGGCAGTTCCAAGGCTTAATTATAATGACCATTAGCTGCTACCTACCATTTAATTAGTTGGTAATAAAAGCAAGGCTCTTCCTTATCAAAGCAATCAGCAGTGTCACTCCTTTGCAGTCCTCCCACTAGCTGCAAATGTTGTTATGTAGACAGGGCAGGGATAAAACCAACAACAGACAATCTGGGAAAAAACCTCCAAAGTGAAAAATAAACAAAATCATTTACAGAGGTAACTCATTCAACTACCAAAGGAGAAAGAAACTAAATTCTTCATTGTCAAGTGTCAATTCAAAGTGAAAACAGATTGAACCAAAACTGTCCAAAAATGCTTTACCATTTTGTAACACTCACACCCCCCAACGCCAGACAGAGCCCAGCTGTTTCTGTGAGTAACTTCAAACAATAGCTGGGCTGTTTAAAAGCTCAGCAACAGGGAATGATGTTTGCCTGAAGACATACTGTTTGAATGTAAATTGCTTTCAAATGCACGTTCAGTCTCTTAAACAAAACAAAAAGTAGATATTAAACTGTGTGAGTGGAAGTTACTGTTAGAGCCATGTATAACCCTGTCAGCCATAATTCAGTCGTCCATTAGGGACCACATGGGGGGAGCTTGCATTCAGAGGGAAGGACAGCAAAAGGGGCCTCTATTTCTGTAAAAGGAAAGTGTTATTCATTTTACTCTTCCTACTTCAGAAAGGTCTCAAAGACTATGGAGTTTGTGTCTCCTCTATGAACCTTCCAATTGCCATGAGATGAAACCTTCTGTATTTCCTCCTTACGGGATGCTCTACACTTATGCCCATGGTTGTTAGTCATGCTGCCAGAGTGCCTTCATATCATCTTAAGCACTGACCTTTGAGAAATTATAAATGTTATTTCAGCTTTAATATTCTGATTTTAGTGTCTCTGGAAGTGATTAACAGCACTGGCTTTATGTCTTCAGGTCCTTGCCTGTTTGCTCACCACCTTCTGCTAATGTAACTTAATCATTACACGCTGCAACACCCCAGGTTTCTATTTCTAGTTCAGCGAAATTAAACTAGTAATAAGCAGCAGCATACTGTATCATCAGTGGGCTTTCATTGCTCCTGAAGGCAAAAGGATTAAATCAGAGATTAATTTTGTTCTGTGTATCATCTTTCTCATCTGTACAATGGGGACAACATAGCTATAGCTGAGAGAAAGCAAGGCTTCCTCACAACAACAATTACATTCCCATCTGTTAATTTTTTGTCAGTTATCTTTGCAGTCTAGTTGTGAGATTGTTAAATAACCAAATTTGTGTAACTAACAAAAAAGTGATCATGGCAAAGATCTTCAGTAGATGTGCCGACAGACAGCAGACATGTTTGCCTAATCCAGACTTGGTAATCAGCAAAAAGATTTGAAAGACAGGAAAAAGATTAGTCTGGATACAAAGGAGACGATGGCAGGAACGTTACGATGACAGTTCAAGAACATTTCTTGGAACATTCACAAAAATGGAAATCAGCTGGAAATCCACCATTTCCTCTTCTACTCTACCAGAATAATGCTTAGACGATGAGTAAAGACCATCTCATGGCAAAATCTTCCATCACAGCATGAAAAGACCCAGTGTTGTGGTGATGCTGACTGTGCACCGTTCCCACACTGTTGTGTCAACACTTCACTCGGAGAACATATAAAAGAAACCTACTGGGTTTGACAAGTGCACCCTTTATCAAAGGGCCAGATCACTCCTCGTGGCCTGTGTGCACACTTCACCTCACCTTAAAGGACTTCTAAAATTTGTCTAACGAATATGTTACTTGTCAAAAGCCGTAAAACCTCTTTAAGTAACAATTTCTTAGATAAGCAGCTGAAATTATCAATAAACAATAACTTTACTGATATGTTAATTTTTTATCTGCAACAGAAAATATATTAGCACGCTCCTAGTGTATATAAATTGCATGTTAACTGCACCTCCCTTGCACTGGTGGCACACACCTGCCAACTCAGCCAAAGCAGAGCTGAAGGCAAACACAGCAAAGGCACGTGCAGGGTTGAGGAGGCATCGCAGTCAACGAACACGGAGGGACCGCCTGTCCAACTGAGCCTGTGCCGGCCCCACCGGGGACAGATTCCCATTCCACGAGCAACAAGGCAGCCCCATCCCACTCCAGACGGGCTTCACAGAATACGCCAAGCTGGAAGGGACCCACAAGGACCATCAAGTCCAACCTTTAGCCCTGCAGAGGACCATCCCCAAGAGTCACACCCTGTGCCTGACAGTGTCATCCAAACACTCCTTGAGCTCTGGCAGCCTTGGTGCTGTGGCCACTGCCCTGGGCAGCCTCTCTGGTGCCCAACTACCCTCTGGCAGAAGAACCTTTTCCTGATTATCCAACCTAACCCTGCCCCGACACAACTCCAAGCCACTCCCTGGGTCCTGCCACCAGTCCCCACAGAACAGATCTCAGTGCCTGCCCTTTCTCTTCTCGAGGAAGTTGTAACTGCAGTGAGGTCTCCCCTCCGTCTCCTCCAGCTGAACGCACCAAGTGCCCTCAGCCGTTCCTCACAGGGCTTTCCCTCAAGGCCCTTCCCCATCCTCCTTGCTCTCCTTTGGATGCTCTCTAATAGCTCCAGCAGAAGCCTGCTTTGTACGTCCCACGCTCTTTCCTGGCAGGGGCGACTACACTTTGTAGTGACACTAGAACTTCATTGCCACAGAGGACTTCATTACTACAAAAAGCTCTTTTTCCATCGCCCTGACACGCAGGGAGTGACCCCGGACCGCGCCGGAGGGAAGCTGGGGCAACAATTCCCGGCCCTGCCGAGGCGCTCCGCAGTTTGTCCGCCCCGCCCCGCCTCCTGCGGGCACCGCCCCGCAAACCCGCCCCGCAGGAGCGTCCAGCCCCGGATCCTCTTCCCACCGCCTCCGTGCGCTGTTTCACCTCGCGGAGTAAGCCTGCATTCCAGGCTTCTTTCCCAAATAACTCAGTTATCTGAGAACGCTGTCAGAGAATACGATAGAATACTTCGGTCTTATCTCTCTCATGGCATGAATAATTCCTGTATATTTAACAACTCTTCCAAAATTACTAAATTAAAATATTTCAAAAATTGGATTCTATTCAGAATACGTATTGCTTTAAAAGATATGAACACATGCATACTGGTCTAAATATACGAATAATATAATTAAATGAAATCTTTGCAAAACATCAATCTGAATAATGACAAATATTTGCATTTGCATAGTTATGCAAATCCTTAATCATGAAGAACAATCATTGTTTGCTGTTATAAAGCATGAGACCACTAGGAATGACTCCTGAAGAGGTCAAACTATTCTTTCTTGATTCCCAAAAGGATGCATTTCCAGTTTCTAACTACTGAAAAAATAATTTTGCAAGTTCAGATATAAATATATCTTTTATTACTACATTCATATTCCACTGCATGCAGTCTGATTCTTCTAAGTTAGCACAGAATGAGTCAGCTTAGCTATTAACAACTATTAAATGAACAATATATATTCATAACATTCATCAAGTAATTTAAACAACTCTGCTGCTTAGATTTTATAACATCAATGGAAACAGCACAACAAGAATAAAGTCAACAATATTATTTAATCAATTATCATGGACAAAAGTATTCTTCTGTCACTGGCAAGAACAAATGAGCTTACTAAAACTGTACCATTGTGAAAACAGACACAAACCAATAAATATGAACCTTATAACTCAAATAATTGTCATGGAAAGACAAAGCCAGTGACTACTTTTGGTGAATTCTAGCACTCTGACTCCTCAGTGTTTGCCAAACACTACAAAACTGACCAAGGTTTCTGTCATCACAATGGTAATTCCCATCCACATATTTTTCACAAAAATACATTTTCACAAAACTGTGTTTTAGCATAATGAATTCTATCAGAACCTAAAGTGCTTGCAGAAAGGAGGTTTAGTAAATGTTCCTTGCGTTAAAAAATCATTGCCTTTCATGTGCTCACCCCAGCAAAGCATTAACCATCTGAAGTTCATGCAGCTCTCAGCGCTACAGAGCTACTGAGACAGAACTTTGCCTCAGATCAGTCTGCAATTCTGTAAGGCTGAAGAAATATGAAATGCGAGGTGAAACAAACCTATCAATTTTTTAATAAACTGATCTGAAATCAGCTATTTTTTTTTCTCATTCTGTTATCATCTTTATGCAATAAACCAGGCAGAGGTTCCCTATAATTTTCACACTTTGGCAGTGTTTAGGCTACACAACAGAAATTGCAGCAACAAGAAATACGAGCACAGAGTGGCTTCAACAGCTGTCAACCAGCACCTTTTCCAACTTTCTAACTGGAGGTAGTTCCACACTTTGAAATGGTCAGTTACAACCACAGAGAATGAGCAAGACCAGTCAGTTTGTGAGCTGAGAATCCATTTCACAGGTTGCTTCTGTTTTGTCTTCTCTCAGAGCTGCTGTTTCTATCCCGTCTAAAACAGGAACAATTTCACCTGCACAGTGTTCATTTTTCACAGTAGAAACATCTTGGAATGATTTCAGGGCACCTTTGAGGAAAAAAAAAATTAAATATTGTGCTGATTAACCAGAAAGACAAGTAAATATTTCAATAAATTTAACAAATACGAAGTTTAATTTAGTGGAGAAAATACTGCCAATATGTACCAACATCTTTTACACTTTATTTGGGGAACGAATCTATCTTATGTCAAATATTACATTACAAGCCACATTACCAAGTACGGTATTCTCATCAGAGGAAAACGAAGCATTATTTAACTGGATATTTAATTGTCATATACATCCTTTTTCTTTTTTATTAGTAAGAGGAAATCATTGACAGCACCAGTCTCACAAGGTATCTTTTGTAAAGCCACATATAGGATCCCACAGGCCCCTTCAAGTTGTGCAGGAAGTGGACAGTGATATACAAACACTTGAAATGTCAACTTTGGGGAAAAACCTTCTGAAACGGCACAGAAATTTCTAATATTTGTGTGAGTCAATTTATGAACTGGCTATTTGCATGAAAATCATCTAAAGATACATTATCATAGCTCTAGAAAAATCAAGCTTTCAGATGAAGATATTTGCAAGATACCAAAAAGAAACTGTTTGCATGTAGGAAAACATTAATAAACAGCAAAATCTAATTACTGCAAAAACATAAACACTGCAGCTGTAACACTTCTCTCTAACCATACCATTACAGCCTCACCAGTGAAAACAGAAGTGTCAATGCTACTGTAAACTCAGCTGCTGATATATATTCATTAGATTCAGAAAAGCTCCAACATTTCTTCTTCTCACTATGTCAGATTTTCTCTCAGTGTCACTGGCCACAAATCAGTGCAGATACAACCTGATATATGAAAAGGTAACATTTTGGGACACCTAGGCCAAAGATACATCTGCATTCTTGTCTCTTGCTCCATAAAAAATCACCTGAGAAATCCTATCAAGGAGACTGTTATGGCTTACAAACACCATCTGGGAAGCACAGGGGCAAACGATGGGATATTTTGGTCAGGCAAAGCTAGTTTTTGGCCCTGGTGGCCCTGAAGGTGACCTTGGAAACACACAAGCAGCTCTCACCCTACAAGAGGGCAGAGACTGAATTGACAGAATCAACACTCAGTGCTCCAGAGTAACCCACAAAGAGCAGCACTGAGTAATTATGGGTGACTTCTGACTGCACAGACGTGCTGGACCAAGGGCTCTATAAATGGGCCTGCTCCTCTTTGCAGTGTGAGAGAGACCACTTAAATCAGTAACATTTTATTATTATTTGATCACTACCTGGTCTAAGTATGACAGAAAGGTGGTGAACAATTTCTTTATTAAGATGGGCTAGACCTTTTGTGGTTAACAGGCAATCTGAGCCCTCAAAGGGAAAAGTTTTTCATCCAGTCTGTATTAAAGCAGTGTATTATAAAGCATGAGCTCTCAAGAAACCTCACTAGGGCTCAACTTAATGATGGGTCTCATTCTCCTTTATAAAGGCAAAGGGAATTTGCAAAAGGCAAAAGAAAACCGTATTTGTAAGCACTGCTAAGCAGGGAGTTTAGGAACTCATTTGGACCAGGGGAACAGCCCAGAATGGGCATCTGAGCAATGACACAACACAGATGACAAGAATTTCTGACACAAAAAAGGCTATTCTGAAGTATTCTTCCACTGTGAGCTTCACTATGAAACAGTAATTAAACAGCAGGGAAGATTCACTGCCTTGGCCTTTAAGCATTGATTCTAATTTACATGATTAAATTCTGACTTACTTGCTGATTACCTTCCGACTTCACACGCTTGGGGTTCTCATGGATTTTATTTTTCCCCTTGCTTCTTTTTCTGGATGCAGCAGTTTCGTCCCTCTTCAATCCACAATTTTCAGCATGCTTATGCATATTTTTCTGTCAGCATAATGAAGAATAAACACATGAATCAAATATTAATCTATGTAAGCTAGTTAACACAAAAACAACAAATACAGCTCTGACAGACAAATTTTGGAATGCTAAGGGTAAGATTGATTTAGTTGACAACATTCATAAAACTCCTGAAGATTTTCCAGAATATGTATTAAAATTCTGCTGTAAAGGAACATTGCCATTTGGTGGGTATAAAATTAAATTTATCATTTTCTGATTCCTGGATAAGCAATAAAGTCTGACATGTAAAATCTGTATGTGGCAAAAAGGTTACACTTACTTGAAAGTGTGCACAGTTAACCCAAGATGAGAAGTATGTTCTCATGGCATATGGTTTTGAAGTAGGCAGGGACACCTTCCACTAGCCCAGGTTGCTCTAAGCCCTGTCCAACCCGGCCTTGGACACTTCCAGGGATGGGGCAGCCACAGCTTCTCTGGGCAGCCTGTGCCAGGGCCTCATCACCCTCACAGTAAAGATTGTATTTTCTAATATCCAATCTAAGCCTACTCTCTGTCAGTTTAAAGCCATTCCCCCTTGTCCTGTCACTACATGCTCTTGCAAATAGTCCATTGTGCCAATATGATCTGCAATACTTGCTAGAGGTAACTCTGCTGAGATCCTTTAAAAGGAATAATCTTACCCTGCCCTTATCTATCTTTGCCCTTGCCACATTCAGGGCATTCATAAACTGCAGGCTTAACACTAACCTGGTGCTTCCTAAAGAGAAGAGTGAGAAGCTGCTTCCATCAACAGCTCTTGCTGCAGCACGACCAAGTGAAGGGCTTCTCACCAGTAAGGGTTTGTTTATGTGCAATTCAACACAAAAATATCTGTAACATTACTACCCAGCTCTGTGACACATGTACAAACAACTCTCACAGGCACCAGAAAAGTGTTAGGGTGTTGCACAGACTCCTTATTTATCCTCCACTGTGAGCAGATGCTGAAGAACACACTGGGATACTGCTCCCCCTTGGAGAAGGTCAGAGGTTTTCCTCCCAATTTTATTAAGGATTGCTGAGAAAATAACCAGACCAGAGTAATGATACATTCCAACATATCAAGGCCAAAGCTATCCTAAATATCCTAAATGTACTCGTTAAAATAAAACTTTCAGTTCAGACTGAATTCATTCTGTGTCACTGCTGAAAATCACATTTCAGGCTCAAATCCTGTATTTTTTTCTTATCAGGACATCACCAAAAGTGACTGCTCTTACTTTATACCTCTAAGCAGCTCATGTACAAAAGATTTACTGAGAACACTTTTCTTGATAAAAAAAGATTTAATTTTCACTGTTTATTTGTGAACAATTTATCCTGGAAATAAATATAACTACACTATTTCAGCCAGACGGCAGGCACAAAAGCTTTTATTCTCCTCAGGCAAATACAACCCCAAAGCCAACCACACCTTGCCAAACCACCAGCTGAGTAAGCAGGGAATTTAAGTGGGTTCCCGGGGAATTTAAATACCTGATCACATGTGCAGCTGCACTGAGCACATTTGAATCTTTTTTCACCCCTGTGAGTCTTCTTGTGCTGAAGGAAAGCGTAGCGTTCGTGAAAAACAGCCTCACAGGCGCTGCACTTGATGGCCTCCTCCACGTAGGAGTGGAGATTTCGCAAGTGGACACCTGAGCAGTTATACAAAACAAGTAATTTTAATGGCAAGCTTTTGATTTCCACAGTTTTGAATAAAAGATGGACTGTTTATATCCCTTAGTAACACAAACAGGAAAGAACCTTCGGTGCTCTCTCCAGTAAACGTAAAATAGCCAAACAGGCAAATTAGTTTAAGATAACTAAAGTTGCAGCAAGGTGTTGCAACTTCCCATAGAAATCAAGCAGTTATAACCCTAAATCCTGTTGATTTCAATGAAAATTGTTTAACAAACTCCTTTCAAAAATTCCAGTAACCCCCTGCTTTGGTCTATACGCAATTCATTGAAAAATGATACCCAAAGTAGTATTTACAATATAAAAGTGAACACTGCAAAAATACATGAACAAAGAAGTTGTATGTATGTAAATAATAATTCCACTCCTACCTTCAAATACTTACCATATTTTAATTGGACCTTTATTTGAAAACAGAAATAGAGTCTAAAGGTATTTTGTATGTCTAAGTATTTCTTTAATATAGCTTTTTCATCTATTTCTGGAAACTTCAAAATTTATGTAGGTTTTCTTGTTACTGATCAGCTCTATTGCCTCAAACACTTGTTATTGAAAGACAGAAGGTCACGGTGCCACAGGTATCATGCAGAAGAAAAAGCTAAATCTTTGCTACTTTGCATTTTAAACAAATTAAAACATCAGCCACAAGATGTCACCACATCTCCTTGCAGGAGGAACCTAACTGTAAAACATAAATACGCTTTCCACAGAAATCTTTTGTGATGATACAAAGTCAAGTATAACATATTTGGTGAAATTTCGTGAAGATGAGATATTTCACCTTTACTTATCTCTATGTTTCCTTTTCAGTTTTTCCCTTTAAACTCACCCAAATCACTTTTTCGGGAAATAAGGGTACTGCAATGTGGACACTGGTGTTTTGGGACATTTTCTCCGTGCTTCTGTAACATGTGGATTTTCATGGTACCACTTTGAGTGAATCTGGCCCGGCAAACACAACATTCATAGCGTTTTTCCCCTATTAAAAAGATACCAAAATAACACGTGCTCAGAAACTCTCCTCATTTGTTACAAGTCCAAATTCCCACAGATCTCAACATGTTCCAACAGCAACGGTCTCCAGACCAACCAGAAGTTACTATTAGTTGACAATGTACAAAAGGCTAAATAAGTTTCCATAAGTGTAGATAACTGATGACAACACAAAATCTGAGCTTCCAGAATCTACAAGTCAAAAATTGTCTCAAGACACGAACCAACGAGCGGTAAGTGGGGATATTTGGAAGACTTGATTCAAACCACACTGTCACACTCTGAAACACACTAAAACATTAATCATAACACACATGATATATCATAACTGAGCTAAGTTAAACTCTGAAATACAGGATAGATACGAACTGCCTTCTCAGAAGACTTGCACATTACAGAGCTGTGGCTGGAACACACTGCTTTCAATGATTAAGCAATTTAATCCTTTTGACCAAATTAGCTGCTACCAGTCTGGGGCCACACAAATGTCCATGTTTTGAACAGACATTGAAAAACCTCCCAGCAGACACACTCCATATAAAATCAAATAATCAAGAAATAAAAGTGACAACTTGATCCACAGAAAACAACAGCACATAAAGGAAGTATTTTTCTAATATAAAAGAAGTTTAGGAAGAGCATCGAGCCTGCAACTAATAGCATTGTACAGCCAGATCTCCAACAGCCAAATCCAGAACATTTAAAGAGAACATGTTTTTGACACGTTTTTACTCAAAATCACAAATTAAAAAAGGACTAATTTAGAATCTGAAATTAGATCATTCTAAGGGCCTAAGACAATAGCCTTGGTCACTGCAGAGTCCTACCTGTATGAGTTAACATGTGCCTTTTCAGTTTATAGGCATCTTTGCTGGCATAACTGCAAAGGTCACACGGATAGGGACGCTCTCCTGTGTGGGAACGAATGTGTCGTCTCATTTTGCTGGCCTAACATAAAAATCAGAGATTTGCTAAAGTAACACCCACATTAGAGACATAATCAATTAAAATATAAGCAATTTTACATAATACACCCATTGCAATTTAAAATATCGCATTAATCCAAAAATTAGCACTCTCCAGTCCATGTTTCCCCCTCCTCCTCATTTTTTCCTGCACAATCAGTCTGTTGCAGTTCTAGGTAACACTTTACTCTTTCCCCACATGATCTTATTTCCATGTTTAGTGTCCACAGTAGAAGACATTTTATAGCAAGAACATAAAAGCTAGCATTTTATAAAGAGGATACCTACTACTGTCATGCTACTTGGACATACCAAACATAAAATTCTTTGAAAATACTCAGGAAAACAAAGGAAAGACCAAACTCATTAACCAAAGCCTATTCACCTTCAAGTCCCAATGCTGCAAAGTTTAATTCATTCTAGTTTTTTTATACTGTTCTGATCTGTTCTACACAAATATTGTAGATACGCAATTAGGAGTTACCAAATGTTCAATTCCTCCATTTATAAACATATTTAAGGAATTCACTGACAGATCCATTCAAATCTACAACACTCTTCAAATAAAATTAAACATGACTGCCAACCTTTGCTATACAAAAGTCAAACAATTTGCATGGCAGTACTAGAGAGCTCCTTCAGCTTTCCTCATTCAGGTAAAGCTCACAGGAATGAGAGTTCTGGAAGAGCAATGAGTGATGAATAGTTCCTTATTGAAACAAGGGAAAGAATAGAATAATTTAAGATAAACTGTCAGGGTTTTTAAAGATGTAAGCTATCCAAAATCTAATTAATAAGGTAAGGTGTGTGGAATAAAGTTAAGGCTTGCTTACAGTTTCAGATCTGGACACAGCATATAAAAAATTCAGATACTGAATATCCACTAAACTGTGACTGTGATTGAATCACAGGTGCACCTCTGAAATCCTGTTTTTTCCAAGTGAACCCTTAAGCAGACTCTCAGTTTTTTATTTCTTGATTAAGAAAATTTCAGTTCTGGAAAGAAAACCAAACATCATCAAGCACATAAACATAATACATGAGCTTTATTTTAGACATCAGCTAGTACTGTCCTACAGTATGAAGAGTAAATGAAGAGGACCAAATTCACACAAACACATTGTGTGGCAGCAGTTTTAGCACAATAAAAAAGAAAATGCCCTTCAACTAGTTTAAAAAGCTAAATGATTCTACTTACTTCTACACTGGAGTATTCACATACTGTGCACTTGAAAGGTTTTTCCAAGGTGTGTTTGTACCGCCTGTGTCGTGAAAGCTCACCCTGGGTCACAAATGCTGTATCACACTCACTGCATTTATAGGGTTTGGTCCCTGCAAGAACACACCGTTAGAACTTTATTTAACATCAACATGCACAGTTTTTTAATAGAACCCTTCCTGATACTCTGATGTCTTATATACAATAAATCATAGAATGGTTTGGGTTGGAAGGAACCTTAAAGACCATCTTGTTCCAAACCCCCTCCACCAGATCAGGTTGCTTAATCCAACCTGGCCTTGAACAATTCCAGGGATGTGGCATCCACAGGTTCTCTGGACCTCACCCTTCTCACAGTAAAGAATTTCTTCCGTATATATGAACACTACAAGTTTATAATAAACAGAATTTATCACTCTGCTTCAAATGTTCATACAGCAAAATGAAAACATCACAGAAAATTCTACTATGCATATAGGAATCAGGCACAACTGAAGTCACTATTCACTTGGCAAAAATTTTTAGAATGATATTTAATAAAATAAATAAACACATACAGAGAGAGTTACTACCTACAGACGTCTCTTCAGTGTGGAACGCGAAACAAAATCAGAGAAACTTCTGACCACAAAATGATCACAGCTCTAAGGAAAAATCATTTGCCTGTTAATTCCATTTTGCAGACAGTGTGTAAAATGAAGTATTTTCAAGCGTTAGACACCTGTATGTGTGTTCACATGGTTGTGCAGGAGAGTTGCTGTACGAAAAGCCTTCGGGCAGAGGTGACACAAGTAACGTTTCTCATCAGAATGGGTTTTCAAGTGACGCTTCAGATTTGACAATCTGACTGAGGTGAATGTGCAGAAACAACAGCTGAAACCTTCTTTTTCTCCTGTTGGAACAAAGACACATTTAGCCTGTACAAGCCACAAAATAATGACTTTACATTTTCAAAAAATAGATTCTAAACTGTATCATAATATAATCTCAGGAAACCTAACTCCTACCCTAGCTCTCACCTCCAAGACATGATGAGACTTCTTCTCTCAATGCCATCATTAAAACATGGTTCATCAAGGCACTTACAACCTGAGCAACACACTTCTTGATGACAACTGTGTAATTAGTACTAAGGAAGTTTATTCAAAGATTTGGAAATGGCAGCTTAAGCTATTCTCAGCTTTCTGGTAGTCCTGAATCTGTAAAGCGTATATAAAAAAATCATGATGTAAAAGCCTCTTTAGAATTACTAGTTGAATTTGAGGGAAAAAAAAAATCAGTTTCGTGAATAAGTCATAGAATAAAGTTCATGGCATAAGAGAAATTAATTTCTTTTGAGAGTAACAAGTTAAGATTAAATGTGCAACACTTTCAGTTATGCAGATGATTTGAAACTGTGAAATGGCAAATACGTCATATTTGAGGAGCCTTTCCAGAACAGTTGTCTCAGCTCCCAAGTGCACTCTCTGTAATGTTTTTCATGCTGAGACCAAAATGCATTTTATACAATGCTTTATACCACACAGAGATGTGCAGATAACACTTCACTCCAGTAACAGCAAACAAAACCACTTCATTGTCATTTATTCATTGTGGATTCATGCCCACACAAAGGAACATTGTTAGCTTTGTTAAAGCTGCTCAAATTTGCTTCCTAAAAGGGCTGTAACTAAAACAAGGGGCATTAACAATTTGTAAAATTTCCATAAACAACCTCAGCCAAGACACCTCAACATCCAGATACTACAACACACACGTTTACAGACTCAACATCACTGATGTCATCCAACTTTTATAGCACACACACACAGTTTCTAGGGAAACAGATGCTTATCTGTTCCCTTCCAAGTCAGTCCTTAACTTCTACAACGTACTTTCACATTTTTAAAATCTTAAATCAGCCATTTTCTGTCACTTTTATTTAGGTTCTGGGAAAGTCTCTGCTGGCAGGTATTGTTTGATACTTGCCCACCACCCCTCTGCCAGCAACATGGAACAATTCTAAGCTCATCCATAAACCCTCAAAAAAGCTCATTTTCAAGCTGAATGAGTGAATTAAGAGACTAAATAAATTACTAGGTTTATTCAAAGGCATTTATACAATATTAACTTTGAAATCTCCCTGGAGGTTTCAAACACCACATACTGTTCAAAAGACCATTAATTTCTAAATGCCATCCAAAATGTCTCTCCTGACATCAGCCTGAATAAGATCTTCTAATGCTTAAGGCTGAAAGGTATTATTTCTTCTTCCAAATTTCCACAGAATTTTAAGACTTAACCTAACCTAAAGCTAACAATCACCACTGTATTAAATATAAAATTTCAGCCTCACTTTAAAATCTCACCCAACAAACATTACCTAAAAATGAACTCCAAATATTATTAACTTTTTACCTTTTTTCTGACATGGTGCACAAGCCTGAAATTTTAGATTTTTGGAGTTTTTTACAACTGTTTGTTCTGATGCAGTTGAATGTTCCTGCTCTTTACTTTCATTACACAACTCTGACAAATTTTCACTGGCTTTGCAGCTTTGGCTCTTTGTTTCCCCAACTGTGGAAAAAAGTTTCTTTCCTTCCCCCTCTTCAGATGGGCTCAGCTGCTGGATGTTATTTTCAAACGCCATGGCATCATTATCTCTGTCAATCTGATTTAAAAAAGAAAATGTTTTACAACTTTCTCAATCAACAGCAGTCAGTAGCGGCAAATCAACTGAGCAGTCAACAAAAGACAAGCTACTAATTCATCTTGATATTCAGTTTTAAATGTGATGGACAAAACTGCAACAAAAAATTTGCATTTAGCACACAGGAGCTTAACTGGGAAGTGAAAAATGACTAAAATTGCGCCCTACCTCTTCAAAATTTTACGTAAAATTTCAGAGCATCGTGTTAAGATTACACCACTGAGAATACAAATACCTGCATCTTCTTTTTGAAAAAGATTTTAAATTTCACTTCAGTACATTTACCTTTTAAAAGAAAACAAAAAGTATGCTCTCAGCTTTTTATCAAGTATTGGACTTCTGCAGCCTAACTGTAATGCTTTGTCATAAGGCAATTAACACGGTTTTGATACTTCTTGCATTAGCTAAATTAAATATGACCTACCTCAGAAGTTATCTAGTGGTGCACAAATTTTAAAAGAAAAAAATAATATTTTATTATAAAACCAATAGCTGGCACAGAATAAATAGCAGTGTTTGCATGTCCTTTTAATAAAATTAATTTCAAATGAAACCATGTTACACACCCAGCTTTAACGACACTGCAGTATTGAACTAACTGAATTATAGAGAAGAGAAATTGTGTAATGCTACTTAAGAGATTGAGGCTGTCAAACCAAACAGTACCAAACCGGTGCACTGGATTAAAAACTTGCCTGAATTTCAACGAGTTAGTCATCTAGAAAACCTAAAGTTTTAGTTTGTGTCTTAAAAAATGGGATGAGATTATAAAAAGCTGTACAAAGGACTGGATACTTAGAACCGAATCGGTGTGGCAGTAGGAGCTGAGAGGTAACGTTATCTCCATCTTCACTTGTACCTCCATCAGGAGCACGTCTGGTGGTTTCGCAGTTGCCTTGCTTTCTGAACTCTTCTCTTGCCCTTCTCGCAGAACACGGATCTGTGCCTGCCCTAGGTCATAGAACACGCAGATCCCTTCCCGCAGAGCCAGAGCCATGCCCTGGGACACGCCGTGCACCACGGCCTGCCCCGGCCGCACCACTGCCCCGGCCAGCGCTGCCATGGCCAGGGCCTGCCGGGCTCCCTCCTCGTCCTCCTCCTCCGCCTTCACACACTGGGTGAGCAGGGCCGGTGTTTTTCACCCTCCTCAGGACACAGGGGCCGCTCGGGGGGACAGGAGCCCCCGCCGGCACTCGGGCCACGGGCACCGCCCGGCCCCTCCGCTCTTCTCCGCCCGGCCCCACCGCGCTCTTCGCCGCCGCCGCCGCCCGTGGTTCCCCCGCAGCCCTGAGGCCTCGCACGGCGCTGAGCGAACCCGTTCGAAAGGCTACGTTAAACACGAGGGCAAACCACGGGCGTGCGGGACAAGCCCCGGCCCAGCCTCGCACCGCAGAGCCCGCACGCTGCCCGCCCCGCTGCCCGCCTCTCGCAGCCTCGGGCCGGCCCTCACCCCCCGAACTTGAGCTGCTCCTCGTACGGAGGAGAGCAGCTCCCCCGCCACAAGGCACCTCACGGCCCGCCACGGGCCGTCTTCCCCTCCCACTCTCCACGCTCTGCCCTCCACCCTCCGCCTGCACAGCGGAGAAGGGGCTCATCGGCCCGGGGAGCACCCCGGCATGGCGGCCCTGCCCTCCCTGCGCCGCTCCCTCAGCGGCAGGGGGAAGCCCACCCGTGGGCAGCGCCTCCCGTGTGGGACAGCTGGTTCTCACCCCCAGTTCCCCACGAGGCACAAAAATCCTGACGCGGGTGAACCGGCAGGGCTTTGCCCGTCCCCTCACAGCAGGGCCTGTAGGAGCAGCTGCCATTTTGCCACCCTCGAGCTCTAAATGAAGATCCCTCGGTCCTTAATTGCAGGCCCTTAACCTCCTGCTCCCACTTGGCTGGAGACCACGGGGCTGAGCTCAGCTGGTTTCCCCACTTGCGAAGTCTCTGGAGTACTTCCCACGTTCCGCTGACGGAAACCCTT
This sequence comes from Pseudotriccus pelzelni, assembly GCA_035584735.1. Classification (NCBI taxonomy): domain Eukaryota; kingdom Metazoa; phylum Chordata; class Aves; order Passeriformes; family Tyrannidae; genus Pseudotriccus; species Pseudotriccus pelzelni. The sequence continues at coordinate 11,397,459 of JAWMRA010000050.1, read as the reverse complement.
CAGCCGGGTGTCGTGGAGCTGAGTGGTGCTGAAGGGCCGCCTGACGCTGCCACCGCCGCGGCTCCCACCCAGGAGCTGAAGTGTTGTACAAAACTGGCTGAAGTGGGCTTGCGGAATCGCTGGAGCGATATATAAACGTCGTTACGCTGTACTTTGGGCCAGGATTGGGTATTCCGTGAGAGCAAGTTCAAAAGCGTTCTCCAAAGGCGTCGTAAAAATGTCTTTCAGGTTAAACTTGCGCGGTTTGAGAGACTTAACGTTTAATCTCATGTGCCCTTCTAGACTAGCGATTTCCAACCGTCAAATGTTTCATAAGGCCCACTTACTATGAATACTCTTATTACAGGGCAAAGGACAGATTTGGAGCTTTACCTCTAAATATTAGCTCCGTGTGTTGCAGGGTACAGTACACTGCAAAGGGGCTGCAGCCCGGTGTGGTCCAGATCCTGTTAAACCGAATTACTGAACACTAATCAAAGCCCCAAAGCCACTGAGGGCATTTCTCGCTGTGGAAGTAACCCAGTAAAACTGGCATTTGTGAAACATCCACAGCACAAAAGCAGCACACGCCACTGGCCTGTCAAGCTGTACCCTCAGATGAGGTGGGGTCGTGCCCAAAGCCATTATATTTTGTGTTTCTGAGCACAGTTAACACCGCTGGGTACCCAGGAACCACACATTCCCTTTTCCATGGAATTTGTCAGGGTCATAACTGCTGTTTCTGTGTGGTGGGTACCTGAGCTATATAGCACCATTGGACAAGCCAGTGAGTCTGATTCCTGCAAAGCATGTAGCTGTGAAGAGTACATTAGTAGGACCACTGTCACTAGTTGTAAGAATAAAAATTAAAATCTTCACATCTTGAAAAAGCATGATTTTAGGTCATTGGACCTTATCCTCAGAGACAGCAACTGAAAATCCCATAAATACCCTTGACAACAACTACTCCTATCCACTGCAGAATCTTAAATTCAAAAATAATATCAAATTTTTTACATTTGACATCTGCAAGGTAATCGTAACTAATTCTGCTACTTGTAATCAACACAATTCCAAAGCAATTATTTGAGGTTGAATATGTGTTCCAGCAATGTAGGGCTGATATTTTAGTTAGACACCACATTATTCATCATCCACGAATCTGTGGGCTCTCAAAACTAAAGAACATGATGCAGAGTAAATAATATATTCACATAATTATGCTGCCAGTAACCGTGGCCAGAGACTTTACTTCTCACACATTTCTGAATCTTTTCAAGTTGCTACATATATTGTGCAATTATTATAGTTGAAGGGCACTGTAGGAAAAAAGTTGTTATAATAATACACCCTCCTTTAGGTCATTTTAATGAGGTTTTCTGCACTTCAACAGTCATCAGCTTCCAAGAGCTGTCCTGCCTTGCACTTTTGCATTATTAATACCAGCACCATCCATGCAGCTACACTAAAGGTCTTGTCATTATTTCCATTATTAACTGATATTTTCAAGGATTTATAACTCAAACACAGAATGGCCCTTCAGTTTGGTTTTTTTTGTTGGAATCACTTGGATCAGCAAGCTGCAAATTCAACCAGTTTCTGATTAGGTTTTGACACACTAGAGGTTAACAGCTCCATAATGGCCATTATGGTCTGCTGTGTGTACAGTCTCCAGTTACCACTGCTGCTGCATCGTCTATCTCTAGCTGCAATCAAGCTCCTACCCACTCCTCTGGGAGCCTGGTTCTTTCTAACACATCAACAGTCTGCCTGAAAAATCTATCATGAAAAGAATAGAGAGCCATTTTATTTTTAAAGTCATAATTATACTTCGGGGGGTAAACGTTCAGTATGAATTATTGTTTGCTAGGAGTAGTTTATGAGGAATATAAGGAATTTAATGCAGGCACATTTTCTTGTGCTAAAGTAATGTTGCATAAAGGAACAAAATTCGGCCACAAAATTGCAGATAGATTGCTGATAAGAATCTACCAGTGCATGAAAATGAATACATGGACAACTGAAATCCTCAATCAGCAGAGTAAATTCTACCCCTTGACTGCACTAAGGAAACACAACGAACTTTGTTCTGATCTGTGGTTTTCTACCCAAGTCTAAACAGTGTGGCTGATTTTTGAAAAGAGTAAAATATTGGGTTATCTATTCAGATTGACAGTCTTAAATCTGAATAACGCCTTTTATAATATTGAGGATGTTTAATGCTTGCTAGGTGGAGCTTTTATAAATGCTCCATTAGCATGTACATAAAGCATATTTGACCTTGAAGGTAGTTCTAAGTTTCCTTTCCTTACTGTGTTTTAGAAAATCACTTTGGATGACTGCAGAGGCTGTTTAACAAGCCTCTACTGAGATGCTTTGCACCTTCATCACAGGTTCTAAACTGCAGTGCTCTGATGCCAATGGAAGGATTGCCATCAATTTAACTGGGTTTGGAATTAGGCCCAGAATAGAAAACTATGAGAAGAAATGACAGTGTGATTTATTTACACATTTTTGACCTGTCCACAAAATGCAGAAAAGGAAAAAAAATAATAAAAAAAAGAGGGACACCAAAGCAAAAAAAAAATCCCTGAAACAAATAGGCCCCAGTTTAACCTCCAATGCTTGTAATTGTTTCATTTATGATACCCTGTCTTGTGGTTGAAAACTCCATTCTTCTGCAGAACATGACTCCTGTTAGTCTATGAGAAAACCCAGTCTTTGTTGTGACTTATTTTGACAGCTTTAATATCATTTTCCACCTGGCATCTGGAAAGTTTTCCATTTTCACTTTCCTGCAATGTCTCACTTTTGTGTCCAAGTCTATGTCGCGTTCGCGCCGCACCTGTCAGAGTGGTGTCTGTGCCTTAACACCGCTCTGCAAACACACACGCCTGTGCTTTGCTCTTACACCAGGGACAATCACTACCTTCATCACCTGTTTTGCAGTGAGATATTGCCCCTCTTAATAATGACAGCAGGAGATAACCTCCTTCACACCATCACCTGTTTCAGAGAAAGGGAGTTTACTTTTATCATCTTCTAATTCATCTGGCTCCTTTAAACACTGTTCAGTTCTTGAAGCTGTAGTCACTAAACGGTTGAAATATTTTCTGATGCTGTTGTCAACTTGTGCCTTTAGTGTCCCACTTTCACAGAGATGAAGCATTTCTTCAGAGACCACCAAATACTCTAATTAAAAAAAATAAAACACAGACAACACTTCAACTAATGAGTGAGATAAAAAAAGAAAGTTAGATTCTTTTGGATGCTATTCTAAGCAACTGAAAGTTGCAGATTCAGAATTAACTCAGTGCTTCAGTGCTGGCCTGGAAAATTCTCAAGAGAAAATATACAGTCTGATCACTTGAAAAGAAGGATAGTATTAAAATATTTTAGATTTTTTTGTTTGTTTTGTTCTGTTTGTTTATTTGATTGTTTTTTGGTTTTCCCATCATACCTCTGGTTCTGAGATGGGAGCTGCAGTTTATTCTAGAAGGCATCATTTAGGATTCAGATCTAACTTGGATTTCTTGTTTGCCCCAAAAACCACAATTCTCCCCATCTCTACAGTCATATAAAAGCTACTCAGACCTCAGACACAGGAACATCAGAACATACAGTCCTACTTGTTTCCTTATTCCCCAAATCAAAGGGAAGATGGGAACATTGCAAAGCAAAGACAGATGGAAATCATAATGGAGGGTATTGATTGACTGGTGTCTAGGCAGGCTATAAATTACCACTTCTCAGTGCAAAGAGGAGGGTGAGGATTGCTGCAGAGCTGTGTGGGGCACAGTGCTGGGACTGTTCATGAACAATCAGCTAAATACGTGTTTTCCCCCAGAACGGGGAAGGCCGGGCTTTGCTCTCCCTCCAATGCTCATCTTGACTTTGAGAAGACAAATCATCTCTTTAAACAGGAGTGATTCTTGTAGCAGAACCAAACCAACTTCTGTTAAGTTAAAAGACTTAATGCTTTCAAGTGTTGTCTATGTGCTTCAAATCCTGCTCCAGACTGTAAATTATTATAATTATATAGCATGACAAAAAATCCAAGACATAATAGTGTACAGATGTGGGATATATAAAAGGGGAAGTATTTAACATAAGCTTACTGGAGCTGAAAGTATCAGGGATGATTGATTGTTCAGACACAAGCCAGGGAAGTGGTCTAAAAATTATTAACCATAATTGTAATTTGTCTATTAACTGTTTCATCTAACATTATGATATATTTAGAAACATGCCATCCAGTAATGCACCGTTTGCTGCTTGTGGCAAACAGCAGAGCTGCGTGCCTGGGTCTGTTTGGAAGAAGGATGTTTATTGGGAAGGACATTACTTCTTCCATTTCAAAAGAAATTAGTGTGGTTATACAGTTAAGTACACCTCAGTGATTTCCACTGTTTTTACAGAATACTCTTTAATCCAAGAGATAGCAAAGAAAGTTTTAAAGACAACTCCCCTTAGTTAGTTATTAAAGGTTTCTGTTGCTGCTTGTGCAAGGGTCAAAGAGTTAAAAGCTTAAAAAGGCAGAAAGTTTTCCTCTTGTTTTGACTAAACGGGGGGAAACGTGCTAAAGCTGTGCAGAATTTGATTGCCAAACACAGAGAGAAGATACACAGCGAGAAAGGATAGTAAAGGTTTAACCCAGCTGATGTAAGAAACAAACTCCAAGGATGCCCATGTTTCCTTCTTTTATCGCATTGTTAATCTTTAATCAGAAAAACAGTTCAGAGAACAGCTCTTTATGCACAGCTGAACAGACACCGAAAGTTGGAAGTTAATAGGATCATGGAGAAGGGGACTCTTGAATCATTGTCCTAATGAATCTATGAGTGAGATGTACAACCCAAAGGAGTTCAAATTCTGCTTCCACGTGGAAATGCAGCAAGTACACATTAAACCTTGCAGAATCAGCAGTGAGGAGGCGGTTGGTGGGTTCAGAAGAGCAGTGGGTTCCCATGCACTTTTTTTCCCAGCTCAGATAACAAGTTGTCTTGGGTGCTGGACTTTCCAAGGAGTCCAAATCAAGCTTATTAATTCAAAAATCTAAAGAAATCAAGAAAATTTAGGGGCACATTTAAAGACATATATATTAGTCTCACTTCACTGGATGGTGGGTGATTTAATCCTTTATATTTATCAGTGGAGATACCTTAAATCTTCACCTTCTGCACTGCTGTAATGTCAAATCATCACTTAAATGCCACTCCATCAGGAACTGGTAACAGAAATATGGTATAGCAGGCTTAGTTTTACATGTTTTCTGCTCCTGTAGTAGGAAACCAAGTCATCCTTACAGTCTTTGCAGTCTTTTTAAACAGCAGGATGAAGCAGTGCCTAGAAAGCAAATGAGAATAGCTAAGTGACAGTTTTGTGAATCATGGTTATTGTTCTGTTCAGAGCTGCCTCTACAAACAAAGTTTCTTGATCTGTCATTCATAGCCTTCTTTTGTGCAAGATCTCCTGGGCAGAGCCCATTTGTGCTTCACCCAAAATAACAAGGCCTTAGTGCTGTTGCAGAGCAAATACCTGAACTCTACCAGGTTAACAAGTGGGTGTTTTTTAAAATTTTATTTGAAGAATGCAGGTTGGTTGCTATTGATCTGTACATACTAGTTTAAGCTCATATATAAGAAGCTCCTCTTTACACAAACAGTATTCATATGCTTATGTATCATTCTGCGTCAGTAAATTTGGGGACAATCACAGTTGGTCAGTCAACAGGCACATGTGCAGCTGTCAGAATTCTGTCTTCCTAAAAGCCTAAGAAAAAAAGTGTGATCTCCATAGTCCAGTTGAACCCTTGATCTCTTTACTGAGTGTTGTTTGTAGCAATAATCATAATTGTGCCACTTGTCTCATAGGAACCATCGACAGTGACCAAGCAAAAGTGCTTTCGAAAAAAAAATCCCATTGTTGTCCACCAGTGTTGCCTTGTTCCTATTAGAATGGTGCTATGCATAAGTGTACAGTGTGTAGGATTGCACCTGACCTGTTAACACTTACATAAGACTTTCCCAGTAAACACAGGCTCTGATACAGGGATTATTGGTTTTTTTTGCAATGTTGATTTTCCTCCAGCTGCCAGGTTCAAGAACCAAAAGGTATGTAGTGCTTGACATAGGCACATTTGCCTTCTGACCTTTTGATGTAGTTTGGCTTTCGTTTCTGCACAATCAGCTTTTCTATCCTGTTTGGCTTCCAGTGTTAGAAAATGCTTGCAATATTAAGCAAAGCTATTCTCCTGAGGAAAAAGGTATGGAAAAAAATCTCACTTGAAACAGAAAATACAGTTCAGCCCATGTTGCTGCTTTTGCATTTGCATTAAAGGAGAAAACAGGTTACAGTATGTTTTTAATTTCAGATAAGAACATACTATTTGTATTACAGTAACCTGGAGAGAGCCCAGCAGGGATTATCTGCGGCACAGACATAAAAAGAAGAAGAGATAATTATCATGTCCAATTAGGTTTTAAACTCCTCTAACTGGGAACTACCAACCAAACTAGGAGAATGCATAAGAACAGGGAGAAATCAGCATTATCACCCCTTCCATGGAGATGGTAAAGGGTTAGTTACATGTCCAAAATCAAATAGGAAATCCATGGCAGAGGAAGAAACAGAACCTAAGCCTTCAGAATCTGCACCAACCCTTACTGGTTACAGCCATCCTTTAAGGAAGTCAGCTCATGAAGGACATCCAGAACTGTGACCAGGGGGACAGTCTGCATGTAACAAGGGACAAAAACACTGAGAGAGAACAAAGGTAAATGGAAGCATTTAAAGAAAGGAGAAAAGGCACAGTGCACAGGTAGAGCTGGGTAGCTCTGAAATGACAGCTGCCAACAGGGTACTGCTAGCAAGCAAAGGATCACAGAGAATAATGAACAACATGCAAGAAGAAGGAGCAAGAGGTTGTCTTGTCCTAGAGAAATGAAACAAACTTAGATTATAATAGGTGCTCCTTAGGCCTGAGGAGGTGAAGTCTCTGTAAAAGGGCAGAGTTAGCAGAACCCTAGTTATCCATAGGAAGACAGAAGCTCTTGAAGAGCCTGTGTGCAAGGATTTGTTGGTTACTTCTTCCCCAGGTAGGAAGCAGGGAGCCCTTGGCAGCTGCAAACACACACCTCTGCGGTAAACAGATTTCACTCCAGCAAGGGTCACCATTTTTATTTGCAAACTGAATCTCGGAGCCATCTGGGCTTTGTGTGACTGAGCAGAGCAGATGCTGCACAGGTGAGGGGAAACACAAACCTTACGCTGACTGTTTTCCACAGTGTTTAGTATGGTTTGTCCCCTTCTCTCCTAGCTGTGGTTCTGCTGTTCATCCGGCCAAAAAATTGCAGTAACTGTGCAAAAATCATAATTATGACTGACTTTACAGTCGCCAGAACAAGTCTTGGTGGGCCCAGACTCTGTGTGACTCAGACTTTCTGCAGTAGATGAGAAGAGCTCCCAAGCTGACAGGATTACACATAGCTGGCCACTGTCAGGTGCCAGTGGCTACAGAGCCCATTACTCACATATTCACACTGATGGGGGTTTTATGAAAGAAAGGACAGTATTCCTTACAGGCAGTGCTTGGAAGTGTCAAGGTGCCCCTCTAGCCAAGACTCGAGTTTTTGTTTCTTACAGGAAAAAATATAAGAGAGACCCCACCTCCCCTGGTGATTATAACAATGTCTCAGAGCCTGTAAAAGTGAGCTTAAAAATTAAGTAATGATAACAACGTCAGCAATAATAACTATTTTATCTGCCAGAGAAAAAGAATAACAAGCATGTGTGCCTGTGGTATAATGTCAGCATTGTCATGTACTGTGGCACACCAGGACTTTCCGTTAAATACAGCTCAGGATTGAGCACTTTGGCTGACACTAAACTAAGCATCAAAGGTTGGTGGCTTTCTTCAGAGACCTTAAGCATGCACCAATGAGTGTTCTTGGCTGCCAAAATTTACTTCCATTTTTTTGAGAAAAGTTAGCATGTCTGTGGTCAAGCTGAAAATGCTGCACAGGCAGCAGTCTAACCAGGATAAATCTGTGTATTCTTTCCTGCTTTTCCATTCCTCTGCCACCAGAGCAAGGCAATTAACTTTGAACACAGGCAAAAAAGTTACATCACCCTTATGTAGTGATCCACAAACATTATATCTTACAGTCTGCCCTGACAAATGCTGTATCATTTGGGGTTGGAAAGGAGGAGGTAAGAAGGAAAGCGCTGTGCTCCCAGTTTGCTGCTACCTGTTGTGCCTGCTCCCAAAGGCTCAGTCTCACGGTTCACGCAGCGCACGAGGAGAGGAGTGTGCAGCACGTGTGGCCAGAGCCCCCAGACCTCCTGCAGATGGGTCAGTGCCGAAGAACTGCCTGCAAGGAAAGGGGCTGTGAGGCGGAAATATCGCGCAGGGCTGCGCGGGGCCTGGAATAAACACTTGGCTGGGTCACAGACTCTTTTGCAACTGCAGGCAATTTGCACGGTTCACATTTTCTTCTGGAAGCTGAGAGAACAGTCCCTGCCCTGGTCTCTGTGAGCCGTTTGCTTGCAAGGGCTGCCCTTGGATCTGGGCTCTGTGGCACCGAGTCCAGTGGCGATTGCAGTGTGCTCACAGCAGGAAATAACAATCCAGAGGCAATGCTCTGCCATCAGTAGAGCAGCTCAGAGAATCTTTAAGAAAAAGCTACAATTTTATAACAAAATACTCAAGGGACAAACTCTTTGGAGGTGATAGTATGTAGGATAATTAGCAATGGGAGGGGAGTAGAATTTCTGAGTATTATTATATGCCATTAACAACTTTCAGAGCTCATTGAGAGTGCTTTATTGCACCTTGGTTTGTAGTGATGAGTTAAGCTTTCTAATGATGCTTTTTCTGAGCATCTAAGAACTTTTACATTTATTGTGTTGACTTCCAGTAAGTGTATAAATCTGAGTGCTCAAAACCTCTATTTTGAACAGCCTGAATAGTGTCCATCAAAGCAAACATCCTAAAAACCTTCCTTTCAAGGCACTTGTTGAACACTATCATCTGCAAATGTCAGATTCACATGCATTTAAATGATTTGACAGCTTCCAAGAAGGCACCTGATGAGCATCACATTCAAGTGTCAAGAAGCACAGAGAAAAAGTGCCAAAAGAAGTTAAATCTGAAGAAATTGTATCAGCTATTAGATGAGCATTATAATGCAGTTACTACTAAAAAAGATTTCTCATTTAAGTGGAAAATAAACTTTACGTTCTAGACAATTTTTTTTAAAAGCCTTACGTTGCCCCAGACCATGTCCCATGTTTTTTACTAGTGAAATCTTCCAGAACCTGAATCCAGGCAGCAGACACACCCTGGTGCTGGGTGAACACCTCAAGACCACTGTAATTGAGCCATTGGAGGTGGTACTTCTAGGTTTGGGGTTTTTTTTGTGGGAGACACCGTGTGTTATGAAAATTCACTCTCTTCTGCTAAAACCTTTAATGCCTTCTGTTGGCTGTCTAAAAGCTGAATCTCTAAATGAGAAGACTCTTGAAAAAAATCATGGCCCCAATTTGCATATGCTCCAGTTATTTCATTGCACCAAATACTGTGTGTGTTTTATATAGGGGCTTACCGTGTGTTTGTGATATGCTCTGAGATCCTCTGATGGGAGGTGTTACCTAAATACAAGTAATTTGATGCTGAAGTGTCTAGAATTCCCAGTGGACATCTGCACTCGAGCCCTGCTGCCATCACAAATGAAAAACATTTGGAATCCTTAATGTGATTTTTAATGGACATATGTTCATAACACGGTGCCACCAATTTGGCATATTTAGTGTCTCCTCAAGAGAAGCCCACAGTTTGTATAGCAAGATTGTGGGAGGTTAGGATTGCAGTGTGAGAAAATTTGCACAACACCTGCCTGACTGCAATTTAATTGGCAGAAATTAATGCTCTGGGTTTGGGGATTTTTTCCTGCTCTCAGAACCAAAGAGACACTAGGACTGATCCTGCTGTATTGCACTGTGGTATTTAAGCTTTTATTCTGACTTTAATTGTGCTGCAATATGATCATTTGCTGGTCCACTGTCTTCCTGACCACTGAGCATTGCTGTCTTACTCTCAGTTGTTATTTCTATGTACACTGACTTACCTGGCCAGCAGGAAGCACTCAGTAATTTTGTACTTCACTGGAAAAGGGCTGTGCTTAGTATCACTGAAGATTATACCCCATTTTATTTTTAATTAAGTACTTAATGTGTGTTTTAAAAGGAAAGCATTTGGCTGAAATATTTCTGATCAGCGACACCAGCAGCTCATACGTGGACTCTGAAGACAAACACCAGCACTGTCATTATTAAATTGTTTTGGGGGTTTACCTGTGGTTACAGCAGAGCTCTATCTGGAAGAGTCTTTAGCACCTCTTATCCCACTGGATTTTTGTTTTCCTTTTGGAATGTTTGGCCTTGCAGTGCATCAAGGTCAGCCCCTCTTACCTCACTGTTTTCTTCCCTTATTTACAAAACATAATAAAAGGCTTTGCAAGACAGATAGAGGATACAGTCCCAGGAGGGGCGTTCCTACAGGGGGAGGTTCAGCTTGGCAGTATTTTAGGCTTGCAGGGCAGGAGGCTGAGCTGCAATCCTGATCCCTGCTGCTCTGGCAGCCTGGCATTTCAGGGCTGACAAGTCACTGCTGGCTGCCTCAGCAAGAGCCTCGTGGAAACATCTCATTGTCCCACAACCCTGCGCAGCATTGTGAACACCCTGCATGTAGGATACTCACATCAATGTTGTTGCTTTAAAGAACTCCCTGAAACCTAACTGGAGTTCCCAGATTTCCTGTTCTGCAAATCACTGCTGACAGTATTTTGCTTTCATGGTTAAAACCCCATCAATATAAAAAAATGACAGGAAGATGAACCTTTCCTTATCGGCACAGTGATCTCAAATGGAATAGGGGAGGCCAGAGAGCTAAAGACAGGCAGGCAGAAGCAGAGGTAAGAGCTCAGAGTGCTTCAGGCCACACTAACTCTAAGAATTATAAGAGTAGTAGTGGCTGTTGGTATCATACACTGATGCAAATATGGACTCATGTGCATGCACACATGCATACAGTGCACTGCACACATAGAACACAGCATGCAGCCCCATTTCTGAGCAGTTTTGTGCCTTTTCTTCGAGTACTAATTCAAGGATGGGTTAATATTTTATGACCTCGCCCCCATAGAACTCCCAGTAAAATAAAGCATAATATTTGAAAGAGGAGGTTAATTATTGAGGCAGTTGCTGCTCTGCCTTTTCTGAGCTTGTAGCAATAGAAAATAATTGCTTAGTTTGCGAGAGCCTAAAGCAAACCATAAGCAAAAACTTCCTCTCTCACACTCAAGGAAACTCAACACTTAGATTTATACTGGGATTTTTTTAGAATGTTGTGGACAAAAATAAGACCTCTGGGCCTTGTGTATGTAGTGGTTATTCAGACCTGTCAGTGCTCACTGTTGAACTTTATACCTGGATCAGGCAGTGTTCCCAAGGTGAGTAAACACTCCTTGGATGAGCCTCCACTTCACAGCCAACTAGTGAGCATCTGCCTGCAAAATGTGCCAACTGCACTTTGCCTCCGTGCGTGACCTTTGTGTTCCTGGTTCCAGAAACTCTTTGTACCCAACCTTTCCCACACACCGAGAAGTTATGACGTTTTTGATTTGAAAGCCAAACTGGATCAAAGTTTGGTTAAACTGCTAAATTTTGTAACTGCTTCAAAACAGCAAACCCAGGGGCGAAGAACCTCCGCTTCCAGCATTCATTAATCAAGTCTGTTAAATGATTACCTCGTCAGGGCTGCTTTGTTGACAACTCTGCATGATGACAATGTCAGTGGCACTGTCCCAAGACACATCCAGTGGTGATGTAAAGGACAAGCCTCCCTCACCTCAGCCAGTGGGATGGACACTACCACACAGAATATTTAAGGAAGGAGGATGCGTCCTTGGAAAGCAGCGATTGCAAGAGCGCTCCAAGGCAAGCGGCACGGCTCAACTGAAAGGGACAGCAAAACCCTCTCTGACATCCAGCTCCACCCTGCATAGACAGTAAGTAGAATGGCCTCTATTTTTTCCCACCTTGAAATTACCAATTAGTCAGATTTCCTGTCTTGATTTTAAAGCACAATCAAGTCCATTACAAATTCCACCTTTATGTTAAACCTTGTTATGAGGGCTTTGTGACACTGGTTAGAGCGTGTGCTAACACACCCAATATATTTGATTTTAGATTGTGATCAGTATTTCAAAGCCGTCAACAAGATCCACTACAGCTTCAATAATGCCCCCACAGTTGAAAGCCGAGATGAATGTCATGCCCAAGGTTGTCCAGGGGGATTTGGAGAGCCTGCCTCCAGAAGCGAGGGATTTCATCGAAACTAATGCCAAGCTGTGCCAGCCTGAGAACATCCATATCTGCGATGGCTCAGAGGAAGAAAACAAAAAAATTCTGGACATCATGGTAGAACAAGGCATGGTCAAGAAGCTGAGCAAGTATGAGAACTGGTGAGTAGCCTAAACTAAGTCAAGCATCATCTCAGAATTATAAAATGCATTTCCTATCCTGTTTACTTTAAAAACTCCTTATAACTCTTCAGTATTTGCCTTCCATTAGCATTTTGGCACTGTACTTACACAGGTGAAATAATCAGGAAAAGCAAATTTTTTCCTCTAAAAATTAACATAGAACGTATTATTCAATTGGACTATCAACTGTACATTGTCTCTATTGATTAGTTACATCAGGGAACTGAAATAATGTCATGAGAATTATGTAACTAATCATTAGCAATGGCTAAATATTATTTAGCAAATCTTCTTTTGAAGAATTCTACTATTTTAGTCAATTAGTTTATTCATCACATACTTTCTTGCAGCATTCAAATAGGTCTGTGGGTGTTCAAATATTATTCAGTACAGGCATTATTCATATCATGCCGATGAGCTTTGACTCTAATGTATTCAGCAAATACTTTTTTCAAATATTTCATCATTTCTCCCAACTAACTGAACATGAAAGGAGAATATTAACAACAAGTACGTACTCAGGAATTACGTGCCGATCAAGAGATCTTCATGGAAGAAATCTGCAAAGACTTTTTAATAACTAAGTGCAGGAATTTGGCAATCTGTTTGCAGACTATTTGGGAGAGAAAAGGGCAAGATTCACCAGATAAATTATTCATTGTTAATTATATGCTTAGCTGTAGTGATGATGGTTATGACAGCCCAACTAGAACATTTTTATACTCGCGGAAAATTTCGATGCACAGAGGTGAAAATGTAAGACAATCCTCTCTATTGTAAATAGATGGCAAATATTCTTTAGAGGGGAAAAAGAATCCCCTTTAATAAACTCCTTCACTTTTAATGATCACGCTTATACTCAGTATTTCCTCTGTGATGCCTCTAACTTGAAGGACTACGCCAACCCACTAAGCAGGATTCTGATCCCACTGGCGCTTACGCCAACACTTAAAGTACTTTGCTTGGCATCTACTTAGGTTGAGGCATCATTTTGTGGTCCCCATACAAAATAACTTCACACTGATGAGAATGAGAATTAAGTGAGATTAACTTTTCCCTGCAAGTTAGCAACAGAGAGTAAGGCTGAGATGAGAGGCAAAGGAGGATTACACATGTAACCAGAATTTCCTAGGCCATATAATTTGTTTTTCCTACTGGAAAGTCTTGAAACAATATGTATGAGAGGATGTATCTGAGTGATTTTTGAGATTGGCTGTCATTCTAGCTCTGTTACTTTCAGTATTGCCTTACAAAGCATTGTACCCTTTTGTGCTAAACTGGTCCCATGGAAGGGTAAAAAGTTACATCAACAATTAAAGTCTAATTTCCTGGGTTTTGGTGAATTGCAGCTGGTTGGCTCTCACTGATCCAAGAGATGTGGCAAGAATTGAGAGCAAAACTGTCATCATCACTCAGGAACAGAGAGATACCACTCCAATGCCTAAAACTGGCACCAGCCAGCTGGGTCGCTGGATGTCTGAGGAAGATTTTGAGAAAGCCTTCAACACCAGGTTCCCAGGCTGCATGCAAGGTGGGCAAGAAAAAGATTATTAACACTGAATTTCTAGGATTGCACAGACATTTACAGTTATTACTAGTTGCTGTAATCTTTGAAGAATGACTTTAGTTGAATATTTAGGTTTATACCTCCCATAATCACCTTGTTGGTTTCATGCAGGTCTTTATCATATACCCAAATGCTTGGGCAAGGATAGTGCTCTGTCTCTTTTCAGTATTCTTTGCTTCCTAAAGAGGGGCAGAGTGAGGTATGAACATTTATGTGACTTTATTCAGGAAGTCACACGGCAATTAAGCAGCAGATGGGAAGTGAGATGAGAATGAGGGACCCCCCATCCCCAGCAATAATTTCAGGTTCAGCAATTTGCACCAGCAGAGAATTTGGCCTCCACCCACCTTTACTCCTTACAATCTTCCTGAACTGCTGATTTCAGCATTTAAGATAAAAAGTCTTGCTACACAAATAGACAAACAGAAAGCTACAGATCTTTAAACATCATCAGAAGTACTGACAAGAGAAACATCTCTTCAAGGAGTGAGAGACAACCTCCATGTCAATAAAGATTATTACAAAGGTTCCTTGTTTTGCTCTTTGCCACATCTTGCTACTCTTCTTTTTCCAGGACGTACAATGTATGTCATCCCCTTCAGCATGGGGCCCATTGGGTCCCCTTTGTCCAAGATTGGGATCGAGCTGACAGATTCACCGTATGTAGTGGCCAGCATGAGGATCATGACACGGATGGGAACAGATGTTTTGAAAGCCCTGGGCAATGGGGAGTTCGTGAAATGCCTTCACTCGGTTGGATGTCCTCTCCCACTGAAAGGTAAGAGCCATTAAAAACTGTCACCCCTGGAAATTGCCAAGGTGTGTTTTAGAGCTGACTGCGTGTCCTCAGCACATGGGAGACCCTCACCATCAAACAAGATCAGGCTGGTTTGTGCAGCGGCACTAGGTTCAAAACTCAGTTCAAGGAATCAAAGCTCACAGAGTTTCATGGAGAAGGGATTATTATCCCTAGTCTTACCAGGGATTTCCTTTGAAGCATTTGGTAGGGGTTGCTGTCAGAGGCCCCGATGCTGATGAAACAACAGCGTGATCAGGCATGGAAATTGCTGCATTCATGAGTACAACATTCTGTTCCGCAGAACCATTAATCAACAACTGGCCGTGCAACCCGGAGTTAACGCTGATTGCTCATCTCCCGGATCGCAGGGAGATCATTTCGTTTGGCAGCGGCTACGGAGGAAACTCCTTGCTGGGGAAGAAATGCTTTGCTCTCCGGATCGCCAGCAGACTCGCCAAAGAGGAGGGCTGGCTCGCTGAGCACATGCTGGTAAGAGCCACTAAATCATGAATGTTTGAACAGCCCTTATACCCTAAATTAGCTCCACACAAATACATCGCATCTCGCTGTGAAATTAGTCTCATCTGGATAGTCCTGTAATGTTAGATACGAGTCTATCACGTGCCAGGAATAGAAAACTGCTTGCAAGGCCGAGTGCTAGAGATCTGAAAATAGTACCTGTATTAGCATAAAGCAAGAAAGATTTGGAACTTCTGCCAGTGGCTACTTGTGCATAGACCCATGTACTTGAGCAGAGCCTGAACATCATCACTGGGCATCCACAAGTCTGATAGCAAAATATTTGTGCAAGTTTTCAAAATTGTCTTTCATATTGTAAAGAAGGCTATGCGCTCAAAAACCTGCAAGTATCAGATTTTCTAAATGAGTCCTGCCATGTACCCTTCCTGCCATTACTTTTTGCTGTCATTTAAACCACTCTCTAGCATAAAATACCACTGAAAGAAAGAATTCCAAGTCCAGAAGAGAACAGTCTCAGAAAAAATATCTGTGGACTCTGAGAACAGAAGTTTCCGTGCACAAAGGGCACGCTTCACTCCACTTGTGCAGCCAAAAGAATATTGCCTATTTTTCATCTGTCTCAGCAGAGAAACACAGCTATTTGTGGTCTGTGTATCTTTAATCAGCAAAATAAAGATAAATGTTTGAAGTATATACATGCCTAACATTTTTTAAAAAGTATAAGAACTCCTTACAGATATTCTAATGGCAAGAAGAGAAGAGACTTTGATTTAAAAAGAGCAGTTTGAGTTATTTATCAACTATATTATGTGGTGCTTCTTCTGCAGGAACAAATTTGTGTAATTAAATATTTTATCATTACCACTTGCTGGGAGACAACTTTCAAAATGAAAAGTGCAAGAAAAAAGACTGTGTTTAACAGTTGCATTAATTTTTCAACAGATCCTGGGAATTACCAATCCAGAAGGTAAAAAGAAGTATTTTGCTGCAGCATTCCCTAGTGCATGCGGAAAAACCAACTTGGCCATGATGAACCCAAGCCTGCCGGGGTGGAAAATCGAGTGCGTGGGTGATGACATCGCCTGGATGAAATTTGATGAGCAAGGTATGGAAATTAATTTGGAAAGTTACAGGTTGCTTTTAGGTGCAGCAAGACATGCTACAAAACTCTGGATAAGATTAAATCAGTATGATTGACTTATATTTTGTCATTTAACTTCCAGGCAACTTAAGGGCAATCAATCCAGAAAATGGCTTTTTTGGTGTCGCCCCTGGAACCTCAGTCAAAACAAACCCCAACGCTATCAAAACCATATTCAAGAACACCATCTTTACCAACGTAGCAGAAACCAGTGATGGAGGTGTCTACTGGGAAGGCATTGATGAGCCATTGCCACCTGGAGTAACAGTGACTTCATGGAAGAACAAGGACTGGACCCCAGATAACGGTAACCTGGCCCTCGTCACAGTGTCTCTTGGCTTCCTCTGCTGAATTCAAGTTAATTCTGCCATTATGACCTTCGTATTTATTGTGTTCTGTGCAGGAGAGCCTTGTGCTCATCCCAACTCGAGGTTCTGCTCTCCAGCCAAGCAGTGCCCCATCATGGACCCTGCGTGGGAGTCACCTGAAGGTGTGCCCATCGAAGGGATCATATTTGGAGGCCGCAGACCTGCCGGTAAGAGATGCAGCAGCCACATTTCAAAGCTGAAGTGCTGACTAGAGGGGTTGAGACACAACTGGACATAGACATAGCTTTTGTCCAACTTCCCCACATTAGCCTTTGGCACTTGTGCTTCCAGCCACTGATATTTCAATGTCTGAGTTGTTTGTTATTAACACAAAGCAGGTAATAATAATAATAAAGGGCTGGAGAGAGATCAGGACCCACCAAACCTGGGTGATAGGCACATAGCAAATTGCTGTACTGGTCCCAGTCTGCTTGTGGTTTAACTAGTTCAGATTGGAAATGGTTAGAGAGGTGAACCAGTTTTAGATGGTTGACAGAAAAGGAAGTAAAATAAATTGTTCTGTTAAAGGTCACCTGAAGTTGTAAAAGAAATGAAGTAATGCTAGATCTGAATCTGATATCATGACCACAGGACCAGATTCTATGTCCTCTAAAATCTGCTGGAGATTCTGATGTCCCAGATACCTCACACTGAGCAACTAAACATGGATGTGTTCAGTAATCAGTAGGCAGTTTTGAAAACATTGATATAAACTTCTTTGCTGTAGGAGAGCAGGAAATGAACTGATTAAAAAAATCAGGAAAAAATAGAATACGTTATCCAGTAACATGCATTCAGCAGTATCTCAGGTAGCAAAACCTGTTATAAAAATGTTTCTGGACCTCTAATTACTGAAGTGATTTTGCTCTTTACAGGTGTGCCTCTTGTATATGAGGCCTTTAACTGGAAGCATGGAGTATTTGTAGGAGCAGCTATGAGATCTGAAGCAACAGCAGCTGCTGAGCACAAAGGTAAATCAAAATTTCATCTGCCTACCTGTATTAAAAGCAGTGCCCTCTGGAGTGCCTGCTCTGTCCTCCCCCTCTTGCTTTTTCACATTTCGGCCTTGGCAGCTAATTTTGCAACCTGTGCATTTTCACAATAGAAAATATTTGTGCTGGAATTAAAAGCCAAATTCTCTGTAAAAGTCAAATTAAGCAAAATAGTCCTTTAGGTGGCAAGCATACAGAACAGGATGCAGGCACAGGGTTGCCAGGAGCCTTGATAGAGAGTTCTTGTTACAGTCTGGGATAAATAAACTTAAGTTTTCTCTTCTGCTAGAGCTCAGCATAAATACACGAATGATGAAAGCCAGCTCTTGAGGATCTTCATTTAAGCTGCCTGACCTGAGATTTGAGAAATTTAATTTCCACTGATTACAAAAATTAATTTAATTTGTACCCTTTTTTGTACATGAAGGATAATGCCTGTATTGTTTCTGAAAGCTCTCTGGTTCCGTGCAGGAGGGTGGTGAAGGGACTGTGGGTATTAAACCCTGGGATGATCTGACTCTGTGCTTTAGAAGGAATGTGCTATTTATTCCCTTATGTTCTCCATTTGTGTTTTGAACAGGCAAAATCATTATGCACGATCCATTTGCCATGAGGCCTTTCTTTGGCTACAACTTTGGCAAGTACTTGGCCCACTGGCTGAGCATGGCACAGCGTCCAGCTGCAAAACTGCCACGGATCTTTCATGTCAACTGGTTCCGGAAAGACAGCCAAGGGAAATTCCTGTGGCCTGGCTTCGGGGAGAATTCCCGTGTGCTGGAGTGGATGTTCAACAGAATCGAAGGGAAAGCCTCTGCCAAACCAACTGCCATAGGTTACATCCCTACTGACAGTGCTTTGAACCTGAAGGGTTTGGAAGATGTCAACTTGACCGAACTGTTTGATATCTCAAAAGAGTTCTGGGAAAAGGAGGTGGAAGAAATCAAACAATACTTTGAAGTGCAAGTTAATGCTGACCTTCCCTATGAAATAGAAAGGGAATTGCTTGCCTTAGAGATGAGGATAAAACAGCTGTAAGCTGATCAAAACTACAATTATTTATCAATTCACACATACTAAGACAGGGCAAACACATTTTACCAAATCACCACGAAGCATAACAGCACACTGATGGGCAGGGGGTTATAATGAAAGTAGGTCATAGCTTAGTTAGAATATAGGTGCAGACATTCTAGAAGTAACTCCAGACCTAATGATTTATAACTGCATCGGTTGTTGTGAATAGGTGAGCAGCTGTGGGAATGGACGTGCACAGGGTCTTCAAACCCCTGATCTGTCACTTGCATGCACATAGAGCCATGATGTGTGTAAATTATTTGCCTGGTTCTGCATATACAATCCAAACCCATGCAGCCTTCCAGTTGTAGCACATTGTTTCCATCATAGAAACCTCACGAGTCTCAGACTCCACAGGAAAGAAAGAGAAAATTAGATGCTGTATATATGTATTGCCTAAACATATTTCATGGCTTAAATATTTTTTAGAAAAATGAAGTTGTAACTTCTATCAGAGTGAAAGATGACTTTATATTACTAATGCATATTTAAGATATTGCTATTATATATTACTCATGTTCCTGTGATTTCCAGATGTTTTGAATGGCTTGTTCTTAAACTATAAAATAAATGTTTATACAAAATATGATCTCATTTCCAGTATTCTTGCTCTCTATAAACTACATGCATATAAATTGAACCTCCTGTCAATACTGCAGCACAGGGAGAAATTCACATGTGGAAGTTAGATGTTGACTAGAGTTGATCTGCTACTCCTAAGCCAACTAGTTAAAGCCACATGCTGTCTTTGCAACTTTAATTTAAGCCAAAGGAATGATCCAGAAATTATGATACCAGCTGTGAGCAGTCATCCAGCTGGTGACGTACTCTCCATAACTGGGCATTGTTAGTTACTTCAGGCATTTATAAAATAAACTACCCTCTAGGAAAGCCCCAAAATAGGACCTTGCTCGTTTGTTAAAGTCATAGGATTTGTCTCTGTTCCACAGCACCTTGGCTTTTGCAAGAGTAACTAGTGCAGCTGTTGAAGTAAAGGCAGTTTGGGAAGAGTTTTCTGGGTTTGTTGAGGTGCCTAAAGCCTTAGAGCTCAATGAAAATCAGGGTAAGAGCCTGTGCTGGCTTCCTTGTAGATCCAAGACACTAAAACCATCCCGTGTTCTCTCAATTAAAAGTGTCATTTATGTGCTTCCCACATCCCTGGCAGGTATCCTGCTTTTTCACTTTGAATGCTTGATCTCCCAAAACATAAGGCAAATATTTGCTTAGCAAAAAGAAAATCGCTTACAAGCCTTTTTACAGACCCCACTTCCTTGCAAAGCAAACACTACCAAGGTTGGTCAACAGATGCCCTCAAGGTTTGCTAGGAGAGGTCACATAGTCTGAAAACGCTCTGACTACCTCCTGACTCCATGTTTAAGACTGAACACAAATATTATCAGTTCTGAAGCGAATAATTCAGTGCAAGTCGATGGGTAGGACACACAAAGAGTAGGCAATAGAAAACTGTGCCAAAAGTGGAGGAGAGTGGAGTAGCCTCTATAGAGATGATCATCAGCTGCTGTTCAAAAACCACATCTGCATGGATGCAGGTCTCCTTTAGGGTCATCTTTAGTACGTGCACTCTTGAGTGGGTGCCAAATTAAAGAAAATTAAGACAGAAGACAGTAAATAAGTCAGAAGAAGTGAGCCAAGGGAGTCTGGAATACGCATTCCTCAGATTCAAGGACTACTATCAAGTGTATAAGATAAAGTTGTCAATGAAGTAATTCTATAAACAATTGATGAAAATCTTGGGCATTCCCAACTCATATGACAGTACTGGACTGATATTTGGGTAAGTCCAAAGAAGAACAAGGAGGTCTAAGAAAATTTTCTTGCTAATACCAGAGAGTTATGGCCAGTTACAGTCTCAGAGTTTCCTCTGGGCCTCAGGAAAGGATCCCTGAGCAGTGCAAACGTGTTCCAAGCACAGTTTGAAATGCTGCCCAGGGGATGTACAGAAGCTCGGGACTTTCCAGAGCTCTCTGAGCAGCTCCAGGGTGCTGTTCTGCCTTCTCCAGCACAGCCAGGCTCTGACTAACTGTTCCAAAGAAACGGCTTGTACTTCCTGCCAGGGGAATCTGTGCCAGAGGCCCAAGCCCAGCATATGGACATGGGAAAACCGAGTGACACTTGTCCCATAAAGTGCTGCTCCACAGGGAGAAAGAAACCATCAATGTGATCTTACAGCACACACCCAGCAGGATTTTATAAGGTGCCAACTGCCTTAAGAACATCAGACCCAGCCCAAAACACTGGATTTCATATTCTTACTAAACCATTGCTTTCTCCTCCTCACCCCAAGAGAACTTGCCTTTCCTTGACCACCCCTGCCCCTGGGTTTTCCTCTGGGTTTTCTTTCCATGTAACGTAACACAACCCACGGACAGTGCCTATCACGAGCTCTTCTGGCAAAAATATTTAAACCATTTGTGGTTCTCGCACTCTGCACGTTTTAACCACATGCACCTTTTCAAACATTGCTCTGAGACTGACGGGGACGCAAATCATTCCAGAAACCAGAAAACGGGGGGAAAAACCTGCTGTACTGTTAAAAATGAGAACAAGAAAATGACTTTTTGCGTGAGTCATTCAACAGCTCCTTTGTATGTAAATATATCCTCAACCCATCAGCATCTATGGGGAGTACAATTTACATTTTGAATGATCAAAATGTTTAGTATTGGCACAGAAAATGTTTAAAAAGAGAGAAGGCGGTGGTTTAAAATTTAGAAACTTAGTCAACCGTGCCAGATTATGATCTCAACTTCTCTCCCTCCAACAAATACTATGCTCCATAAAAACAAAATGCTTTTAAATTGAAATTTGGAAGTTCCCCTGATTTTCAAAAGAAAGAGGGGAAGGCAACAAATGCAATAAATTTCAACAAATTAGTAGAGAAATATAAAACTTGGCCTATTAAATGTGATTCAGGGAAGGGAAGCACAGGCAAGACTAACACATGAAGTGCACGGAGCCATAACATTTGCAACAGCTGTGTTATGAAATGCACTTGGTATTCTGGGAAGTGAGAAACAAAATACTTTGTTAAAACACTTGTGGATGTACCAGTGGCTAAAAAGGAGAGAGACAAAATTAAAATCACAGTTTAACCATTAATGCAATTGAGGATACAATCTCTGGTACCTTGTTTGTGCCACGATTCACTGAACAAGACAACACTGAGATGGATGCACCACGACCAAGGAAGGCTGTGCTCAACTCCCTTAGATTTAGCACATTCCCTCAGGCAAAAAATCTGGTCTCAGTGCCAACTACTCCTATCAGCACAGATAAATCCACAGAGCTCAGACCTAGACCTTGGTCCTATCCTTGCACAGGTTGAGAAGCCTCCAAGCCCGATGCCAACCTTTGGAATCATTTCTCATGTTTCAAGGTCAAGTTTTGACTGTGTTTTGTCTTGTTCCTTCAAATCCCTTTCTCAGATGTCAGTCTCAGCAGTAATTAGCTTGAGTATATAAGATATCCACACACCTGCGTTCTGTCAACATGATGAAGGTTAAGCCAAATAAATAAATAAAACTGGAAAGCAACATCCAGCTTGCTGCAGAACTCTCGTTGGAGTAAAGTGAGACCCAACCTCAAACCTCTCACAGTTCTGTCATGATAGGGCTATTTTCAGGAAAAGAAGTAAAATTCAGAGAAATGACATTTGTGCTCTGGGAAATGCTGTTTTCCAAAAACCTTGGCTACCATAGTAACATGATTTATTCCATCCTTGCGGCAGTATAGTCAGTCAGCTCCCTAACTGAAAGACAGTTATCATAACTAGAGACGTACCTGGCTGGAAGACTATGGAAATGCTGCTTATGGATGGCAAAGTGCTCCAAATTCCAAATTTGTAACCATTAGTGGTGATCACGGAGGACATTTCTGGCAGTGGTTTAACCTCAGCGCTACAAAAGGGCAAGTTGGTCAAACGGGTGTTGGCAAACCGCACTCACCGAGATTCCAAACCGCATCCTGCCCCATCTGTGAGTCCATATGCAAAACAGCAAGGTAGGAAAAACGAGAAAGGGAAAAGCCAAATTGCTATTGTGTGCCTTTACTGCGTTCTGCAGCCACCAGGGACACAACTTTACCAGAGAAGGATTTTGTGAGCAAATTGCAGAAATCCACACATATTACTACGGAGAATTCAGGTTGTGTCTGATTCTTGCAGGCACAAATATCGTTATGGTGCCTTTGCCGTAAGAGGCCATGCAAAGACCTCTGAGCTGTCCTTACCCAGCGTGAAGGGCTTTATGCTGCCCTCGTTGCCATCAGTGACATTGGTCACCTTGGAATTTTATTGCTCCTCCTCACACCGGTGCCATCGGACTTACCATGGCTTTTTTCCAGCCTGAGCTTGACCAGATGTAGGTTCTGAAATTACTTGCCTTCAGCTTTCCTTCAAGCCCCATAAGCTTCTAGCAGAACTATTTCTAATACACATCCCAGAAATGTTGTTTGTGTCTTCTTTGGAAATGTCAGATACTAGCCATTGGAAAAGAGAAAAACCATCTGTTTTAATCCTCCCAAAGGAACCTATCAAAGTTTTTGTGCTGTTTTTTTATGCAGCCTCGAGGCCTTTTATTCAACTAAAAATTCCCTTTGTAAACTGCTGCGTTTCGGTTTTTTGGTGGTTGTTCTTTTCTTTGAACCAAGCAACCAGTTCTGTTGTTCTTCTTCTTGTAAAGCATCACAATGCTATTTCCCAGGTTGAGATGGCCAAGGAATGGTCCTTCCCAGAAATTTGATCCTGATAAACAGCTGTTCTCCAGAACAAACTAAGCTCATCCTCCACGGAAAATAGCTTCTGGGCTCACAGTAAATAGATCTTACCCTTGCTTTGTATAGATTTGAGGGCTTTAAACTAATCTGAACTCTTCCTCTTTCCCAACTCATCAGTGAAATCCTAGGAAGGGGCTGTCACCACGGAGGAGGCTGGCACAGCAACAGCGTGTGCGTACAAATGCCATCTCAGCTATGAATGTGAAGAGCACAACAAACCCTCCTCTTACCCACCGGAAACCATCACTATATTTGTCTTCCTGAACAGATGAGAAACTTCCCATGGTGTTCTGGAGCTCCAGATCCTGAGAGCAGCTATGAATAGCGGTTTTAAATTTAACTGAGGCTGGAAAGAGAGTGAAACCTGAAGCTACAGGATGCTGCCAGTTCAGCTGGCTGGAAAGCCAACAGAGCCTGGCTTGCAAGGGACATGGAGATAAGATTCCCACCCACAGGGTGAACATCACCACCAGCGTCCAGTAACACTGCAGAAACGGGGAGAGTTTGCACGATCTGGCACCACTGAGTGGTACAACTCCCCCAGCAGTCATTCCTGCTAGCAGAAACCAGAAAGGTGGCAAGATCCAAGTGAAGCTTCTGGAGGTGACAGTGCATTGCACTGACCTTCAGTGAGCAATTTGACTCCCTTGTTCCTCTTCCTGTAGCTCACACAAGTATGCCCAGGCTAAGGCAAGAGTGCCTGAACTTTTGCTCCCCCTCAGTCACTGGATTGCCTTGATGCTAAATAGCAACTCCATGGAGAGCCACACAGCTGTGACAGTGGAGCTGGATGGCAGAGCTCCCACTGGCTTTGGTGGTGACAAGAAGAATCTGTGGGGTTTTTGTACTTTTGGTCTGGTTTTGCCTTTCAAAGGGACAGGGACACTACCAACAGTTATTTGAAGCTTCAGAGGTAGCCAGTAGAAAGACAAAACAAAACCCTACAAACCCACCCAACTATAAATTTAACTGGGAGAGTGGTTGTGAAAGGGAGGGGGAGGCTGTTGAGAGCTGCAGGTGGACTGGTGGTCTTAGAATACAAAAACAATGGCCTTCTGACACTAGTAAGTAGAAGCAGGCCTCGGATTCCATGGAGTTTTCTTGGTCTTTATTCCATAAAGACAGAAATCTGGCTCTGTTTCATCATAGTTATCTACACTCCAGCACCCTTCCACCCTTGAAGGAGATTAGCAGTGATAATGCATCTGCTACCTGCCCCAGCAATAACAGATCTATGTGGAGAAGATTACAAGAAATTGTTTGGACTTCTGCCCAGTCCTAGAAGTCCCACCAACCATTTCCAAAAGTCCCATCAGTTTTTATGGCTTGTCTCTCAAGAAGGCTGCTGAAACCTACATGAAGGAGAGACTTTAAAAAGATTTTTGCAGACATTTATTTCTGGCCAAATTATGATTGCTTGGAGGAAAAAGAAGCCACCATACAAATCTTGTTAGAGACTTCAGCAGGAACTCACAAACCCATGCAGAACAGAGATAAGCTAAAAAAAGCAATAGCATCCAGGAAGGGAAGACAGACCAGCCAGCCAAATGCAACTCTAATTCCAACCCGTGACAGACCCCTGGGGCAGCTCCAAAGCCACTTAGCACAAGCGTGGAGCTGGGCCAGGAGGAGTCGCTGGCACCAGAAGAGCAGCTTTAGCAAGTCCAGACTGATTTGCTGAGCGGGACAGACTTGGACAGGCTTGGTACCCCCCAGTACCACAAACACATCGCTCCCCACCTCCAAAACCTCCAAGTGAGACAGCTCCAGGGACAGCGTGATCCCCGAGCTCCCGCGGCAGAGCGCGCGCCGTGTGCGTGCAGAGGAGAGCCGAGCAGCAGCACATCTGTTAACGGCACAGAAACACGCTGGCAGTGCTCAGTGTGGCTTGGCAGGGGAACCTCGATCAGCCGTCTGCAGTCCAAGGTCTAAAGGGCAACCTGCCTTCTGAGACGCCTGTGGCTTCAAGGAATTGTGTCCTGGAGCGGATTCAGCGCCTCGGCAGCACACAGCCCGCACCGGGCCCCTGACACAGGCACTTCGTGCCACACGGGAGGAGAATCTCCCGGGAAACCAGGGGGAAAAAAACCCCAACACCCAAGCACAGGGCATCTCCAGAGGCTAAAGGCTAATCCCTGTCCCTCCAGTGGACCTCACCAGATGGGCTGCTCCGGCAGCACAGGCGGAGTACATGGCACACCAGCACAGGATTACCAGGCACTGGGAGTATTTACTACAGCAAGGACTGGAAAGTGCTTTCTTTTCAGCGATACAGTGCACAGAGCTGCCAGGAAGGTGCCTGTACTGATTAGTCTTGTGCAGGGCTGTGGGACTGCTGACAACTGTCTGGCCTGGAGGTCCCCAAGCAGCACTGCTCAGCACTGTAGGAGGAAGGTAAAGGAGGGGGACCAGATGGTTGCTAGAAATGACAGCTAGAAAACTCCCTGCAGGCTGTGTCAAACTGCTGCTGTATCTCCCAACAAGCAGCTCTCATATAGAGCTACACCCTTAGACAGTAGAAGGTGGAAGCTTCTGTTCCAGTTGCTGGAGAGCAGCTCCCAGCCTCCTGGTCTAGGTGAATGTGTTTGCTGGATGCTGTCCCTGCTGCAGGCACAGCAGGAAAGCCAGGGAGGGCATCAGCTCCCAAGACATTTATAATGGTCTTTTTGAACAATGAATTTGAATGGAAACCATGTTGCACCCTAAGTTCACTGCTAGGCAGAAGGAAAGTCATGAATCTTCAGCAATCTTCCCAACTTCATGCTTTTAAAGCATAAAATGAATATACATTGGAAGAAACACTACAGCTGTGACTGCCTTGGTGAAGCCATTAACAAATGCAGTGTAACATGTCCAAGTGCAGTCAGCCCTGTCAGGGGGCTGCCAGGTCTTTCTCCCATCCTTCTTCTCCCCCTGTTGCTCCGCTTATTGTTTGCTTCATTGTTAATCCCACCTAATTTAAAAATAGGAAATTGATTTCTTATGTATCCATTACAAACCAAATCATTTCTTTATTACAGCAAGGATCATATTTCATAAGCAAGTCATGGAAAATTAAAACCATGCCTGTTGCTTTGATGAAATAATGGAGAAAAGTGCTGGAGGGGAAGGCACAGACAGCTGGGGGCTGTCATGCAACCAGTGGTGCAAGTTAACTCTTCGCTGGCATCCAGGGCTCCCACTGCTGCCAGTTCTCCTCCCCCAAACTTCTGCTTGTAGTGCTAAGTACTCCCTTATCACTAAACCTCAAAGCACCTAAGAGCAGGAGTGCAACCCCTCTGTACAAAGTAGGTCAGTGATTTTGGTGGCTGGAGGTTGTGGTGTTAACAGAAGGCTTGCAGCCTGCCTGTGTGCAGAGCTGGATCCCTCCTGATATTGACACCACCGAAATTCGGGGCCTGCTGCTGTGGCACAATGAACACAGCACAGGGACACACGATACCTCCCTCAACATTAGCCCAGGAGTCCTCATAGCGTAAATATTTCCAGCTCTTGAGCATATTAGACCATTGTGCTTTGCTGCTGGGAAGGGGGATTTAAACTGAAGGGGAACCACTTTTGCCTGGAGAAATACTCAGCATACATCGCACACAGGTTATGTCAGTACAGCAGGCACCAGATCAACTAGTTAGCAGTGTAGTGTGACTTGGGATGGGTTGTTGCTGAGGATTTATGGACTGTTCTCTGAACCTCCCTGCGGAGCAGACAGAACATGGGTCCTCTGAAAAGTAATCCAGGTAAGTACTGCAGCTTGAGGACATTGCAACATCCAACCCAAAGTTCATTGGCTGCTTCATTAACATGTTAATCTCTAGGAATTACAGCCCAAAACACCCTCTGCAATTTCCCCATCAGAAGCAAAAGAGTGAGCTATTACTGCAGAATTCTTTTTATAATTTATATGGATACATCTGTAGATGATACAAGTGCCATTTCTGAGGACAAAGAGTACACAAAGCTGTCACAACAGACCACAAGCAGACAGACTTCATGAGAATGAAAGGTACAGCAGAAGAGATTGTTGCCGAGCAGTAATTCATGTCTAGCCTGTTCATCTTTATGAGCACATCCTTTTGAGCAAGAAATTATTTGCTTTCACTTCTTTGGGATAAGAGTCTCCCCTTTTGGAAAAAAAGACCCCATGTTACGTTATCTTGCAAGTCTGTGTTACCCTCAAAGCCTGCCATAGAATCACTAAGTTGAGAAAAGACCTTTAAGATCATCAAGTCCCCATAGCTCAGGGACTTGCTGATCTTCCTGGAAGTTAGGGACAGAGAGATTAACATACTAAAGTAATTCTTACACCAGGTAAGAGGTCTGGGAACAGCCACCTTACCTGATCCTGCCCCGGCTCTGGGAGGAGCCCAGCCAGGCAGCAGAAGGTATTTACCAGTTCACTGCAAAGAGCTTCCTAACAAGTGAGCCAAAGAAAGTCCTGTTAAAACTGTTTATGGTCCTTTTGTGCTGATGATTCTCAGAATGGAAAAACAAGTGTTGTAACCCAGTGCAAGGGAAGGAAAGGGGCTCCTTCCAGGAACATCCTGCATTGTCCCTCTAGACCCACCCCCAAAGGGCTTGTCTGAAACTGTGCCGCTGGGACATACCATGCCCCTTTCTGCTAGATTTTGTATTGGCTGCTACTATGTCCTACCAACTTATTTATGCAATAAAGAGCCCAAGAAACATCTGTGTAAACTACTGTAAGTGACCTCCAAGCAGCTCCAAGATCAGCTAAAACAGCCAAAGCTCTCAACATCTGTAAAATTCTCCTACATAAGAGACATTTCAGTTCCCTGTCATGGCAGATGCTGTACACTGCTTTCTGCCCTACCATGCTGCTTCTTCATTCAACTTTGCCAGGAACACAGTCCTCTGTTGTTTCTACTGGCATTTTAATGATTATCAAATACATTATAGAATTATTTTCAAGATGTTTATTCTTTGGAAATTATCCCCCAGCAGTTCTAACAAGTATTTGTTTGGATGGTACATTTGAGAAGACAGTCGGCAAAAAAACCTCAGAAATACAGAAACACTCATTTGCACTTGCCCAGCAGAGCCGGCCCACCACACTGATATTTTAATGGCACCACTGGCTGTTTTCATTAGCTGTGTTTGCACTGTGACAGCAACAATAACTCCTAGGCAGAAGTCGAGACAAGACGTAGTAATTAGGTCAAACCTTCAGGATAGAGCTGTCATCACAAACATAAATGTAAGTTACTCTTCCACTGCCCAACCTCTGCAATATGTGCGATTCCCTGGGTTGTCTTAATATGATAAAGAAGGGGAAGAAATGAGGGTCATTCTGCCTTTTTGCTCTTCTTCACAATTACCCTGTGTTTAATTGATCTTGATTAATTATTTAAGGTAAATGGAGCTTTCCTGACCTAATGGCAACATGTAAACTGATTAACTTTACAAAGCCAGCAAAATGATCTGCGCAGTGAGATCAGCTCTTGTAATCTATTATTTAGGCCAAGTTATCCTGTGTCACTGCCAGTGATGGGCTGACAGACACAAGACGGTGGCCGTGAAGGTGTGATGTGGGTCCCCCTGGGATGAGGGTTACGCTCACTCCCCCAGACCCTTAGCACCAGCGGGAAGAGGAATATGAGGAAGAGGAGAAACTTTCCTGTGCTGTGGTATGTGACATCCTGGGGCTGCAGCCATGCGGGCCTGGGGGAAGGAAAAGAAGATAACCACTTGCCAGGCGGAATGAGGAGGGAAGGCAAAGAAGATAACCACCTGCTGGGTGGAATGAGGGCTGGGAGCACGTGGGGAGCTCAAGGGAGACAGCGGAGCAGCAATGAGGAACGAGGTACATTCGAGGGCAGGTTTGAGCAGCCCAGCAGGACCTGTCTGCTCACAGATCCAGGCACTGCTGCCTGCACAGCCCAACCTGGGAAACAAATGCAAACTGGCCCCTAGTCTGGCTTTAGTTTGGGAGGCCCATCTGTAACATCAGCAGGGGTTACAGGGCAAAAAATGTTTATTTTGTGCAGATAATGCTTATCTTCTTTAGAAATCAAACCCAGATAAAAGCTTTCCAAGAGATCCTGCTTAGATCTGCGTGTGAACATTCCAATGGGAGCAGCAGTGCTCCATCCAGGCTGATAAGCAATCTGGTAAAATCAATCTCTTATATAACTTAGTAACTTATGCACATCAGAAGAAAGTGATTTGTTTAGAGATCTACAGTATCCTCCATCTCTTCTGGCCAATTGCTAAGGCAGGTACACAGATAAATGAGAAGAAAACACTCATCACTGCTTTGGCTTCAGGGGAGAAGCAGATAAGGCTGATAAGGCAGTAAGTGAAATTCTTCTCCAGGCTCCCATATTTAGGCAAAGGCTGCTCAGCTACAGCAGAAATTCTCCTTTGGTTGGTTGAAACAGCAGCACCTCCAAGCACAAATAGGACCATAACCTCCCTTCTCCATCAAAAGCTCCTTGTCCAGGGAACTTACAGTCGAAACAGGCAAGACAGAGCAGCTGGGAAGGAAAAGAGGTACCCAAAGAACAGGGCTTGGAGGTGCAGGGACAGGTGGGAGAGCCAGCAGGAGGTAGATCCATCAACACAATCCAAGACCACCCCCAGGGAAGCAGCCTCCCTCCAGACTGGTTCTGTGTAAGGTGAGGGTGTAGTCAGCATACAAAATACAGATGTGAGAGAGGTGTGGGCAGCAGAAGCCAGCCCACAGGCCAGCACCACCAGTGAGGTCCCCACCACTGCAGGTTGAAGGAGACAACACCCATCGAAACTGTCCCATGCTGCTGCCATCAGCCAGGAGGAAAAATTCAGTAATAGGAACATCCCCAGCCTGCAGGATTGACTAATCCCTGTCAGCTGTGCACAGAAACCCCAAATCCTTCAGCCAGTGAGAACTTCCTTAATGATCTGGCCATGCCACCACAGGCTTTGAAATCATCTCCCTCCTTCTTAAACAGAGATTCATGAAGTCTCCTGAACCACATTACAAAAAAAAATAAAATATATATATAGGCTTTCTGCCAAATTGGTGATACTTCAGGGTTTTTTTTCCCACCCCAGTTTCTTTTACAACCCATCAGTTCCTTCCCTGTATTTATTTCTACTCAGTTTTCTACCTCTGGGACTACAGCAAGCCATCAAACCTGGATTAAACATGCCACAAAAGAATTCAAGCCTTGACATGGCCAAAATATTGGTTTCCAATGAAACAAAACAAAAGACTAGGGTGAAGTAACTATTTCAGCAGCTTGTGCAGCCATGTAAATAGATGTTGCCAAGGGAGACTGAAGGGAGATAAGATCCACCACCTCTCCAGAGCTCACAGAGGAAACATTCAGATCCAAACCCCATTTCCCAGCAGCATTCACC
The DNA here is from genome assembly GCA_035584735.1 of Pseudotriccus pelzelni. Taxonomy (NCBI): domain Eukaryota; kingdom Metazoa; phylum Chordata; class Aves; order Passeriformes; family Tyrannidae; genus Pseudotriccus; species Pseudotriccus pelzelni. The sequence continues at coordinate 11,366,358 of JAWMRA010000050.1, read as the reverse complement.
ACTCTGGCTTCAGCTGGAATGGTGGATGTGTCACATTTTAAAAAATAAATGTCTTAAAAAAGGACAGAAAGGTTCAGACTTCCCCAGCTGGGCACCAGGAAGGCATTTCCTCTCGAGGCAGGTTTCATTTCCGAGCCGTGGGACATCTGCAGTCTCCTAACCGGGAGGAAGAGACTGAGCAGACCTCAGGACTGACCCAGGCCAGCTCTGTTTGTTTTTACGGAAAAATATGTATTTCTTTGGAAAAATGAACATCTCAGTAGCAACCCCCAGACCCACCAGGCTGCCTCGCTCTAACTGCTCCAGAGGTGGAACCCAGGCAGAGTGGGCTGGCAAGGCTGGAAGAGCAGAGCCCCTCGTCCTGTGGTGCCAGGGGTGTGCTGAGGGGCCGTGGGCTGTACCTGGGGAAGCTCAGGATGAACATCAGGAAAAGTTCTCCTGGAGGGTTGGTGCAATGCAGTGAGGCTGCCCTGAGAGGCCAAGGAAGCTCTGTCCTTGGAGATTTCCGGGCCAAGACACAGCAGAGCCAAACCAGCCCTGGCAACAGCTCAGAGACCAAACCAGAGCCCTCCTGAGGTCCTTCTCACCCAGCACTTCCACGAACAGGGTGGGAACCAGTGCAAAAGGAGGCAGGTACAAAACTGACGACAAAATATGCTGAGCAGGTACAGAAAAGAGGCAGCTCAAAAATAAGTGAATTTATCCCTGCATGGTAATTAACACTGAGCCTGATAAAGCCTAACTACGCATTTGTTTTAATTAAGAGAAGGGGCCGCTGGGCAGCTCCCCCCCAGGCCCCTCCATCCCAGGGACACCCAGGGCAGGCACAAACACTCAGGAATGCAGCTCCAGCTCACCCGCTGGCGTAACGTGTTTGTTGTCCAGCGTGCTGGATTCCTGCCTGCAGCCGGCTGTCCAGGCTGGACTTTGGTCCAGGAACATTTCACCTGCACAGCCCCAGCGCTGCAACCATCAGGGCAAACACTGTCATCTCAGAGGGCAACGCACATCCCATTTGTTAAGTAAACCGATGGACACATCGACTTGATTTGTATTCAGGGTGTTTTTTTCGAATTAGCAGGGCAGGCTGCGCCAGTTTTGCGGAAATCAAAAGGATTGTGCTGGCCTGGGGGAGCTTTGCTGTGTGAGGAGGGGGCTGGTGGAGCAATTGTGGGAAGGCTGGAGGTGAAAAGCAGCACAGCAGCACACCAGGCTCATGGGCTCCCACTCACCCAAATGAAAAGTCAGTTGATTTAATGGTGGTCTGGGTTTGGAGGGCTGGGAAGAAGGGAAGAGGCAAGGCTGGCTCAGGCTGTACAGGGACAGGCAGCCCAGCTGAAAGCCTGGTTTTGTTCTTGAAGAGAACCAAACCTGCAAAGCCTGCAAGCTTGTGTTAGCCTGTGCACTGAAGACACGTTGGGAAATACTTCCTAGCCCACCACATCCTTCCCAGGGATGTTGCTCGTGGGCAGAGGGGTGGTACAGATCTCAGGGAGAGCAGCCCCAAAGGAGACCTGACCCAAATGCCTGCACACCCTGCCAGGGGTGCGTTTGGTGGTGCACAAGAGCGTGCAGGATTTCAGGAAGGCTACAGAGAGACATGTGATTCCAGCAGACACCAAAACACCCTCTGCTCCAGGCCAGCAACGCAGGGCTGGATCAGGACAGCCAGGTAAAGGCACCAGCTCTGTTGCTGACTGATTCCCTTCTCTCAGTTACCCCAGACTGCACTGCCCATATGACACATCCCCTGCCCAAGCCAGCTCTCCAGTGCCAAGGAAATCAACCCTTGAGATCCAGGCTTCTCCCTCCCACAAGTGCCCCTTTAACCCCAGCCATGGGTGGGTGTGACACAGACCCTGTCCCACACCTAGCAGCACAAAGTCCCTTCACAGGAGGCTGGGTGCCCCCACCCAGCTGGGACAGCTGCAGGAACAGAGGGCAGGCTGCCTCAGGTCACTTGATCTCAGCTCTGCGTGAAAGAAAGCAGGATTTGGGGGTTCTGTAACTGGCTGGTTTGTTGGTTTGTTCTAAAGGTACATCTTGTTTCAAAGGGTGTTTGAGGCAGCCACTGAAGGAAGTTCAGCACAGTGCAAGAAGTTCCCCAGTGAACACACAGGCGTGTACCAGTTTAGGAGGGACCATGCTGCTGGGACTTCAGCTGTCCCCTCTAAGCTGAACTGCAGTCCCAGGCCACAAACATGCTTTTAGCACAGACTGCATTAGCCTAAACCTCCCTCACAGGAGGCTGAGCCCCCCAGCACACATGCTGAGGGCCAACAGGCCAGTTTCTGTGGCTCAGCTGACATGACCACTAAGCTGCAGCACCTTGCCTGTGCATTGGAGCTCTTCTAGAATCAATGTTTAACCCCAGTAACCTCAAATGATCCAGCAGAGAGGTGCCTCACACCTGGATCTCTGCCAAAGAGTTTAATGCAAACCTGAACAAATTTCACCTCCAAGGTGAAGCTGCCACAATCTGCACTCATACCAGCCAGGGATCTCCTCCCACACAGGCACCCTCCCAAGATAAAGCTTCTGTCTCAGCTAGCACCAATAGATCCAGTTCAGCACATATTGTCTGATTGTTTACATAATTTGGTGCTTATCTCTTGCTATACAAACAAAGAGAGCAGGGCAAAATAACACGTCTGTCTCTGTACTTCCCTCCTATCTTAAAAGGACAAAGTAACCAGAAGTTTCTGTGCACTAAAAAAAAAAGAAAAAAAAAAGAAAAAAAAAAGAAAAAAATATCAAGATACTCTGGACTGACACAAATTGTACAAACAGGTCTGCAGGTCAGCGTGCCACTGGAGGAATGCTGTGTGTGTTGGAGCACTAATTCCCTTTACAAAATGACTCTTATAACCACCCTCATTCGCCTCTATATAGCAGTGAAGTAATTCCTGTGGTACAGAAGGATAAGGGGACTCTGCTGCCCACTCAGGGCTGCACCAGGCTCTGGAGGTCACTGAGCCAGACACTCTCCTGGCCCCGTCACAGCAGCCAGTGCCACCCCATCAGCAGCACGGGGGAAGCATTTCTAACGGCTCAAGTACAAATTCAGTATGTGCACATATTAAACAAGCCCTTTTTTGTTCCTGCAGACATCTTTCCCAGTGGAGCTGTGAGCTGTTTTCCACGGGAAGCTTTTCCAGCAGAAATATCCAGGGGGAAGTAGCTTCACTGGCCCTTTTGCAAACTGAGGCAGATAGGAACAACTCTCACCCTGCATCCCAGGGGCCTGACTGGCTGGGGGATGGTCCAAACCCTTCTACCAGGTCAAATCCCCCCAGCAAACACAGCAGAAGACTCACAGCCAAAAGCATAAGACTCTGTGTGCATGCACAGGGGCAGAGCATCCAGAGGGCAGGAGGGAATCGCAGGAAAGAATCAGACGAGGAAGACTTCAGCCCTGCTGCTCATCATTCCTACAGCAGACTCACCCAAAGCCTCCCCATCCCCAGCCAGCCCCCAGCACTCACCTCTTGCCTCCATACAGCCAAGAAGAAGCCTCCTTTCTGCCCACTACACAACTGCCCCGGCCAGAGCTCCTGGCCCTGCTGCTTATCCACCCTCCAGGTGTCCCTCATTTCCCAGTAACCCCACCTGCCTGGCTCTGCCCCCACTCCTCCCAGCTGCTGGGGACGTGGGGGAGCAGTTGGATACCTGACAGTAATGGGGATGGAGAGGGGAACAGGGATCACTTCACTTGGGGGTTCAGTGTGTTAGGAGGGTAGTCGGGGGTATGAACAGCCACAGGACACGTTGCCATGCACTCGCAAATCCTGCTTAGATAACTTCAGCCATCCTTATTCTTGCCCAGCCTGGCCGTGGGTGTCCCCATATTTGTTCTCCATCCTCCTCCCATCCCTTGCTACTGGAGGTCAGGCTGAGCTATCCCGCGCAGCCGAGAGCCGAGCCCCTTTCCCTCGGACATCCCTGCCAAGAGGCTCCTTCGCTCGCCACCTCGTGGTGGCAGCAGGCAGCCTGCCACGTCCCGCATCCCCACATCCCACCTGCCCGTATTCCCATCTCCCATCGCCCTGCATCCCCCATTCCCTTCAAGGGCCCAGAGCGCGCCGGGGGTGGGGCAGGAGTTGTGTCACGGTGTGGGGACCCGGAGCACCACTGGCACTGGGTGCTGGTCTGGTTCCCCAGATTTGTCCCAAACCAAGTGCAACCTGACCCCAGTGGTGTCAGTGGGTTTACACCCGTGTAACCCGGGCACGGATTTGGCCCAGTGTCTTCAGGTTCTCTCTGTAGAATTGCTCACACTCAGGGTTCAGTCCTACCCCAGGAATTTCCCTCGACTCCCATAGGCGATGCACTCAGGGGATTAACAAAACAGAGCTGATGATGTGTTTGCCATGCAGAGATTTCATGTTCCCAGTCTTATAATGGATTGTAAAAGTCTGGCTCCTCACACCCCCAGCACACCAGCTCTGTGTTGCCCAGCCTGGGGCACCCCAGAATTGCTGTAGGTGTTACAGGTCAGGCACTCCCCAGTGCTGGAGAGTGGGAAGGATGTGCCAGGATAACCCCCCCCCCCCAAAATGGGACCACCAGGGCAGCATGTGGGGCAGCTTTGCACTGGCACAGCTTTGCAGTACCTGGCAGCATGGCTGTGAATCTCCAAAGGCAAAGATCCTGCTTCAAACCATTTTTCTAGGTTTTTTTTCTGTGGAGCCAATGCAGGACCCAGCACAGCCCCTTCCTCCTGTGCAGCCCCGGGCTGGCAGCTGAGCTCTGCTGTGGTGACACCCTGCACGGCTGCAGGGCCACCCTGCACCACCCCTGTGCACACACTCAAAGTCCAGCCTCAGCAAAACGCTTTTCATTAAATCTACAAAGGGAAATTTGCCCCAGAAAGAGCAGATGCCTGGAAAGCTCTTTCTGGACACCAAGTGATGGTTTCTACATGGTTTACACATTCTACAGTGTTCCCCCTCAAGCAGGGTCCTCCAGGACCTGCTGTACCACCTCAGCCTCTCCTCCAGCATCCCTCACCCTTCCCTCCCCTCCAGCACTCCCAGTCCCCCATCAGACTTACCCTTTTTCTGGTTTTCCCCTCTAATTTGGGATGAACAGCACAAAAGAAGCAATTTTGCTCCCCACCCCCTTTCCATCCTCCCTCCTCCCCTGTCTGGCAGGTCTATGTTATTATTAAGACACTTGAGATTATGGTTGTCTGAAAGTCGAAGAATGACAGGAAAGAACCAGATGCCATACACTGATAAATTACAAGGGCATTATGCAGAGGCAGCTGTACCGTATAAAAGCCGGGTTTTTATGCCACGCCATGATTTTCCATGTGGCATCGTATGGTTCCAGCATCTGGGCGTCACCGTCGATGTCTCCCGTATATTTTGCTGAGCACTGTCATTATGATAATGAAGAAATTGCAGCAGACGTTAATTGTGGTTCCTGCTGGCTACTGCGAGAACTTCAAGGCATCAGGGCAGGCTGGCAGGGCCTCCCTCATCTCACAGGGGGGTTTCTGCTCTGTGCTGGCAGCAGTCAAGAGGGGCCTGGATAACTCAGGGTGCAGTGCCCAGCATCCAGGTCCTGCTGTCCCAGATCAGGACTGGCCAGCACTGGTCACCATGCTGAGATGAAGTTAGCACATCTTTGCACTGTTCCCACTCCAGAGATCTGTAAATTCACTCCCCCTGCTTGCTTTTCTCACCAGTGTTAGCAGAGAGTGGCCATGGGCTGTGCGCTAAAGGATGGATGGCAATAATAAATGCTTGTGACATTGCTGGGGCTTCAGCAGGGACCAGGAACATTCACTGCTTCAGTGAGCACTTGCCTTTGTACCTGCCTGGATCCCTTTGCAGGACCAGCCTCACCTGCAGGTGCTCACCAAGACCTGCCTTGGCATGGCTGTGGTCTCAGGGCATCGTGGCGATTGCTCAAAGCAGGCGAGATTTTGGTGCCATAACCACATCATGGGTGACACCAGCGGCACACTGGAGGGCAACTACAGGGAGGCCCAGGGAGCAGAAGGACAGGAAGATTTGAGCCTCTGGGTTGTTACCCCATTGCTCAGCTCTCTCCACACCGTGACTGGCAGAGCTGTTCCACGGGTGGTCCAGCCCTGGGCGTGGGGACGTGGGACACTGAGACAACCCCCCACACCCTGGGGTGATTCACCGTGATATCTGACAGCTGTCTCTGGGTCATTGTTTCGGTGCCTCAGGAATCCACCACAGGTATGTCCTCGCTGGTGGTAGCGGGATGAGGATGGGCAGAATTGCTGCCCTGTGAGTCACTCTGGGAATCCTCTGTCAGACAGGAAACCTTCCTGCATTCTTGCTCTGCCGCCCTGCAGAACAGGGGCTTGTGCCAGTGATGTGACAGTGGGGGGCAGGGGTATCATGGGCTCTGGTACCACCTCCCCTTTGCTCTGCTGAACAAGGGCAGTGAAAGCCTTGTGCCCACCAAACAAAGCTGGAGCAAGGCAGGGGAAGGAGGCAGCCCCACACCCCAGAGTCAGTGGGTCAGATCAGAACAGCCTAAAAGCCTTCTCCCAGAACTCCACCAAAGCTTTATGAATTTCCAAAGTCCATAAAATCAGGTACCTCCACTTTCCCCCCTTTCAACCCCTGCCAGACACACGTTTCTTTCCAAACAGCTCTGTAAAGTCACAGGTGGGACTGATGCTCTGCCAGGGCATAGATGGTCTGACCAGCAGGAGCAAAGCTTGGGAAATCCTCATGTGTTTCCCTTCCAGCTCTCTGCTGAGAAGCAGGAGCTGGCAGCAGTGTGTGCCTCTTGCATGGGCCCCAGAGTGGCCCAGGGCTCCTCCGGCACCCTTGGGATGCCACTGTCAGCTGGGAGAGCTGGTCTGTCTTAGGCAGCTGCAGAGCTGAGCTGGGAAATGAGCTCATTCTGTCCTCATCACTGGCCCTGGCCCATGGCTTCATAAAACATCCCTCGGGGCAGCCCTGGGGCAGGCGGAGCTCCCCACAGCACCCTCCACTTTGCTTGTGCCCAGAAAGACCTTTGCTTGAAGGCAACAGCCTGATGCACCGACACAGCATTAAACATCTCCCTCTCCAAGGGCAGCATTGGCAGGAGTAACACTGACAGCTTTTTTTTTTTCTTCTTTTTTCTGATGGGCAGCAGAAAATATGATGAATAAATGTATATGGTTGCAGCCTCAATGGAAAACTCCTTTGGGTGCCTGTGCCTGCTTGGCGAGCTGTCCCACAGGATGCAGTGTGCCAGACTTTAACATAAACACGAAATCCAAGAGGTGCAGTGAGATTCTCAGGAAAGGGACAGAGGAATGTCCTGTGTTAAGCTGTGGCGCTGCCAGAAAATGAGGGGAGGGAAGCATCACGGAGCTCGACCAAGAGGGCACTTTGTTCACTCGGCTCAAAAGCATTTGATATTACACTGAAACAAAAAAGCATTTGTTAGGATCAAACAGCGGTTTTGTGCCAGCTATTGTCCACCCTCCAGCTACCAGGAAAGAAGAAAAGGAATAAAACGACCGCCCGGCATTAAACCCATGGAGAACTGGAGCAGGACCTGCGGGGACCCTGCCTGGGGGGTGGCACTGGCTCAGCAGTGCTGGGCATTAGCTCACTGCTCAGGTATGGCTCAGCCTCGGACCTTCCCGGCTGCCGCAGCCACAATTAGCAGCGATGCTCCGGCAGCTGCGCTGGGAGCGTCCCTGGGTGGGATCGGGGCTCAGCAACGCAGGGTCTGAGCCCCTAGTCCTGCCCTGCCCCACAGGCAGAGCCTTCGGAAGTGCCACGGGGTGGTCTCTGGTGACAGCACAGCTCCTGCCTCTGGGTTGGATACAGCCCCATCCCAGGGAGGGTCCTCATGGAACTTTCTCTGAAGTTTCGTTTTTTGCTCTTTGCTTTAGGTCTCAATGGGCTCTCCCCAGAAACCCCCCATTCGTCAGCATCGCGGGGTTAGAAATGGGCAATTCTATGGACATTCGGCTTTAGAATCTCACCCACCCACATTAAAATAAGTAAGGCAGTTGCTCACCTGGGTGTCCCTGTCCCTAGAGAGGAATCCTGGCCAGGAGAGGGGCACTGTGCCACCCTTGAAGCTCCCAGAGCAGCAGCTGTGGGGTCACCCTGGCCCCAGCACGGCCTGAGTGCCCCTGCATGGTTTGGGGTGCACAGCAGCCCCACGGCGTGGGCTTCTGCATTAGCTGTGGGCACAGAGGGGTGTCACAGACAGCTCTGCACAGGCTGGCACAGTTGGACGTGGGAGCTCGAGCCGTGCCAGCCCAGCAGCCCTGCACAGGGGCTCGATGCCTGGTGCTGACAGGAGCTGGCCCCAGTGCCCATCGCGTGGGGAAGGCACATCCTGCTGACCCCAACGGATACCCCGCCACGGAGGCACGTTGGCACGGGCTCCTCCTCATCTTTTTATTCCTGGCAGATGTCTTCAGCGGAAAGAAAAGGCCTGGGGGACACAGGGGAGGTTTTCCTGCGAGGGGGACAAAAAAAAAAAAAGAAATAGAAAAAAAAAAAGGGAGAGGGAGGCTGCCCGTGGCAGCTCACTGCTGCCTGGCACCTGTGTCCCAGGGCAGGCGTCCAAGCGCGCCGGGAGCAGGCGCGCTGCCATCGCGGCAGATGGGCACGGAGGCAGCCCCGAGCTCTGATCCTGCCTCAGCCGGGGAGGGGGGCGGCTGTTTAGGGCAAATTTCCCAGCTGAGAATGTCAAAACAGCTGCCAGTCTGGAGTCTATACACCTATAATTAAGGGGGTATGTGATTTCTAATCCAGCTCAAACGGAGCTGGATTAATTGGCAGACCTAAAAATAGCATCCGTGACCATGTAAGGCAAGCTTTTGTGTGCGGTTTAAATTAGGAAAGTGGGCTCTGGCTGTTTGGAGTGAGCTGGGAGAGACAGAGGCATCCTTCTGCCTCCAGACTGCTTGTGAGGGCCTGATCCTGCTGAGGGACAGGAGGAGGCTGCAGGAGGCTGAGCTACCCAAAAGCAACAGCCTGGAGCCAGGGCAGCACCCTCATCCTGGGGAGATGTGTCCTGGGGTGGTGAAAGACCAATCCCCTGGGAATGACCCCTTAGCAGCCTCGGCTGGAGCTCCTCTACTTCTCCTCCCTGCACACCCAAGACCCAGCTGCCCACCATTTTACCCTGTCACATCACTTATAAGAGTCCACAGCAAGTTTGTTCACTCTGTTTATGATGCCCAGAGGTTTTACGTGGTGGAAAGGCACTTTCTGAATTACTGGAGCCACCAGGAGACACCTTCACTTTCCCACACTGGTCTGGGCCAGCTTTGCACCAACACAGACAACAGCAGAAGAACCCCCGTTGACTTGTGCTCAGTGATCCACTCCCCTTCTCGAACACTCCTCTACCCGCAGCCAGACTGCAAGGTTAAATTGCTTTTAATTTTTGTTTAATTATCTGCAGTGGCACAAATAACTAACAGCATCGATTTGAACTTGGCACACAAAGGCAGGTTCCAAATGGCAAAGCATATTATGAGATCGAATTATTAAACGTAGCTAATGAGCAAAATAATGATGTGGTGCCAAGCTGTAAAAGGTTAGACTTTAAAGTTGTCACAGTTCATGAGCAAGAAAGATTTAATCACATTCTTAATCAAATATTTATATGATAATGTGTTTTAATCAAAATAATAGCAATTAATTTGGAAAGGAATATATTGTGCACTTCCTGTTCGTGCTTTATGGAGGGTTTTTTTGCAGTGAGGTTACAGAGCACGTATTTCCTTACTCAGTAATCCCAGTTGGAAGGTATTCCAGCTGTCTGTGCTGGGGACATGCTGGTGGGGTAACAAAATGCAGAAGCAACTCAAGACTTGTGGTGGCCCTTCCCAGAGCCTTGTGCCCTCCTGGGTGCTGGGTCCTGCTCTGTCCCACCGTGGGACCTGACAGAGCACAGGCAGCAGGACCACGCTGGCACTGCCGCTGAGCCAGGGCCCCTCGCTATGTCTTTGAAGCATTTACTCTGCACAAATGCTTTAGCTGCTACCTCTTTCCCTCTGAATCCTGCCAAATCTCCAAACTCCGCTTGGCAGCTGATACTATTGCAATGATTTCCAGCTGTGCAAGAAGCAGCTTAAAATGGCTGCTGTGCTGGAGCACAGATCCTCTCCTCCCCCGTGTCTCCTTCTGGGCAGGGTGGCAAGGGGGGGACACTGTCAAAACTCACCTCTCCCGTCCCTTCTCCAGGGCCCTGCTGCCCCTCCTGCCCGGCTTGGCACAGCTCAGGTCTGCAGCTGGATGCTGACCACTGAGATCCAGTGAGTTTTGCTCTGGGCTTTCAGTCTGGTGTGTTAAAAATATAAAAATGCACAGTTTAAAGCAGCAACAACAGGGGATTGATTCTGAGTGCTGCAAAGAGTGGAGGTGGCTGTCCCCTCCGCCCCTGCTGAGATGTCACATGTGAATGCCACAGGAAGGGCCATGAGAGCTGAAGAGGTTGGACCCTGCCTGTTTAAAGAAAATAGAAAACTTTGCCCAAAAATGAAACTTGTTTGGAATTTAAAACAGCCTGGAGGACCATTTCCAGCAGGTGCTCGACAGACAGAACACCACGAGAACATACCTGCTCTGAAGGAGCCCACCAAAGTCCTTCCAGACAACTGAGGAAGCACCCACACAGTCCTGGCATTTCTTTTAACGGAGCCTCCAAATCACCAGCACTCACTAAACGTGGGGAAGGAGCTTCAAAAAAACACCATGCCAGGCAAAACAGAGCCTACTGAAAGGGAGAGCATCTCCCACCCCAAAACCCCAATCAGGATATTCCATTACTCCATGCATGGCTCCAGGGAAGCTTTGCAGGAGGAGGAAGAGATGAGGGCTGTCAGGACAGCAGTGACCGCCCAGCCAGCTCTTGCAGACCGGCCACGAACCACTGGCACACGCCTCTCCTGTCCTATGGTGTCCACAGGTAGGGGCACATGGAGAAGACTGTGCAGGAGGTACCATGGAAGTGGATACCGCAGCACCACTGAGGGACCAGCCCTTGCAGGGACACACCAGCCTTGGAGCCACAGGGCTGCTGGGAATTCAATCAAAACCACCAGGACAGTGCTGAAACACCAGCCCTGCCTCAGGGCCCTTGGCACACACCTCTGCCTGTGCTTTCCCTCCTCCTCCACTCAGCCCTGTGCCGGGTGGATGTCTCTGCACTTCTCCCTCTGTGACTTTTTAGCACTTCATCAGAAGCTGGATCATTTTATTTTTTTTAAGTGCTAAGTTTGCTGTTTCTGTTGGAGTCGAGATGAAAAGCTTTCACTGAACCACCTTTGATTGGAATCACTTCTGTTGCCTTCGGTTTGGCCAGATGTTTCTTAATTACTTATCTGTCAAAACTTTTTTTTTTTTGCCTTTTTTTTTTAATGCACAGACATTTCCTCTAAGTGAGAAAGAGTGTAAGGTTCTTGTTTAGTGTCTCTGCCCGAGTGAAATAAGCCAGGCTAAGCTTCATCATCAAGGCTGGATTTTATGCTTGAACATGCAATTTGACATCAAAAGCTTGATCTTTTCTATTATTCAGTGCAGCCTTTTCAGACCAACTTTAGCAAGAGCCAAATGGCACATCCTAACCTGGGATTTAAAACTTTTATTTTTAAAGCTAGATCTGAGTCATGCAGCTTTCTCCTGAGCTTGAGATGGTTTCGTGTAATAACTCAGGGCCAGAATCTGCCACGATTACTCATGTCAGTGAAGGCTTCTTTACATGAACAGACTTATTGGACTGGTGCTACTTGGGGTGAGCAATGGTTACAGAATCAGTCCCGATCCTTCTCCCATCAAACAAATATTCAGCTGCTTTGAGTCAGTTGCTGGGTCACACAAGGATGTCCTGTCATTGTCCAGCAATTACTTTGGAGGTAGAAAGATGAAGGAGGAAACCTTCAAGACTTAACTTCCCCAAACTGACCAGGCCTGCCCAGCAGGGAGCTGTGATCTGATCCAGCAAGGCACATGTCGTTATGCCTCAGTCATTCGAGACGTTTGGCATCGATTTGTTATTTGGCTGCTGTCAGAAATCTTTTACTTTGGGAGAACATCCCAGGGACCCGGATGTTACTGCAGAAAGGAAGGGGAAAACCAGCAGAACTGAGCCTGAACAACTCCACGGGTGCTTTAAAGGCTTTGTTCTCTCCCTCTCCATGAAGGGAAGACAAAAATCCAGTGCCTCTCAAAGTGTCTGTGAATAATATACGAATACACCAGAAAGGGACTGAATTAACCAAAAATAAATCCATATAACAATTTTTCAAAAGCTTTAGCTGTCTTCAAAGCCAAGTAGCATTCTTTAATGAAAGCAGGATCAAGCCAGAAAAGCTTTAAGGGTTTAAAGTTATTTGATAGCTAGTTATTTTCCTTCAAAAGAGACTAAGTAAACCTCTGCCTGTAGCCTTCATCACTCCACCAGAAATGCTTTGTCAGAGTATTTGTGACAAATTAATTATAGCGATAGAAAATCTCAGTAGAAATGAATATTCAAAAAAATATTTTTTTTATTCTGTTGACTTCAGGGAATGCTCTCCTGTTTCTAAAGCTGTGTGTTTTCCTCATTAACTCTCCCCCTCCCCCAGTTCTTTTCAGAAACTTTCAGAAGTGATTAGAAATGGTTTTATTTTCAGCTCGCCTGGGGAATGGCATTAGCAGTGGAACAAACCACCGATGCTGCTGGAGTCTTGCTGGCAACAAGAAATGGCCCATCAGCAAACTTTTCAGAGAAAACATCCTGAAATTACCGTGCCAGTCCTGACTACCTGATGCTAATACACAGCAAGATGCTTGCGTGGGGCTATCTCACAAAAGGTTAACACTGGAGGATCTTGTCCTCACAGCTCCAGGGGGACACAGGAGCACAGCCCCATCCTGAGCAGATCCTGGCCTGACCCTGCAAGCTGAAGGAGCAGAGCTGGGACATACCACAGGTAGCTCTAGTGCAGCAGGGAGATGAGGCTCTCACTCACTGCAAAGGCTCTGGCAAAGCAGAGGGCTCCTGGTTGTCTCTGGCTCTGGTTGTTGTCTGCAAATTGCAGATCTTTGTCTCAGGAAAAAGGCATTTCAAGGAGCAAAACTCCCATTTGTGCGTCTCATTAAGACTGACAAAAGCAGGAGGTCGCTGCTGCCCTACACCTCCAAGCCACCCTTCACACCCCCATCCCATGGGTGCACAGGTCCTGTCCCCATCTTACATAGCTTAGCTCTGCATGTAGCACTGGAATATTGGCCTCCAACCCCTGAAGTCTCTTCTTGACAGGTTGCTTTCTGCTGACACCAGAAATAACCACAAACAAAGCTTCTCCCAAGCTGTGACTGCATGACCCAGCTCAGGAAGCTCCCACAATGGCCCCACATGGAACCACATTCCTGGCTCTGCCACAGGAGCCAGGCAAAAATCCTCCTCCCCGTGTTCACCACCCCCGACAACTCAATTAACAAGCTGCCTCATTAGCATCCTATACTTAATTAACAAGTTGAATTAATAAGTAGCCTGAGTTGCTTAATTAATAATTAATTAATCCTTGGTTAATAAGGACAACAGAAACTAGTTCATAAGGGAATAATTTCAATAGCTTACAGTGAAATAAGGATCCAAGGAGAAGGTGTTAAATGACTGCATGGAGCTGGTGCTGGACCCCACCTCGACACCAGATGTCCGTCCCTGAGTCCAGCTGTGGGATGTTACCTCACCTTTGAAGCTCTTGCCGCCTCCTCCTGCCCCAAATCCAGGTTGGAAGTGTCCAAAATGCTCAGTTAGTTCTTATTTCTGCTGGAGATGCTCTCCAGAGTTGCTGCTCCGTGGTTCCCCTCTCCAGCTGGGAGACAGATCCCTGTTCCTGCAGGAGGAGACAGCTGGGACAGGTGTCTCACCTGCTGGCACTGCAGCAATGCAAAAGGGGGAGTGTTACTTGAAACCAGCAGTAGAAAAAGGAGGAATAAGTACAAAATGCAATCTCAAACATCGTTTTCCTGCCCTGCAACGGTACATTATTTTCCAGGGAAGGACTAGGAATGCATTTCAGTAGTCGAAGTTTAAACCTGCTCCTGACCAACCAACCAACCCACCCAAATTTGCTGAGGCTGGATGAGAGGCCTCACCAAACCCCTGGCCACAGTCCTCGAGCACAGGGCAGGTGCAAGTGGTGCTGAGGGTCCTGGTTCCAGGAGGAAACGCTGTTCCTTGGGGCTCAGGCAGTGCTCAACTCATACCCAACTCAATATGTTGCCCACAATTGCTCAACACACAGCATTTGGCATTTTTCAGTAAGAAAGCCTGAAGGATTATGTTGATGTTTCCTTCTCATTTTGATACAGCAAGTGTCTTGTTTCCATATTAACAATCTCAAGGTGTACATACATATATATCCACACACACTGCATTGAAAACACTCATATTATCATATAGCGTTTCAAATTCAGATAAATAGAAGCAGTTGATTTTTCTTGGCAGTATCAGTTTGAAATTCTCCATCCACAAACCATTTCGAAATCCCAAAGAAAACAAAAATCAGAGTTATTTCCCACACAACAGGTGCAGTGCAACAATCTCTAGGAAAATGAATTTTTAGTATATTGTTGCTTATGGTGACGTCTGGCCATGGCTGGTTTCAAAGAAGATATTGAGTGTAGCAACAAAACATGTTTGCAGACAGATAATTACCAGTATTTTCAATTATAAGGTTGTCATCTCCAATCCAAGTCTTTCAAGACTGGGAAATACCAACGTCACTGTTATTGCCACATTGATAAGTTATGTTGTTGGTTTATTCTGAGAACAACAATTAATAGTGCTCAGTTTTGTTCCAAAATTTGTTAGACAACCTGAAAGGAAATAACATAAACTTGTTACTGACAATCACAACAAAGAGGGGGTTGGGAAGGAAGGTATTTATTGACAAAACACTCCAGACACAGAATCTATAAGCAAAATTGAAGTGAAATTCACTTTCCTGGTAGAAAGATGTGAGATGATGTTGCACTGCTTTGCGTAGTGGAAATCAGTGCTTCTCACACCTCTTATTTAGCTCTCTTTGTACCTAGTGTTTTGCCCAAGTGTCAGGAGGAAGGAGCTGAAAGAAAATGCAACTTATCTGATGACAGAAGGAAGTTCTGGTTAATTTTGGATTCTTTTCTCTGCGATAAATCTGTGTTTTCATTATGTTTTCTCCCTATATGCAGCCAAAAACACACAGTGCCTCAAGGCTTAGCCCTGTTTTACAAAGGGTGGAAAGGAGGGGCAGCTCAGTGGTTTTTCACCTCCTTTCCCTTGTCACAGCACAGGCAGCTCAAAACCAGCCTCGCCACTCTGACCACAAAGGTTAATGATCAGTCCAGCAATAGCCATTAGCATCAGTAACTCAAGAAAAACATCAGAAAATTGAAAAGCAGTCAGTGCTCTGTAATCCAAAGAGAACTGGGAAGTAATTTTTTGTTGGCTAATTGAAAGCAGGAATAATCAAAAAGACAAAGCTCCTTTAGGTAACCTTACCTGATATAATAAAAATATCTGCTGCACAGTCAGCAATTGTCTGCTTTGTGTTTGACCAGAATTCGAGTCTCTTCCTCTGCAGATTGTATAACATGGATTGACATCCTTCTGCACCATCTTTCCAACAAGAGACCCGTTCAGCCCTCTGGGGTCTGTTTTGATGTAGAAGCACAGGCAATTATTTCACCTGGGAAACAACATCAGGATTGTTGACTTCCAGGGCTTAACAATACAGCATGGACCGTTTTCCAGCAGGGACAGGCCAAGGCCTACCAGCATTCCAGGGGTGTGGAACCACTCAGGGCTGACACCACTTTGCAAATGGTAACTGAGTTATGATGCCCAATGGGCTTCACGCAGCCAGGACATGGTGCCTGAATGTCTCTCACCACTTTTAAGATATATGACAAAGAGGCACGTGAAGCTTCTGGCTCGAGGCTTCCAGCAGCCCCGTGGCAAAGCAGATGTGCAGCCAATGCAGCAGGACATTTCTCATGTAGGACTCCTCTGCTGTCTGTGGCTCTACAGAGCCCAAAGGGCTCCTCCACCTCTTCTGCAGGTCCCCCAGGACACCGTTAGGGCAAAACCCATCAAGGGCTGAATGGGATTTGTGCCTTGGCCAAGTTTCAGCTCTGTTATACATCAAGCAAGAAAGGATGGGAAGAAAGAAGAGAAAGAAAGAAAGAGGCAGTTGACTTCATTCCCACTGGACTCCAAATAACGAACGTAACTAATTGAGGTCAAGGACTCATCAAGTCAGCACATGGCTGCAGTCACAGAACAAAAGCCTGCTCCCACTTGCTTCCCACAGTCAGTGTTGCAGTAACAACTTGGAAAGGTTTTCAAAGTTGCTGTGTCTGTCGCCTGGCATGGAAGTTCCCTCTCTGTCATCTGCACAAATCCCCTTGCATTCCTCCACTCGCTTTACCTGCTTTTTGTTACGTTGCACCCACAATGCTGTGGGCTGCTGGCTTTGCAGTGCCAACAGCAGTACCAACCTGGATGGCTTTTGTTTTGGCTAATCTCAGATGGTCCAAATCCGGCGGTGATGCTCCTTGAGGCAGCTTAATATTTTCTGTGTTTCAGCCAGAGATTCCCCTGTTTCCTAACCACCCCATCCTGAATTTTGCTTTTGTGTAGTTATACAGCAATGATTACAGATTTGGGAGAGAGCTGCAGTCAGAAAAGGCATGAAGTAGAGAGAAGGCACCCCTCCCATCCCCCTGAGCAGCTGGGAACTGCAGACATAACTATAAATTCCTGTCCAGTGAAAACTGTATTTACTCATCCAAAACAAATCCACGTGCGTCACCATTGCCAAGGGCTCTCACACAATGGGCCACACTGATTCATGCCCCTCCTGGATGCCTCACCAGGAGACAGGGCTTGCTGTGGGTGACTGGCCCAGGCCTTGGAATGGCACAGGGTGACTTAATTTCAACGAGTAAGCAGGAAACTTTGCACAGGAACATCTTCTTGGCTGGTGCTGCCCCTGAAAAAGATCAAAACATCACCCCCTCTGAGGCTGCAGTCCCTGCTCCCGAGACTCCTGCCTTTGGGCCAGGCATGGCGTGTTCTACCTGACCTTATCACATGCCTTGTTGCACCTGTGGGAGGTTAAGACCTGTGATTGATTTTTTGACCTTATTGTTCTTCCCAGGCCTGTCTTGACACTCTCCCCCACCCCAACCCCCTCCTGTTTTTCGTGAAATCCAGGCCAGCAAGGAGGAAGAGAGAGTTCAGCGCATCTGCTCGCCCCTAACATTGACAAACAGCATGTAAGAGCTTTGCTAACCTGAAAAGTATTGGCATATCTAACCAAAAGCCACTTGATTTCCCCTGGAAAGCAAAAGCTGTGAGAGGCCATTACTAGCAGGTTGCCCTTGCACGGGAACTAATTGGATCGGGAAATGCGAGGCGGGAGAGCTTAGCTGTCATTTTACAAAAACAATTAAATGCATGAAATGTATCTTAATGATATAATTAGGGCAAAATTCCAATCCTCCATTAGTAGTGGCATTAATTATTGCAAGCACATTACATTCAGTATTGCTGGAATGATGAAATCCTTTGTTATGCAGCTTCATTAACAAACAAATAAATAAATAAAACCTGATTATCTGCTCCTCAAGAGAAGCTCTGATGCAAAATTACTTTTGAACAAATCTTGATTGCTTTTGCCTGTTCAGGCCGATGGCAAGAGAGGTCAAAGCACCACAGGGAAGTTACTGTAAAACACTGAACTGCTGTTGGGACCCACCATGGCTCTTTCTGGGGGTGTTTGGTGAGGAAGTTTTATGAAGCAAAGTTGATTAGTACCGTCACACTGACCCCACAGCTCTCTCCTCTAACACACCTGTTTACACACCAGCTGTGCGCAAGACTTTACTTCTACCCTCTTAAAGAAACTGAAATCTGTTGTCACCTTCAAGACCTGGTTTGCAGCAGGGCAAGATCTCACCTGGCCTGTACAAGAAGCAACAAATCACAGCTTTTCAGTTTTTACAACTTATTTTACACTTATTTCTCTCGTCTGCTCCCACTCCCTCAGACTGTCAGTTCTCTGTGAGGTTCCTGGGGTTTTGAGGCAGTTGGTTTGGCACAGCAGAACCAAGGGCTTTGGAGCCAAGTACCTTCTACCTTCACTTCAGAGGAGCCGTCGATCAGCTGCTAAAAGGCCCTTGGAAGTTGCTCAAACGTGTTTTATATATTGTGACAAATGGTGGAATTACCCATCTCAGAGGTGTAAAGATATCAAATACACCTTTCCAGCCAGTGGAGGAAGCCATCAATAACATTCCCCCACGAGTACACATTTGGGACCATAAGCAAAGTTATTAGATATGGAAGCCTGTTTACAGTGATTTTCAATGTTTAATTCAGCACAAGGAACAAAAATTGGAGAAATTAACCCCCTCCAGACAGCCACATGACTCTTAGGTGACAGCTGCCAGAGGACAAGCAAAAACATCAGTTGAGTGATTGTGTGGATACCTGCTGAAAGAGGGGGATTTTCAATTATGCATGGTTGATTTTCCACATGTACAATTCCCGTTATACAGGGGGAAAAAAATCAATTAGTGAGAGTCATTTGTTTCTGAACACATTGGTTGGAGGGAAACATTAGTTCAGAAACATTAATTTCTGGACAAATGTTTACAATTAAAATGCAATTTTGATTCCACTCAAGTCCTCTCCTGTCCCCCTGTATCTCAGCCAGGGAAGAGAAGAAATGAGTCTCCAGGAAAGGCAGATCAGGGGTTGCAGCACCTGGATTTGGTAAGAGGACGTTGAGACACATCAAAGGACAGGGCTGGGCCACTGGGCTGTTTGTGCAGCTGAACCTTGGTCCTCAAGCCACAGACAAGCCCTGGGTTAACAGGAACCCAGGAGCAGAGAGGACAGCACAGAGATGGCATGTGGGGATGGAGAGCAACATGATGCAGCCCCTGAGAGTTTAGGGTTCTTTTCCTCTGTAGGACTGATAATGCAGCATTTCTTTTAAAGCAATGTGTACCTGTGCTGGGTGACATTTGTGCTGTTTGCCCAAGGCCTAAAGTCAATCCAGAAGCTGAGGACCAAGACAGAAACTGGTAACGAGCAGAGTCTCCTGGGGTGTCAAAATCCCACACACAGGCAGAACATGCAGAAGCAACAACTCGTGGCTGTGCTTTCACCCACACAGGGAACCCAAAGCCAGAGCACTAAAGGAAAATCATTGCCTTTTCCCATAAACCAAAACTTTCAGAGAAAAGACAAAGCCCATTTTCCAAATTCCCATTTGGTTCCAGCAATTACTCACAAGCAGTTACATTTGCTCATGACTCAGTCTGAGATCTCAGTTCTGAGCTGAAACCTCACCGAGGAGCCGGGCGTGTTCTGACGGATGGGAAGAGCTGAGTAAACCTGAATAAATTCTTTAAAGTTAGTCGACTTCCTTAGAACTTTGCTTCATACCAGGCTTTTCTACACCGCGAGGAATCTCAATTGCATTCCTTGGCACTGTCCCTTTGTTCCCCAAAGCAGCTACTCAAACACCACGCACCCCAAAACGGAAGGGTTCCTTTTGAAGCACTGCCAGGCTTCTGCACACGTAAAGAACAAGTTTGCTGAAGGTGCCTCACCTTCTTTGAGATCTGCTGCACGTAAAGCACCTGCCTGCATCACCCCCCCAGAGGGGTTTTCTGTAACCAAAGTTGCTCTTCTGCCACAGGTTACTCATTGGATCTAAATTCTCAGCAGCAGGGTGCAAGTGCATCCAGGCACTGAGAAAACACACAGAAATTGTTTATATAAACAGTTTATTTGGGCCTTTGCAGTAAAACCTGGCCTGGAGAGAGTAAATAGAGTCCCAGTTTCATGCCACTCTTACGACAGTACTGTAAATCTAGTCATGGTATTTTTTACTTGAAGCGCAGGAATTATGCACCCAGCTGACCTTGCACTGGCACAGGAGGGAAGGAAGCTTTCCAGACCTCCTGTTTGCAAAGCAATAAAACATAACAGGGCTCAGAGATCAGAGGGAAAATAAACAGATCCTTTCGCTCAACCTCCTCCAACTCCCCCTTTTTTCCCCTCCCCAGCTTATATTTAGCTCAGACTCCTCCATGCCCATGGAAGAGCTGCCCTGGGAGCAGGGAGGCAGGGCATCAAGGCCTTGAGAACCTCCTCAGAATAGAAAACTGACAGACCTGCTCAGCAGAGCAGAGGGAAACAGCAGCTCTCAAGAGAAAAACAGAGATGAGATGGGCATTCAGGCCCATCAGGGTCATTCAACGTTTGTTTTTTAACCTGGTTCTGCTCATCTGAACCTTGCACAGCCTGGGGTTGAGATTCAAGGAACAGAAAATAGATCTGTGTGTGCACATTAATAAGCTGTCTGAAGTGAACTTGTCCTTACAGCTCATCTTCTTCCCAGGGAAACCCACTGGTGGGCACTGATCCCAAGTTGAAACCTAACCCAGCTCCCTCCTCACACTCACATCAGCTCTGCTGATTACCCAGACCCACCCAGACCCTCCTCAAAGCACCCCAAAGGGGTTGGTCTTGCAGGACTGCATGCTTGCATGACTATTTCAGAGCTGAAGTGTTTGGGATGCCTAATTCTTACCCATCCTAACTGGCCCAAGTACCAGAAAACTCCCAAGAAGGTAGCTGACTGCTCTGGGTCCTGGAGATGTGGACTCAGTGGGACAGTTGCTGTGTCCACAGCCCATCCTCTGCTGGGGGTAACACAGAGGGGCACAGACCGGCAAATTGAGCATTTGCCCCTGTGACACTGCAGTGACTGCCTGGGACGTACAGCCACTGCCACATCCTGCTGCTGAGCAACTGAGTCAGCTGCCCCCCGGACAGGTAGAGCCATCTTAGAGGTCTTTTGACGTAGCCCAGTAGCTTCTGTGGTATTGGGAAACAAGGTAAGACACCTGTGCCAAGCTTTCACTGCAGCAAAAGCCACCTCTTCTCTCCGTTTATGCTCTGCCAGCAGGGAGGCCTCAGCAACAAGGAGAAGGTGGGATCCTGGTGCAGCCCCACCTGCCCTGGTGCAGAGCGTTGCACGGAGGTGCTTTTCACTCACATTTCCAGTCTCTGTGTTTTTGGAGCCAGGCTGCTTATTAGCAATGCACAGCAACACCAAGCAATAGCTTTGTCCTGCAGAGCTACTCCCTTAATCAAATGCAGCTTCACAGAGCCACAGTGATCTAATTGTTCAATGTCCAGGTTCCCTGCCTTCACGGAGATAAATACTCCGAGGAGCTGCATTTTGACTGGCATCCAAAACTCACCACTGGCTGCTGGGATTGTGACTTATTGCTGCTGCTAGCAATCAATCCTAAGACAACCATGCGTGTTTGAACCAAGAGTCAGGATTGCACGAGGGGGGAAGGAACACCCACCAGGAGCTGACAACTTATGGATGCTGACCAGCAGTCAATGCTCTCCCACATTTCTGCATTGCAAACCCCACTCCAAATGCACTGCATGGAGTGCTTCATGTCATCTCTCCTCTGCCTAGTCCAGAGCCATCAGTCCGGTCAGCCAGAGCTCTAAATTTCATTTCTGCACTTTTCAGTCTTACCTGACAACAGGCTCTCCATGTGCAGACAGGGGGAGGAAGCTCAGAAGCAGTTGCAGCCACCAACCCGACCTGCTGGGCAACACAGGAGCGCTTTCCAGCAAGCAGCAAGCCCCACTCACTCTGAGAGCAGCAGGTCATGTTCTCCAGGGAAAAGGCAGACAGGGAGGAGGCTCTGGAGCTGCCATGATCAATGTATGTCCAGCCACAGAGGAAGAAAAAGCACACGTACAGCTCGGGCAGCATGTGGCTCCAGGACAGCTTGAAAGACAGTTTTGGGGACCCTTAAAAATGCCATAAATCCCAATCTCACCTTATAAAGAGGTGGCTGCTGTTTCAGGGTTATCTTTCCCTTGCATCAGCCAGGCAGCCTCAGAAACCTGGGACATCACTAAATCAAAACCCAGTCCTGCCTCCTGCAGCTGCAGAGGGTGGTTAGGAAACACCCTCTGCAGAAACTCCTGCAGCTCCTACTCAGCAGCAGAGCAGAGCAAACCCCAGAGCAAACCATGGCAAAATTGTTCCCACCTGGGACAAAGATCCCAGCTGGGCCAGCTCCCTGCCTGCCCCTGCCTGTCCCCACCTGCCCACTCTCCAAGCAGAACTCTCAGTCTTCCTGCACTGGGTGGGTGAGCTTTCTGCAGGGCTCCTGAGCAAGGGGAAGAAGGAAGCAATTTTGACCCCATCAGACCTTAAATGAAGGGTATCTTGGGTAGTGCTTTTCCATCCTGATCATGTCTAGGAGCACACAGCAGGAATTACTTCCTCTTTTCTCCTTCCTGGTCTTTTGCTTTTGCTGCTAACACTGTTGCACAGTCCTCTTTTATGCCAAAGCAGTGGGATTTTCTAGACTTTTTTTAAAGAAAAAAAAAAAAGCATAGCAGCAAGTGTTTGGAGTACATTCCCATCAGAGTCATCAGAGTCAACATCAGGATTCCTGTGAGAGCACGTTGATTTCTTAATAAATCTCACTGAAACCCTTCACTGGAGCACTTGTTGTGCGGGAGAATTTCTTTCCAGTCACTTTACTGAGGGTTTCTGGCCCTGGTCAAGGCTTCCCCTCCCACAGTGGTGAGACAGGGCTCTGCCTGCACAGAGGCTTTGGGGCCAGCATGGAGAAAAAAAACTCCAACAAATCAACCTGTGGGAAAAGCAGCCTGAGCAGATTAAAAAGCAAGAGGTTGGCTCCAGGTTTCCCACCTCAAAGCACCCCAAGCCATCCCGGGAGTCACTGGTGGGATGAACCCTGAGCACCAGGACTGGAGCTGAACAAGCCCTGGCATGGGGGGGGTTTGCTCTCTGCCCTCCAGGCACAAAGCAGATTAAATGCAGGCAGAGGATGGATGAGGAAGGCAGTGCAGAGTTTAGGTTAGGACAAGCAGATAAAATATGGAGACAAAAAGCAAAAAGTGCTTTTCATGAAATTTAGATTCTTTGAAGTTGGAATTTGCACCTTCCAGCTAGCACACCAGGTAAGGCCACAAGAGCTGCAAAAAGGGCTCCCATGTTGGAAGCAGAGGGGAAATCTGAACCCTGTTTTTTAAGTCCTATTCAATTTGCAGCAGAGAAATCTGGTTAAAATCAAAGGCTTTGCCACCAGAGGTTTCCAAAAGTCACGAAGTTCTTTCTTCCATTGAGTTGCAAAAAAAAAAAAAAAAAAAAAAAAGTTAAAAATAATCATTTGCCAATCAGTGCTGCTGCAGCGTCCCCAGATCACCTCATTAGCTGTGGAAAGGTAGCTTAGTAACAGCATCTCTCTGCCCGTTCCCACGCACTGCACGGGTTGAACTTGCCTTTTTTTTTTTTCCTTGTCATTTAAAAAAATTCCCATTTGGAAAATGTGGTGTCAGCTGAGTTTCCATTTTCTGTGGGAAGATGTTGGTTTCAGCTGTGAATCTGAAAATGAAAAATGTCATTTTGAAACAGTGATTCAAACCAAACCTTGTCCTTTCCCTGCCTTGCTGTGCCTGGAGCAAGGTGGATGTATCCCACTTTGGATATTGGTGATTCTGAGGTTGGGGTAGGGGCATTGCCTGCTCTCAGCCATTTAGTATCTTGGGGTTTCTTTGCACGTGAGATGGGAAAAAGGGTTTGGAGCAACTTGAGGCAACGTTGGGGCCCATCGGCACCAGCACAGCACTAAAAACATCTGACTTCCTACCGTGGGGAAAAGTGTTCCAGCCAAGACCAGCTGCTTTCCAGCACTGCATCACCCTGGGTCATCTCTCCAGCAGCAATGGACACCAGGAATCCCACAAAATAAACCACAAGTGGGAGGCGAGTAGCACAGTTCAGGAATCAGAGCCGGAGGGCTGGATTTGGGGTTCTCCTCCCTGGGCTGCAATTAAGCTGCTTTTAGTCATAGCCAGTGGTATTTTCCCAACTGGCCACCAGCTCGAGGCTGTGTTGCAAGTATCTGCTCAGGCAGAGCATGCCAGCCTCCTGCTGAAGCCCACAGGGGCTCCTCATGCCGACATTAAAGCCAAGTGTCCACCACTTGCCCATTAAAAACAGCTGGAAGAGCTGCTTGTCAAAGCCGGGGCCACTTCCAACAGCGCTGCCAGCTGAAACACAGATTTATGATCATCCAGAGAAGGGCTGAGGACACCGAGGGCTTGGGCAGAGCTGGCAACTCTCAGACAACGTCCAGGGATTAATGAATACACATTCCTTAATCCCAAGAGGGAACCCATGGTCTGGGTGAACCTACAGGACATCCATCCTTCAGACACACGAAAGAAAACGCCCTGCAAACAGTCAAGTTTTCAATCACTTTAATGTGATCACTGCAATTTGACCACAGTCTCAGAAAGGAAAAGAGTCACACGAATTATCTGTGCTTAGGATTTGAGTCAATCTACGCAGTTCTTGTTGATTGACGTTATTCAAGTTAAGACCTTCTGACCATCAGTGACATTCTCGGCTGAAAAGGCAGGACCGCAAGTGTTGGACATATTGGTGCAAACCAGGAATGCTTCTTCTGGGGATTAAAGCTGCGCCGCCTGATCTACTCAAAAGGAAACAGAGCTGTACACGCACACAGGCACACACGGACCGAGCATGCAAATACACCAGGAACCAGCTACAGCTTCACGGGGGAAACACGGGGGGCAGTACAGAGGCTGGGCGGTTGTTCAGAACAAGGAAGGGGGGAAACCCACACAAATACCCAAAACTGAGCAGATTCATTTTCCAACATTCGAAAAGAAAATAGGAAGAGCTTTTGAAATTACATTGTGTTGACAAAACTTGATTTTTTTTTTCTTTTTTCTTTTTTTTTTGGGTAACAAAGCAAAAGGTGAAGGCAAATTTTCCAAAGTATTGTAAAATTTATTGTATAAGTATTGCAGCTTTTAGAATGACATATAATTGCCACTATCGGTTACTGGTACACAAGAAGCGTTTACAACAGATTTTTGTAAATTGGCATCAGAGTACATATTCATACTAAAACAGCAAAATATAGATAAGTACTGCATTGCATGTGCTGTCAATAGTTTACATAAGTTTAAATTGAACAGAACTCAGGATACAGGACTGCCTATAACAAACTCCAAAGCCAACGCAATGCAACTGGAAGTTTAAGAAAATATTAATACAATGAAATGTGTCTATAAGGCAGGCAAATTAGGACTTTAATGTTGTCCTTCATGAGCTTCTATAGTACAGCAAAAATTTGAAGCACTGTTTCTGGAAAACTTCTGGTTTGTTTTTTTTTTGTTTTTTTTTTTTAACTTTGTGTTGTACACAAAAAATCTCTGAGTGGTACAGAGACAGAAGAGATTAAAAATTCATTCTGTTCTGGCCTAGCACTGTTAATGCTACACGTCTGATTCAGTCTTTTCCCGATCCTTAGTAAAAACGTTGGGCTTTTCTTTATTTATTTTTTAATATAGCAGTTAGTGCAATTTCATAGTTCAATACACACACAAAAGGGTGATTCTCCAGAAAGCAGTGGGATACCCTTAGACCCCCACTTAAGACAGAATGAATTTTGTAACACTTATGGAAACAACACACTGGACTAGTAAAGCTGAATCTTCAAACTGGTGAAATCAAGGGTTGTGAAGGGAACACATGTTTTACCAGTGTCAGCCCCCAATGAAACCCATCTTTCCTCCCCATCCAGACTGACAAAGCCATGTTCCCATTCCAGGCCATTAAGATTTGGGGGCACTTTTATGATGCTGTTTGGCGTACTGTAAGCTAAGAAACTCTGCAAGATGAACAACCCTTTTTAAAGCTAACGTGACTTAAAACTCCAAACAAAAAAGGCAGGGTAGGGCACGAGGTTGCTAAGCATTAGCAGTGCCTTGTTTCTTCTGTATTTACTTAAAAATGAATCACTCCTAAGGGGCCTGAATCTCTCTGCTGGAAGCTGCAA
Organism: Pseudotriccus pelzelni; assembly: GCA_035584735.1. Taxonomy (NCBI): domain Eukaryota; kingdom Metazoa; phylum Chordata; class Aves; order Passeriformes; family Tyrannidae; genus Pseudotriccus; species Pseudotriccus pelzelni. The sequence continues at coordinate 11,340,409 of JAWMRA010000050.1, read as the reverse complement.
GACACCTGTGGAGCAGGGCCACAGCCCAGCTCTAGCACCGCTCTCTGCTGAGCTGCACCAAGGCCAGAGGGAACAGGACAATCAGCAAGGGTGTGCAAAGCAAATTCCCTGCCTTGGTGGCAATACGGGACGTGGGAATTGGGAAGAAATGGACCCCGAGGCAAAAAGTAACATTAAATAGTAATAATAATAATAACAATAACAACAACAACAATAATAATAAAAAAAGAACAGACCATTATTTCTAAACACCCACTCAAGAACTTGGAGTTGATCTGAGCCCAAGATCTGGTATCTGCACTTGAAATACGCAATTCTTGGGACTGCAAAGAGAGGGATGGACAGAAGAAAGACAGAAGGTGACAACTTGGCTCCATCAAGGAGCTGCACCCGCTGCCTGGGACCTGGGTCTCCCCCTCACCAGGGCTGCACTGGCCTGGGGAAAGGTGGCAGCTTGGGTTTTCTGCATGGATGGGCTGAAAGGCATCGTTTGCAACACAAATTTGGTGTTGATGAGCCACCCCCGTTTCATACTCGTTAAGTTCCCCAAACTAGAGAAAGAGGTAAATGAAACTGGACCCAGGAACTCAACAAACTGATCACTCAACTGCAGAGCTCGGGGTAACACTCGAGAAGTAAAAGCTCACACTGGGAATGGACTGGGGAGGGAGAAATAAAAAAAGAGAATTGGTTGAAATTTTGAGGACTTCCAAGCATGAAAGCTGGGTTCAATTGCACTGCATCTTCAGACCCTCTTCCACTACCCCTCCGTGCCTGTCCAGCCCCTGCCCACTTCCCTGACTTTTCCATGGGGTTTGGTGTCTGGGTGACACCCTGTGACAAGACAATCCTGTTACCTAACAACCTCTGGTCCCCACGCCACCTCCTTACTCACTGCTCACTTTTAAACGTGTGATGCATATTCCACCCAAAATCTGCTGAGGTAACCGTATTTTATTTTTTCTTTTGTAGCAAACAAACTAGTTCAGATCACTGAACAACCACCCCACCCCACCCCCCAAAAAAAACACCCCAAAACAAAACCAAAACACAAACACCCAACCCCAACAACACTATTCACGCATTTTGGCTCAAGAGGGCAGTAGATATTATATTTCGGTTTCTCTTTTGGTTGGTATCTCATTTACAATATCCACCACAGATTCCTACCTCCCTGGGTAGGATAATGTGCATAAACGTGTTCAAGTTCCCTAAGAACAGTCGGAGCAGAGCAGCGGCCGAGGGAGCAGCCGGCGTGGCCAGGCACTGGAAGCTGCTCCGGGGAAAAAAGGGACTGGAAAAGTGAATGCAAGGTCCAAAGGAGCAAGAGACCAGACGCTGGTTACTTGTGACACTCAGGATGATTTCGCTTTCCCTCCTCTCTAAAAACGGAGGGTTACTGTTTCTTTAATAAGGCACTAAATAGACATGTTACATAAAGGAAAGATACATTTTAAAAACTCGTACAAATTTGTCAGTTTTGTACCTTTCATGACAAACTAGATTTATTTCCTTTGTGTTACTTTTTTTTTTTTTTTGTGGCTTTTTTTCTTTTTAGGTCATCGAAATTTAGGTTATACAGACTGTAAAGCTATGAAGATTTCAAGAGCTGTGGAAAAGCAGTTTGAAATATTGAGAAGGTACAGGACTATTTCTAGGCAGAAATAATAAAAAAAAAAAGCAAAAAAAAAAGATCAAACTTCAAGTTCAGCAATTCATCATCTTCTTTAAAATATATATAAATATTGTTCAAATGGTCAGAACTTCAAAACTGTTCTCATGGTTAGGTTTGTTTTCTTTTTTCAAGTAATAGAAAAGTTGCTTAAAAACAATAGTTATTGCCTTTATATCTTTCATTTATGTCACTCTACTAGATAGCATCCTGCAGAAAAATCTAATCACACCCCCTTGTAAAACCTTCGCTCTCCGTGGTTCCCTACCGACCCTTCCTCGCGCTCGGAGAGACGGGACCCAGAGCAGGATTTTTCCCTTTTGCCTCCTCTCCCTCACTCTCTCAGGTTTCCCACTCGCTTGCTCCGTCACGTACGAATTCACTGCGAGGGCAGCACACCTACCAGACACCTACGTGATATAAAATGTAAACAAGAGCATCGCAACACAAAAACGCTTCCGAAACCAAGATAAATTAACGACGCACAACACCCGGCGGCGGGAGGGCAGGTGGGGCCGTGGGGTGAGGGACATTTCAGAAGGAGGGGGGGGTTGCTTCTAAAGCCTTAAGCGTATTTCTGTAGCCTTTAATTAATACATCATCACAGGAGCAGATTCATTTCCATCTAATGTACCCGGTGGCTCTTTAGCTGGGACAACAATGGGATGATAATGCAAAAAAAAAAATAAAAAAGTCAGGATGATCAGGGACAGCGGAGCCGCGAGACACGGCTGCGCCTACTTATCCCAAACAGAGGTTTGGGAGGCTGATACAAAATGAAAATGATGATGTTCACCACCACCACACTTTTCAGCTCGCCCTTTCAATGAGACATTTAAACCCAGCTGAAAGGGCAGCCGGTGGGTGCGCTACCAGTGACTCACACCAACTTCCACAACCACCACTTGGGCTCCAACAGGGCCCTTCAGTTGAACATTGAAAGAAATAAACCAAAAAACACTTTTGTTCCTTCAGACACAGAAGTTTATTCTCATCCCAACCACCCCCCCCTCCAAAAAGTTAGAGGTTGTCAAAAAAAGAAAAAAAAAAAAAAGGGAAAAAAAAAAAAAAAAAAAACAAAAAAAATCAAGTAATTTTTGCCTGCTTCAGTCATTCCTGACTCTGGGAAGCAGGGAGTTTTCGTTTTACCTTGTTACTCCAATAATCCTACCGGATGACATACAGACACACACCAACTCCTCTTGCTTTGCAGGGAATGTATAAAGCCGTGGCTGTCGGCGGCCACGCGCAGGGACTCTGGAAATTAAGGATTTGCATAAGCTGCATCGCGCTCACCGCTCCTCCCAGGGCTGGCATCTCCACTCCAGCGATCCTCCTCCCCTTCCAGCTACTTTGTTCTTCACTTCGACATAGATCCCTTAACAGGTTCATGGTAGACATGATAGAGGCTTTGACCAACACAAGCACTGACATATTTATATTAAAAAATAGTGCAAAATTTCAACATTTATATAAATAACTCTAAACCCCTGCTTTTGATTTTTTTTTGTTTTTTGTTTTTTTACAATGTAATACACGTTTTTTGAGTTGGCACTCAAAAAATTGCCATTTTTCTTCTAGTTCAGAAAACAACTTTTTTTTTTTTTTGAATAGGCCTCTTCTAATACAAAAATACTCCTGCTCCTTACACATACACTTTCTCTTATTTTTAATATATATTTATATATTTATATTGCAGATCTTTAAACAAAATGGTTTTTGTGCAAATATTTTGTTTTTAAAGATAAGTGAAATATCAAACAAAAAAAAAAGCATTCACACACAGCCCAACTAGAAACAAAAAAAAAAAAAAAGAAAAAAGACTACAGTTGATTTTTTTTTTCCTTTTTAAACGTCTAGACACAGCTCAATAAAGAAATGTTTTTGCAAGCTTGGTAGGCTTGTGCATTCAGACCAGACATAACAAGTAAATATTTATACACGGAGAGATGGGGAAGGGCTTTTTTTTTCTTTGCTCATCTTCCTCAACTCTCTCTCTCTCCTTTTTCTTTTAACGAGAAGTGCAGAGTGTTTCATTTACTTTCTTGCCTTTTTTTTTTTTTGCCTTTATTTTTTCTTTTTTTTTTTGTTTTTTTTTTTTTTTTTTAAAAGGGGTGCCCTTTTTGTTTCTCTTTCTCTTTGTTCCACGCCGTTGTGCTCTCAAGGCCATTGATCTGTGAGTGATGGAGTCTGCTGCCCTCCAAGATGGGGGGCATCCCGTTGTTGTTCTGCTGGTGCTGGTAAAACGTGGAGCCCGGGTAGTGCCCGATGACCTCGCTGTAGGTCGGGGGTGGTCCCTCCATCCTGCCATTGCTCCCATAGCAGGTCGCGCTGATGCCAGAGTTACTGCTGGGGGGGCACGGCCCCCCGTACACCGAGTTATCTATCAAGTCACTGTCGAAGATGGTTCTGTTGGGGGGCGCCCGCACCGACTCTCTGTTGAGCTCCATTTGCTGCTCGGGGTCGCGCAGCTGCAGCGTGCAGGGTCCCTGGTACGGCGGGGGCTCCTCGCCGTCCGACAGCGAGATGGTGGGCGGCAGGTCGATCTCGTGCTGCATGTAGGGGTAGGTGGGCTGGAACCGGTTGAAGCGGTCCCTCTGCAGGAAGGATGGCACTGCCAGGCGGTCGCTGGGCCTCGGGGTGTAGATTTGCTGCTGGAAGGGAGAAAGAGAGAGAGAAAGAGGGCGAGGAGCGTGAGGAGCTGCAGCGCGGGACGGCGGGAAAGGCAGCGGCGCCCGCATCGCCCTCACCTCTGTTATTCCGTTCCCCGACACGGTGCTTTCCGAGGGCCACAGGCTTCCCTCCTGCATTGGAAAGGAGAAGAGAGGGCAGAGTGAGTCTGAGTGCCAGGGTGGGTTAAAGCTCCCTCTGCGAGCAGCTCGTGCCAGGCCTCACCCCAGAGCCCAGGTAAGACGCTGCTGCCACCAACAAGTGTCTGCCCTGCTGCAGCAACACACAGAGCACGTGAGCAGAGGTATTCACTGGGATCATACATGCTGGATATCACAGAGGTACGTGCTAAGGTATTACCACTGAAAATGCCCCTTCTGATCAAAATTTCCCTCCATTTTCACCTCCATTTCTATTTAATAGATCATTTGCAGAATGAATGATGAGAACGGCACCAGCAAACAACCCTCTCTCCCGTTTGCAGACTTCCCCCCTCTCGCCCCCACACACCCAGCATGGTTCTTTCCCTGGTTCAAACATGCCAGAGGAGTATTTTTCAATTTGTGATCCATGAGCCGTGGGTGATTCACAAGACATCAGAAAATGCTCCATGAAATAATGACAAGATTTTAAAAAAAAAGCACCACACAAACCAAAAAAAAAAAACCCTCACACCCACATTCTGATGCACACAATCAAGGAAATCATGGGAAAATAAAGATAATAAGCGAAGAGCCAAATGTTAAGCCTAATTTTGATTTGGCTAAAAAAATAGAAATCTGTAGCAAGGGGATGGTTCCAGAGTATTTTTTCCACAAAATGATATAAGTGGTCCTTGGCTTAAAACAGACTGAGGGATTGAGGTGTAGAGGTTTCCTTACACTGCCAGCATCAGTCGGATCCTGCAATCCAAACCCCGGCGCCAACAACCCCAGGCATGATAAAGCCACAATTTCCCCCAAACCCTGAGATTAGTTTACAATTCATGATCAAAACAAACAAACAAAGGTTCTTCCCATCTGCTGGTGATACTCTGAGCGTACACAGTTCACCCCAGACACTTTTGCCTTAGGGACTGCAATATTTAAATATTGCTAATATTCACATATAGCAACACCCCTCTGGCAGGCAGGGCTGGAGGAAAACAGCCAGAAGGCTTGTAATTATAACCTGGAATAGCTGGCACTTCTCAGTTCCTTGCAGGTGAATCTCCAGTTCTGGCACTACCAAGTCAGGCATAGGCAGAAGTATTTACCACCAGTGGAAAAAAAATGCCAAGGGAAAAAGAAACCCCCTTTTTTCCTTTAAGTGTCCCACTCAAAGCCTGTGCAGCAGAACCCTCCAGGTGAGGAAACCACACACTTTCCTGCTGTGAGAACATGTATTTCTCTAATGGTGGGGTGTCCAGGCAGCCCCGTGCCCCCCCAACACCCCGTGAAAAGCTGCAGTGGTACCGCAACACCACGGGCACCTTCCCTGATAAAGTCAGAACGGATTTTGCCTGTCTGATCCTCCCTGGACCTCATCCAGCCGTGAAGCACATTTGGCCTCATCTCAGGATGCAACACACAAGGGAACAGGTTGCTGCACTCCCCTGCAGCCATGGCAGCATCTCCAATCCCCCTCCTGACACAGCCAGGGTGTCCCAGTGGGCAGTGCCAGACCCCAGCGCTGTGACAGGAGCCCCAACACCCCACTGCAACACGCAACGACTGCCCAAAACACAGCACCAGCACTGCGCTAAAATCTGCAGAGAAACCACCCGTTATATCCCCCTGCCCTCCCTTTTTCTTATTTTTCCCCAGCTTTGGAATATATTTTCTCCTGTGGTATCGCACATGGTATCAGATATGGACAGAATCCATCAGGTTCCTGTTTTTCGAGCTCAGCTCTGCACATAAACCTCAAGGCAGTCCTGGTGCCAGTGCAAGGAAAACAGTGATTTATATGGAAATGAGATGGCCTGGATTCTTCCACCTTCTTGGTATTTTTTAGGAGCACCTCCTTGGAGCAGAGGATAAGTGCCACAATACCCAATATCGGCACCTTCCCTGGTCACAGCTGAGGAATGTACTGGCTGAGTGACAGCCCTTCCCCGTGTTTCCTACAGACCTTGAGATTCCAACATGCAACTGTTTACATAGGCAGCGACTGTTTAGTCTGGTCCATTTTACATGGATTTCTTGCCTGCAGGGATAGGCTCCATTTAAATTCCCCCAGCAGCTAAAAGATCCAACAGGAACTGCATCGGCCACAGACCAAATCCTTGCCCCTGACTCCCTGCTTGGCCATGGCACTGATGCCAAAGGGCACAGGGAGGATTGCCAGTGCCACCACATGCAGTGCCAGCCCTTCACCTCATCCCGAAGGACACCAAAGCAGTGGGCAGGAGCGGGAAGCACTCCGAAAATTGTGTTTACTTTGCCATGCCCCCGTGGCAGACTTCCTGAGCGGTGAGTACCCCGCTGCCTTCTGCTAGATGTTTTATATTTAACTTGGCAGTGGGCAGTGCCATGGCAATATCCCATCTGCTTTCCCCTTTCCTGGGAGTGATGTCAGCCAGTGCCCACGAGGGTGGCTGTATCCCAGTGTGGGGAGCATTGCTGTGCTTGGCTGGGACATCCCACCGTGGCAGGCAGTTGGGAGGGCACCGACACAACATCCCCTACCCCTAAGTACTCAGAGTCTGCACCAACACCCCATCCAGGTGTTTGGAAGAAAAGCTCTGGCTCACACACCAACTCATCTGTTTGTACAGATGAGGTCCAGGAACGATGCTCTGGACAACATATGGATGCAAGAGCAGCAAACCGGTACAAACAGCACTAAAATGGGATCCTCAGAGACATAAGGAGCAGACAGGAGGTCTGTTTTCTATAGGAGCTGGGTCTCTGCAGGTGTTATTAACCACCCTCTCCTGGGACTCCAGAGCCTGACCCAGACACGCTCACTTGCCACTCACCATCACTGACACACTACCACGAGCCCACCTGGGGAATGGCTCAGCTCTCCTAAAAACTCCATACAGGATTAAAATTGCTGGAAATCAGTAGTGAGAGGAGGGGAAAGCCTCAGGGACAGAACACGCACATGCTTTTAGCCTTCACTTTGTCCCTGGGATGGCTCCACATCCTCACCAAACCAGGCAAAACTGTGCAGCCTCAGCGGGAGGGTCACTGCTGGAACCCTCGTCACTCACCTCTGATATTCAGAATATTTAGGACTTGAATCCATCTCAACAATGAACAGTCCAGAAAGCCATGGTTTTCTGAAAGGAAAGCTGAGATGCTGCTGTCTGGTAAGCAATGGAGCTGTAAAAGCCTCCGCAAGTATTCCAGGACTTGCTGCAGAACCTAAAATTACTTTTTAAATTTCTTTTTAGAGAAATCAATCTTCCACTTTTATAGAACTACTTGTTTTAGTTATGTCAGAGAATTTTCTCTGTAAAGCTGCATGGTGCAAATTAAGTTCCTGAGCCTTCAGAGGGACTCATATTTTCCATTCTGGGAGACAAAGGTATGCTTGGAAACTGCACTTCAACCACTTTTTCCTGGGGGAGTGGGATACCACTGTTCCAAAGGTGCAGGGACAGTGTCATTCTCATTGCAAAAAAAAAAAAAAAAAGTTTTCAGTAGCATTTCTTAAATATTCTTAGTTCTGGAAAAATAAAGTTACTTGTCATAAGGAGACAGAGTTTGAGTACAGCAAGAACAGCGATGGAGAAACACATGAGGTAATACGAGAGCTGCTTGCCAGAGAGAACCGCATTAAAGAAAAAACCTTCAGGGAAATTAATTTCTCCTTCAGCTGTAATTTTTGAGCTATAGCAAAAAAAAGGACAACTCCTGGAGACCGAGCATCCTCCTGACCAGGGGATGAACTGCTTTAATATTTCAGAAGATGAGAAGCGTGAACGCAGCTCCAGTGCCCGTCTGCGGTCACGACAACAAAATGAAGTTTGGGATTTAAAAAGCCCAACACCAGTTCAGCGCAAGTTTAATGGATTACCTAAACCAGTATCCAGCCCTGAGTGGCCTCTGCCTGCCAACACCCAGCCCTCCTTCAGACTGGAGCTCTTTTCTGCTAAAAGACACACTGTGCTGAGCCTGAAAGGTGCTGCCTGTAAGATCTTCATTATGCTGGATCCCACTGTAACGAGATTCCCAGTCATTATCACATGAGGGGCTTCTCCATCCCATCAGGAAGGTGCTTGGACCACAGGGAACCTCTACTGCCACTCCAACAACGCTGCACAACCAGCATGCACAGGGCAGGGAGATGGGGAACATTTCTAAAGAGGGGAAAAAACCCACTAAAATTCCACATGCCTATTTGCCTCCTTACATCCAGAAAAGGTTTTGAAGACTCCACATCCTCACTGAGGTTGAGCAGAGGCACAGAGGTAAAACTCTGCCAAAAAAACATTAAATCGCTGATGTGTCTGAAAGCTGAGTAAATAACTGAGCTGGGCCCAAAAAATGGCTGAAAATGTTAGCCTGGTAAAATTCAAAAAATTAGAAAAAAAAAAAGAAAAATAATTATTTTTTAAAGCAGTCCATTTTTGATTCAACCTGAAATTTCTGGTCAACCTCCACGTGATTTTCTCTTTCCATGTTAGCCTTCTTTCAACTTTTTAATGAAAATAAAAACAAGCCACTTAAGAAAACAGAAATTAGTACATAAAAATAAAAGGGTTTGATGTGAATTTTGCTTTGAAAATGTAAAATGAAACATTTGGCATTGCTCAGGTAAAACATTCTGGGCACGATAAAACAGTAAAAAAGTCTGAAAACAGGAAAACAATGTTTCTGCTATTTTTAATAACTCATGGGCTCGGGTGCTTTGCTACTGCTGGATGTTCACAGGATGATAAGAGGAACATAAGATTTCTGTGACCCCCAGAGAAGGCAGGATGCCTGCAGGGAGTTTAGCTCTGATCCCCAAAGCAGGGCAGTGTCTGAGTGATCTCCCACCAGCTGGTTTAATGCGGGATCAGGGGGGATCAAGCATTCCCAGCACTTTGATCCCGCTGCAGCAGGACAGACAACCCCGAGCTGGGCTCACGGCCGTGCGCTCTGCAGATGTGCTCCACAGCCCTCGGGATGAAGGGTGGGTTAACTGAGCCTGGGGTTTGCACAGCTCTCCTTCCCAAAGGGAATCTTCCTCAGTCGGCACAAAGCAACTGATAAGGGACCTTCGTCTGCTGCGTGTGGTGTGTGACAAAACCAGCAGCTACGAGGGACAGCCCTGGGCAGCCTTCAACTGCACTGCACTGAAGGCTGGTTCAGGGAAAGATCTTGGGTATCTCCCTCAGGAAAAAAAAAAAGTGGAAAAATAGTAGAAAACAAAAAAAGCAAGCAATCCCAGTATTTGATAGTTTTTCTGCAGCGAGTACAGATTTGATTCAAGAGAGCACTGCCCCACGCAGACCACTCTACCCTGGGACCCTGCAAAGGAGGGGATGTGGAGCAGTGACCTTCAGGGAGGCCTATTATTTAAAGAGCTCTAAGATCTTTCGGGGTGAAGGTTAAAAAATAAAAAAAGTATCAGTACCAGATACCCCCGCGCTAAAGAAGAGCCAGGGAGGCAGCTGTGAATTAAACACTGCCCTGCAAGAAAATGTGATGTCTGTTCTCTGTACATCCTTCTAAGTCTCTCTGAGCCACTGCATTTGAGAAAACTGCATGAACCAATATCTGCCTCGAGGCTGGAGAGGTTTCCCCTCTAATCCCTGTCAGAGGTACAATTAACATGTTTCTCCTCAGGCTTTTATAAGGCAGGGAGCCTGGGTTACAGAGAACCTCTCGTGCACCCCCTTGGAGAGATTTCTGCTTGTCTGGCTGACAAGTGTTTTCTGGCCCTTCTACCACCAGCAGTGGTGAAAACTGGAGCAAGTCTGTCAGGATTTCCTATTCTCTGCAAGGAAGGCAATAAATTTTTATATAGCCATTTGAGACTAACTGGAGTCAAAGAACTCAATAGCTTGGGGCTGCTAAAACAAGGCATATGAACCCCAACCAGCTGAGGGTACATGGTGGTTTCAGGAACAGGGCATGCCAAGAACAGCCTGGTGCAGTTACTTTACTGATGTAAAATCCGAGCTGCAAAGCTCAGGGCAAAAGCAGATGCTATGGCTGTCCATAACTTAGCACATACAGCACCCTAAAGAGCCAGAGGCACCCCTGAAAGGCTCCCCCACCCCCAATAACTGAGAGACAGATGATGCCAAGGCCAAACATGATCTGACACGGGCGGTTGGAAGAGCAGGGTGTGACTTACTGATGAGAGGTTCTCGTCTCGCCGCCTGCCCTGGCTGTGCCGGCTGATGAAGGATCGCGCAGAGAGTTTGTAGTGGTTCAGCAGACACGTGATCACCACCACCATCACCATCATCACCACCACGATTATGATTATCTGTACAAACTCCAACTCCGCTGCAAGAGAGACAGACAGACAGACTTTGAGCCATCGGGAAAAGCAGCATGTCCCTGAGCACAAGAACAGCTCATGTGGCGAGACACGATGACTCTGCTCATCCTTCCCCTTAAAGCTCTCACACGTGCCTATGTGGGCTCTGTGTGCTTTGAGCACAGCTACTTACTTAATAAAACCCTTATTAATTCACTTTTTCACTGTCACAGAAGGATCTCCAGGAGGTATCTCTAAGATCTACAAAGCAGTGTTTCCAGGCTACAACACAGACCAGACTTCCCAAAACCCTCCTGGCTGCAGTGTGCTGGGCATTCCCACTGCCAGGTACAAAACCAGGAGCATCCCAGTGCCTCACTCAGGGCCACATAGCCATGAACCGGCATGATTCGTCCTAATGAAACCATTTAGCTGAATGCAAGCTAAATTTCTGCAATTCTCTTCCCATCACCACCACTCCTTCCTCCAGGGAGGACCGGACTGGAGTCCTCCTTGGCACATCCCTGCATCAGGCACACGTCCCCTCCGTCAGGGGCATCAGGAGCCCAGGGGATGGCACAGCAGAGCAGGCACTGCAGCCCCCCTCTCTCCAACGCTGCCCATCCGCCACAGGAAGCAGGCGGGGGGACCTCCCGCTTTTCGGTGAGACGCCAGATGGGTGCAACGTGTCTGCCCATGGGGGCCACATCCCGGAGCTCCAGACATCCCTCGGCTCAGGGCTCGGCCACCTGACTGTGGCAGCTTGAGAGGCTTGAACTGGCATAAAGGAAAGCTGCCAGAAACCCTCCAAACAAACAAGAACAAGCAAAAAAACAGACTATCCGGTTAACTCTGCAGACGCTTGGCAGGAGGCAGTAAGAAGCCACTCCTAAAATTTCCTAAGGAAATAATTCCTCACACCTCTCCGAGGCTTAGGAAAATTGAGTACTAGAGGCAAACGCAGCACTCCCTGGGTCGTTATTTCCATGCACTTGGCAGCCAGGGAATACCTGCCACCCCCAAACCACTCAGCCACTCCTCCAAAACCCCCTTGTGCCAACAGTGCCCAGGGCTGGGCAGCAGCAACTCCACTGTCCAACATAAAGGAGGGGCCAGACCAGCAACATTTAATAGTTCTGGGGATTTACACTTTGTTTGCTTCTCAGTAGGGACAGCTATAAAATCCAGTTTAGGAAAGCTGTGCCCCAAGCTACCATGGATGCTGCCACCTGTATTTAATCTATACAGACACACACATATATATTTGTATATCCATGGCAAGGCCCAGCAGACCTCCAAGGGCAGCATCACACCACTCACACCAGCTGGGGTGGCTTCTGCTGAGTCAGGCAAATTTTTATTTTTTTTTTTAATGGAAAGTTTTCTCCTGACAGGTGGCATTTGAGTGCCAGTAAAAGCAAATAAATGTCAAGAAAACAGTCCAGGTGGTGAGTGCTGCCAGTTACCTTGGAGCTCTTTCTGCTAAACAGCAGCTATTTCTGCCACTGCCCACCGCCTGCAGAAAGCAGAATTATGCCTTGAAAGCAGGAGCCTTATCTGGCACCTCGAGTTAGATGCATGAGGGACTTGGAGCACCCCTAAAACACAGCTCCTCTACACCAGAAGGATGCACATGGAGTGGGGAAGAGAGAGATTAAAAGTCAAACATTGCAAAGGAGTTTTGCCTTAAAAATGCCTTTCAGCTGTGGGCATCTTAAAGGATAAGCTCTGGTCTTTCACAGCAACCCCAGCAAAGTGTTCCACGCCACTGTGAGAGGAGGAGCATGGATAAAAACCCCCCACATTCCCAACCATTTGATCCAGCCCCAAAGCATCACAGCTCCCCTTTGGGAATGACAGGCGACTGGACCCAAGAGCTGCCACTGGTGTCTTATGCTGGAAAACTGGCTCAAACAGGAGCTCATTGCTTCTAAACACAGCTCACATGCTGCAGAGCAGCCACACAGCCTGGGTGCAGAGCCCATTTTTTGTCTGAATTCATTATGGAAAAGAAAAAACTGAAAAAAACCCACAAAAAACCCCAGAAGTTTTTAGGATGATGAGTCACTTCAGCCTCAAATGCACCATGTGCTTCGGCCACGGTAAGAAAACACAAGAAAAAATATAAATGGAGCCAGTGATGGAAAACTTCCTTTTCTGTTAAAAAAGGTATTTCTGAAAAAAAAACAAGACCAAACTAGTTGTAAAGGAAAGTTCCTTTCCTAGGACGAGAGGTCCCTTAAATGAACCAAACCTTTCTAAATTGGTCCTGGTACTTTGGTGACCCAGGTGATATTTTGGCCATCAGGAAGTGCTGCCCTAATTCCTTCCTAGGAGGGAACACACATAAGATGTGTCACTACAGATGACCTAAACCAGGCTCCCCACACACACATACAGACATAGAACCAGCAGAGCCTGAAGAAGGAAGGGTGGAAATTCCATCAGGGTTTAGGACAACACGCCTGCGTCTCATCCATCCCCATTCAGCCTTCAGTGCTCCGGGACTCCTCTAATTGGAGTATTACAAAACACTTGCCAACAGGTGCAACAGGAAGGCACAGGATGAGCACCAGAACAAAGGGGACTCTGCTTTCCAGCAGGGATGTTCCTCCTGCCCCATCTCTATCCCAAGCCCAGGCTGTGAGGAACAGCCCAACCTCGCCATGCCCAGGAGCAAACCCATCCCATATGCAGAGATGAGCTTTAATCCCAAGAACATTCATGTTGCCCAATCTGGCCTTTGGAAAAAATAAAAGACAAACCAAACCAAAAAAAGGCCCACACACTCAATTTGTGCTTTTCAAGTTTCAAGAGACTCATTCCCACTCGAGGCACCAAAGTTTCTGCCAACTCTCCCTCTGTTTTAACTTGTCTTCATGGGCTTCATTTGCAGAAGGGAAAAACAAACCCAACACACTGAAAAGCTGGATATACTCAGTAAGATTTTATCCAAGCAGCTCAGTCAAACTAATGAAGAAAGATCATTAAAAACCCAAAGTTTGAGTTAATACATTATTATACAAGTGCAATTCAGCTGCTATGCTAATAAAAAGCCTTTGGGGAATGAAAAACAAGCCAAACTGCAAAGCACATAATTTATAATTCTACTGGTATTCTTAAAAACACACACACAACAAAACAAGAAAAAAATACTCAACACATTTTGTATTTGGCTTCCTAATCATTGTCACTTTTCAATTAGAAGAGACCTCATTCCATTTCTCTCTGTAATTTTCCCCAAGGGAAGTGTTATAAATGCACTAGGCTTTACAAGATGGGCATATTCCGCCTCCAAATGCAAAGCAAGGTCACACTAATTTAATTTTGCATAATTTTTATTCCAGAATACGTTTCAAACTAACAGGTTCAGACATCACATTTAAGTGACACAACCTGCTTTTCCGTATTTTCTGTCTAGACGCGGCAGCTCCGGGAGCCGGTCACTGTGCGTGCAACCGTTTTGCAACTAAGCAGTTTTGCCCCCAGATTCTCACCATCCCGAGGCCGGGTGTTCGTGATCAAGTGAAATCTCTTGTCACGTCCCATTCTTCACGTTCACTGCTCGCCCGACACTTCCAACCCCGTCTGGCCCTGGGCGAGGGTTTCACAGAAGATTATAGGGATATGTTAATGAGTGATTGGAGACTCCGCCGCTTCCCAAGGCCTGCTCTCCTGCTCGGAGGTGTGTCTAGGAGGCAGCTCTTGTCCTTGCTGCCCACCAAGACCATAATGCCCTAAAGTGCTTGGAATTTAGGCAAGCAGAGCCGATGTGGGGGCGCCTCACTGGCACGACCCCACTCACCCCACTGAGGACCACGCTCACCACTCGACAGAAGCAGCACAAGGGAGGTGCATCTCCCAGCTTCCTCGAGTGCCCATAAACAAAATACTTGGCACCCAGAGGTTGAAAATTCATTAATGTCTTTACAAGGAGGGTGATTTGAGTCACCGGTGACTCTGGCAGCGCTGAGCCTCACAGCTCTCTAGGGCCGCAGGGGAGGTGAGGCTGGGACACTCTTTACATGCATTGCCTTACCTTTTACAGCTACACTACAGTTCATAAAATCCTTACTATAAACTTTATTAACGCTCTTCCTTCCACATAGGCTATATCTGAGGAAGCCAAATGCTCTAAACCACCGGCAAGTATAAAGGAGAAAAAAAAACCCACCCCAAACCTGTATTTTGCTGCACTCATTCTGCAGCTATTACTTACAGGTGGACAGAACAGCTTTCAGACTGGGCCTCAGCCAAGATGACCTTTGCAGTCAGTCAGGTATAATACACATCTGCAGGCCAAATCAGCTATCCATAAGATTCAATTACAATTTCTGTATATACTGGAATGATGAGAAGTGAAGTTACTTGGGAGATAACGGCTAAGCTGAACAAATGTAGTTGCATTAGCCACAGTTCCTAAGGAAGAAAAAAAACAACTTAAAAAAAACCCCAATTCCACTCTTCATAAATGCTGTGGTGCACCATGTTAAAACCCAGGTCTCTCTTGCTGAGACAAAATTCAAGCCAGCAGAGAATCTCCTGCAGAATACTTTGCTTCTGCTTTCACTTCCTCTGGGTATTTTTACCATTAAAAATCCCTTAATTGTGACCTGAAACATTTCCGGGACAGTTCAAGTGTAAGTCTGATCACAAGCTCACACAGACTATCCAAAACATGCTCTTAAGGGTGCAGAGAAAAAACTCCTGCTGCTGATTTCATCTTCTGGTGGACATCAGCCCATGTGAGGAAATCCAGGCAGGGCGAGATGCCTCCCAAACAAGCCTCGCTGTTCAAACTTAATGAGCCAACAATTAATTTTTACCCAGGATGGATGGAATATGCACCTCAGCATCTGGACATTCCTAAGACAGTCACTCAGCAGCAGAGCCCCACTATCAACTTCTTTCCTCAGCATTCTCTGGGAAAATACATCTAAATCTGTCTTTTGGGCTTGCTCTGTGTTCCTGACAGAGAAGAGAGCTGGTAAAAGCATCTGGCAAAGCCTTCACCGGGCCTTGGGAGAGCTGGGCACAGACCCTTCACCACAGGGCAACTTCCAACAGGGCCCCAGCACCTGCAATTGCACAGGTCACAGCAAAGGGAGAAAGTGGGTTTGAAACGAAAGCTTTCCCCTCATCTAGAAACTGATACGATTCTGAGCAGCAGAAAAATCAAAAGGAAGTGAGTAAGAGTCAGGGAAACTAAAAAGGGACCGAGAACAACGCGGATTTTGCCATTTTAGAAGTTTCAGAGAACTGTGGAAACAGCATTTCCCCCTGAATCACTGTGTACCATCACTGCCACTGTACGTAAGGATTATTTTTAATTAAATGTCACTTATGTACCCAAAGAAGCATCCTGTAAGTGCCTAATGTAAGGAGCTGAATGTACTGAGCCTCCCTTCACCTCTGATCTTCACTTTCTCCAACACATTTCCAACAACTTTTACACCACAGCTCAATGGGGCAGTGTTGTACAGAGATCCCTCCTGCTGCTGTCTGACAAGCCTCAATAAAACAGGCACAAACAGACTGAAGCTTTTCCAACTTTCCGTTTGAGAGACAAAGAGACGCAATCAAGTCTGGTACAAACCTGGGCAGCACCTCTTTAGTCTCCAGAAGACACAGGCTATGAATGACTTCTCATGGCAGGTCCCATGAGTTCCCTGGCCTCATCCTGCCCTGCAGCCCTTCTGCCCACCCCAGCCAGGGTTTCAGAGCAAGGTTTTGCCCACAGTGATGGCACATCACAGCCTCCCTCCCTCCCTAGATGATGAGGCCATAGCCAACGGATGGAGCCAATGCACGGATACATGGTGGGGAAAGATTTAATTCAGGTTCCTGAGAAGCCAAAGAGGGCAAGCAGCTGGAGCAAAGCCTGGCATGGGAGATGCACCACGGCGAGGGAGAGGAGTGCTCACCCTGACCCTGGGCACTGAGATCAGCTGCCAAGTGCTAAACCCAGGCTTCCAGCCCAGCCACTGCAGAGGGACAAAGTCTTTCCCTGGGTCACTCAGCCCAGGAACAAGACCAGTTCTGACTCAGGCTCACTGAGGAAGTTGGTCCCTCCTGGGACTGCAGAAGGAGCTCAGCCCTCAGTGCAGGCACAGAGCCAAAGAGATCACCGGCGACAGGATACAATTACTGGGTACAAACCTATAGGTGTGACCAGGGAACCCACAGCACAGACCACCCGAGCTCTCTGCCAGCAACTTGCCCTGTGGGATGGCAGCAGGATACCCATCAGCACCACGCAGAGATCTCAGGGAGGCTTAGAGAAAGAAAAGCATCTCTCTGTCTGCCCCCAGAGCCCTTGCTCCAACTGTGAAGCAGCACTTTCTGCTCCTTGGTGCCCGTGGTTATTTACAGAGCCTGGTTCACTGGGTGACTCAGCACTGTGAGTCAACAGATTCCAGCCGAGAGCCTGCAGTGACATGGAGTGGGGCATCTCAGTGGGGACCATCCAGCAGCAGCACCTGGTGAGCAGCACCAGCCCCTGGCACAGCCCCCAGGGACTGGAGACAGTCAGGTCATGGCCGGTCCTGAAGCTCCTGAAATCTGTAAATGAATTGCTGCCTGTCGGCTAAATATGTCACACTGCATGTCCCGCCTTCTTCCGTAATCCTTGGGCATAAAGAGAAAGTTCAACTGACTGCAACACTGTCCTCCATGCACCCCCATCACACTCCAGAAAAGAAAGTCTCTACACACACACGGAATCTTTCCAGACATGGCAAAATTATCTGGATAAATTAATGAAAAGTGTTCACAAACCTGAAGCAAGCACTTTCATCCCTGGTTTTCCATTAACACCTCTGATATCCACAGAGCTGCCCTGGCTGCGTGACTCAGAGCAAGACACAGGAGAGATGTGCACAGCCCTGACTACAGTTCCCTCTCCTCACAATTTTCTCATCTTTTCATCCACCCCCACCCTTGGGTATCTTCTGTTTGAAGAAGTTCCTCTTGTAGCCCTTGATGGCAGCGCTTTGGTTACATCAAAAAAAGCACATAGAAAACATAAATAAGGATACAACTGGTTTTTGACTGGGCATGTGTTGGGGATAGGCTCAGGACTGCTAAGCCTATCCCCAACAGGCATGCACATATGAAGCCACACAAGAGAGATATGATGGTGGTGGGGAGAAATCGATCCACATCAGACTGGTACCTGCATTCATTTGAAGCTTGGAGCTGAAGAGCATCCATGCATCCTTCCTCCCTGCCCATGACTCCCCAAATCCTGCACTTCCAATGTTTGTGGGACACCCAGCAGGGATGCTCAAGGATTTCAGCCAAGAACAGTTTCAGAGCAGTAACCTTAAAGGCTTCTCAGCTTTGCAGCTTGTGCAGTTCCTCAAAGAGATAAACAAGTCTTGAATAGGGGCAGACCGAAGTTCCCTTCTCCCAGCATCAATGTCTATCAGCACCCAAAACCTGGGCTGCTTCGTTAGCACCCTTCAGCAAATATCCTTCTCATCTGCTGGTCTAGAGGCCCCTGCCTGCTCCCCTACCCACCAGGGGGGTTTGACAGGCAGATGAAGGACATGACCCAGCGTTTTCTCCAACAGACCTGGGCTGCTGCCTTCGCACGAAACTCATTGCCAGTGGGTAGGCAGAGACACTGCCCTAAACTAGAAGTGATGGATCTGACTTTCAGCCGTTCTCAGCACCCACATCTCCGGCTGAAGGCAGCAGCAAGGGCAGGGGCTTGGGCACCAGCAGGCTGCAGAGGAGGAGGAGACACTCTTATCCATTCTGTCAGCTACTTGACAGGCCGACTCGCTCCCCCTCCCCAGTCTTCACTGACATTTCAGAGCACCACAGCTCCAGTGGTGCCCAGAGGCACCCTCAAAAACAAGGAGACACACAAGGACAGCCCTTGCCATGAACAGCTGGGAGCCTACCGCTACCTTGCACGCCCCAATAATTAGGGCACAAAACAAGTCCTAATCACTGCTGGAGAATGAAAGCTGAGGACACCCCGTACCACCTTGACTTACACACACGGGGCACGCTGACTTCTGCAAGCAGAGAATTAGAAAGGCCAGTGCTGATGTTACTGAACCAGTCTGCAGCAGGCCTGGACCAATGTGAGCTCCACAGAGCTGGCCTGAGGTCTGTCCAGTCCTTGTGCTCAGTTTAGAGCCCTGCCTGCCCCAAGGGCTTGCATTTTTGCCTGCCAGCTGCAAGCATACTTGTGGAGAGCACGGCAGAGATGTTACAGCAAATTCTGGGCACACTTTGGAGCAGCACGTGGCTCCCTGGAAGGACCTGAGGGTTAAACTCAGCAGAACTGAGTCCAGCAGAGGTGCAGTTGTTATGCCAGATGCTCATCAAAGCCTCTGTGAAAGGATGTGGGTTGAGCAGTGTAGCCAATGAGTGGATTTCATTTTTTCTACGCAAAGCTAAAGAATGTGAATTTGAAAAGAGCCATCTGAATCTAGTCACCATTCTGAGCTATGGTTTCAGTAGGGAATAAACTTCCAGCTCCTCCGTGAGTGGCTGCAGGGACTCAGACTCTGCAGCATCCCACTGGAGTGCCAGTAGGTCAGTGTGGGACCCCTTGCTCTCCCTGGCTCGCACAGCATGGGGGAAAATAGCCTGGCACAGCAGTCACACTGCCCACTGCAAGAAGCTCTGCCCTGGAACATCCTTCCCAGCCCTGCCTGGAAAAGGGACGTGCCCATTACGCTAAATATTACATTTGAACTGCTCTAATTTAAGCAAGAATCAAAACAGCTCCAGGCAACAGCGGGAATCCAAAGGCTGACAGAGAGGGTGCAGCACCAAATGCTGCTCCTGGTTTAGAGTCCATTTCATCCACCAGATGCTGAGCTGCACTTGTTAAAGAGACCAATGTTCTCCCCCTCTCAGAGGCTGTGGACAGGGAAGAAGAGATGAAAGAACAAAGAACTTCAGATGGCAGATTACTCACCCTCCCCACTCGTCTGTTAGGTCATCTTAGAAACAATCAGACCAGGCGAAGTCATTACTGCACTATTTTTGTATTAACATCTGCTGCATTTATCTTCTAATACCTCCATAAAACCAGATACGAAGGGCCCATCAGATTGTCAGCAATTGTGTTTGTTTACAAGGCAGTACGGGAAGTACTGGAGTTAGATACAGAATATGATCTCGATATTGATGTTGGCCCCAACCAGCAGCACCCTGACCCTGCAGCAGCACTGAGGCATCAAAGAGAAACGGATCAGTCCCGTGACAACAGGCAGGACAGCTGGGACAGTTGGATTTGCGCCTGCTCCATGCATGATCAGTACTAACTAAACTGCATTTCCAGATTCACCACGGCCAGTTCTGAGGTAACGAGCAGAAATGACACAGTGAGAGGCAGTGATGGCAGGCTGAGTGAGGAAGGAGGGCAGGGAGCAAGTGGGACTCAGAAAAGGAGCCAGTTTAGAAAAAATACCCCTGGCAAACAGTTGATGGGACCCCAAGAAGTCCTGTTTATAGTGCCAATCCTTGGGCTATAACTGTGTTTGATATAGTTCTTTTTCTTCATCTGTCACCTTGGGTAATCAAGCATCACATCCTCCAAGTCAGTGACAAATGATGGCCTCATCCTGCACCCCCACCCCCAATTTTGTTTGTTTTAAAGGAAACGGCCCCATTTCATGCTTAATAGCCACAGAAGTATCACACTGGCTGGGCTCACAAAATATTTTAGTTCTTAAAACACAGCAACAGTCCTGATCACACCACCGGGCCTGTTTTCAAAAGGTGACTTTCCCGACCTCGCATGGCTTAGTGGCAGGGCAGGGACCAGGACATGCATTCAAAGGCCAGAAAGGCAGGATCAGCGTGGTGGAACTCGGCTTTTACATGGAAACGCCAAACGTGAGAGCTGGGTCAGCAGCTCTGTCAGCTGGGACACTTCCCGGCTCCGAGCAGAGACCTGTCAAACGGAGACTTGTTTGGAGAAGCTCCTGAAGACATGAAACAGCTCCCTCAGAGCAATGAGAACTAACAAGGTTCTTTGGGACACCCAGACTCTGAAATCTTGCACACGCCAACCTCTTCTCTCCCTTTTTGTGCCTATTTCTCTCACCCTCCCCTTTTCCAGGGTTTTGAGACAAGGTATTTCACGCACAGCGAGCCCGATCCCAGCCTACCGAGATGGCTGGAAGGAGTACATTGCTTTTGAAGTTACTCCCAAGGGTGAGAACAGCTAAACTGGATTAAAAGAATAAAGTCATTTTGATTTTGCACTTAAAAGACAGGTAAATTTGCTTGCTCACTAGAAAATGTGGAGCAGAGCTCATGGCCCCCACCAAGCTGAGAATATCCAGAGTATCTCCTGCTCCCCCAGAGGCAGCACAACGACATCAGATCCGGAAGATGTCTGGGCAGGGGTGAGGACAGAGCATCACCCTCCCCCCTTCAACACAAGCACCCAGAGAGGGACACAGGAACAAGAGTTTATCGTTTGCAATCATAAACAGCCTGAAACAGTAAAAAAAAATAAATCTACCAAATAATGAGTGAAAAAAACCAATATCTGGATCAAACCCTACGAGCCGACCCTAAAAGACCAGACAGGTTTTGTTTGTCAGGGATATTTCTAACAGCCAGTAAAAATAAACACATTAATAAGTATTTTCATATACCCTGGAAACACTCCTGATCAATATGTGGCTTGCTACTGTAGGGGTTTTTTTCCTTCCACCCAGCAGAAACTCACAACAAAGGAAAGCACATCTCATTTATGAACTTAGCTATAAATACTTTTGCTAACTGCCATTTAGGAATTTCATTTCCTGCTTGAGCAAGTCCTGTTGAAAGAGGCAATTACCAAATTTGTTTCTAGTTATAGAAATAGATGTTTGTCGCTGCCCACATCTGTTTCGACAGACAAATTGCCAGACGCGGACGCTCCAAGGAGAGCAAGTGCTCCATCCAGGGAGGGCTTTGCCACCTCTCCAGAAAGCTAACGGCAATTAGGGATGGGGTTTCCGATTCCAGCTTCCTTTCAGCCCTGTCTCGCACTGCAACGGAGCTGCCTCGCACTGACAGGGCACCTGCAGCCTCAGTCAGCCCCAGCCACCTGCACCGCGTCACGCAGTGCTGGAGCCTGCTCCCTCCTCCTGCTGCTGCTGCAGAGACACCACGGAACGTGGCATTCACTCGTCACCAGGGCCACCAAAACAAGGCAGCTTTAATTCTGGAGGTCACGAGGACCCGGTGCACGGCATAGGAAGGCAGCGAGCAGCAAAGCATTCCCCTTGCCTGCCAAGCGGTGAGGTGGCACAGGCTTTCCTGCTCCACGTGGGACATTCACAATGCAACAGCCAGTGGAGTTGGGGGCTTACAGCTGCCATCAGCAGGGACCACAGCCTCTCCCAGCTGAACAAATGCTGTATGTACTGGGTTTTACCAGGTCTCCCTCCCCGATGTCCTCCCTTTCCGCTTCCCTCCACTCCAGCTGTCCCCTAGAAAGTTTCCATTTCCACTTATTTTTTGGAAAACCATTTGTCGGTCAATCCCAACATGCTCAGCCACAGCCCTGTCGGAGCCCACGGTGGGTCAGGTGCCCCAGTGCCAGCACCCAACCCCCGTCACGGTGCTCAGCAAGTCCTGTGGGACCAGCACTCGAGCAGCGGCACCCCAAGAGGGACACAGGAACAGCGGCACTGCCACAAACACGACACCCATCGACTCCTGCCAACACCCAGCTCAGGGACGTGGTGGAGGCGCAGAGAAGCACCAAGAGCTGTGGCCAGGGAGCCTCTGCCCCTACAGCATTTCTCCTGTGTGAATGGCTCCCCCCATCACCTCGCTTGGAGCAAGGAGCCCGTCAGCCTTTGGGAGCGGTGCTGGGGACCCCGCCGTGCCCCCGCCCCGCGGCTGCAGCTCCCCTGGGGGCTCCGGGACACGCACCCTCGGGCAGCAGCACCACAGGGGCTCCCCCGGCTCGCAGACGGGTGTCGAAACCCAGATTGAGCAAGTTGGCCAAAGCCACGCAGGTCATGACAGGGCTGGAACTGCGACCGGATTTCCTCAGCGCGGTCCAGGGCCGAGCAGCGGGAAACGCTCCCTCCTCTGCTGCTTCCTATGCGCCGTTATCGTCTGCATCACTCCTCAGCTTTTGCTTACCAAAGGAGTGACCTTTGGCAAGGTAAGCTACTCCCATGGAACAAGGACAATCTTAAGTTACAGACATAACTATGCATTGCAGGAAAAAAAAAAAAGCAAGCAAAATGCATGCAAATGCCCAGACACGCACACTGCGTCTGGTCACCGCGGGATTCAAGTTCAGCTCTTGAACTGGTCTGAACTGGTCTCTACCACCAGATGGGAGCGCATGCATGTGCACACTCTCACAGAGATGTGAAAAAAAAATATTATATTTATATATATATATACACACACGCACCAGAGTGAATGGGGGAGGTGAGTACAACCGCCCCAAATCTGACAAAATTAAAGGTAATAAATTTACTTCCACCTCAGCTGCAGCAACAGCCTGAGAAAGGTTTTAACTCCCACAGCAGATCTGCTGAGAAGTCTGTTTCGTTGGGGGAGGTTGCATGCACAGGTTTTAGGGTGCATACAAAGAGAAGCCCCATAACATGCAAGGTTGGAGGGCCAAGAACCGGGCTGGGCTCTCCTGCCTTCCCCGAGCATCCCCATCCCGGGCTCCCCTGCCCTACCCCAGCATCTCAATGTCAGGCTCCCCTGCCCTCCCCGAGTGTCCCCATCTCCATCCCGGGCTCTCTTCCCCATCCCGGCCCATCTGTGTCCCTCCCGCTGCCCCATTGTCCCGCTCCCCGGTCCCGTCCCGCCGCAGCCCCAGACGCACGGGGAGGCTGCGAGGAGCCGACCCCGGGTCAGCCTCCACAATGGGCTCGGGGGGAGGCGGCGGAGCCCCGGCTGGCCCATCCCGGCCGCTCCCGGCCCGGCGCTCCCCCGGCACCTGCCCGCGGGATGCAGGATGCAGGATACGGGATGCGGGCGGCAGCTGCCCCGCGCCGGGAGCGGGGCGCTCGGGAGGGCGGGATGGGGGCAGAGCACCGAGGGGAGGATTATCCATGGACACAGCCAGTCCCCTTTTCACTGAGGTTAAACAATAAAGCAGTAGCTATAGCAACGGGGTTAATTAATTCATCGATTTGCATAACTAAAACTCCCGCACCCATTCAAACCTCGCTGAAATGTTCATTCTTACACCGTCGGAGCACCCGTAGACGGGGGACCCGCACCCACACCGGGATACCGGGGTGCGGGGACACCTCCAGCTGTGCCCGCCGCAGTGTGACCCGGGAGCAACCCCCTCCTCACACCTTCATCCCCCCTAAAGCATCAGAATTTGCAAACCATCAAGCCAGAAAAAGCAGGAAAACGGGGGCCGAAGTGTCCTTCAAAAAAATAAAACACGAGGGGAAAAAGTGATTTTCAGGGATGGAGGGAGTAAAGCGCATTCCGAGGCAGAGGGGGTAAGGAGATAGGGAATGTAAAGGTTTCAGACTATCGTATAACCAGAGGGGGAAATGTCTTCTCACCACAAACATGCATCTGCATGATGTCTAGACAGTCATAAAAAGGGCAATTAAAGTACTGCAGGCTGCAGTAAGCCAATGTCTCCTCTCCCAGTCTAAACAGTTGAAACATACTGTACTAACTTCGAAAGAAAATATAGGATAGGGAGAAAAAAAAAAAAGACACGTTTGTAAGGAAAAACGTTTTGAAATTCAGTTTTAAATAAGCCGGTAAATTAATTCAACCTTGTCACATCTTTCCCTTATAACATATCAAATATTCCGCCTGCGTCCTGTCTAGACTGCGATAACAAAGGGCATTTAAAGCCCTGCAAGATGCGCTGACAGAGTAGCCATTTAAAGATGCAGTATTGCTTTCTCCATCTAAAACGATTTGTCAGATGGAGTTAAAATGAAAATGATAAGTAATCACTCTGGTTCACAATCATTTCAAAAGAAAAAACCACAAAACCCCCATAGCTCATAGATATAAATCCCACTAAAATCATTCCAATGTATCATTCCAGTGGGATTTGTCTGGCTTCTTTTTTTATGGCATTTGCTTTATTTATTTATTTATTTTATTAATCTGAGATGTCAGTAGCTTTCTGCAGCACATACATCTCTAAATAGGAGTGTTTTAAGTTTGAAAAAGCCAGCTCCAAGTTTTAACTGTTTTACTGGCATAAAGTGATAACTCGTGGAGAGACACTATCATAATGCCAAGGGTTAAAGAGAAACAAAAAAATTCTTTTCAATGCTATTTAAAAACAAAAGAACAAACTATATCACATGAAAAAACTGGCCAGTCCCCATCACTGACACAGTTCAGCCTGGTTAGTCCCCGTCCTCAGAAAAGCAAGAGAGAAAGGAAGGTTAAAGCAAACTATGTGGGTGTGCGTAAGTGTTGGTTTTGATTTTTTTTTTTTTACTGGGAAAGGACAGTTTTCTGGAAAAAAACAAAACAAGATATAATCCTGTCTGACACAAGAAACATTCTCCTCCCTCTCTGAGCTTTATCAGCTGTTGAAGAACCAAAAAACTCAAAATAAAATACATAGACAAAATAGCTGATCTGCTGAACAGGACGGCTAACGCTGCCCAGGACTGAGCCAGTGCCCACAGGCCGACAGCACCCCCGGGGCAACGCTTTTACCCAAGTGCAAGACTGGCTTTAGAGACTGCTTTGTTGTGCCACAGCATGACCACATGGCCCTGGCAAGGGAAGGCTGTGCCCAGCCCCGGGTCCAACTGCACCATCCAGTCCCTTCTGTTGGGGGGAGCCCATGGTGGGAGTCACCCCTGGAAGTTCAAACAGGGATGCACTCAGTTCTTCTCTGCTCCTCACCCTATGGCATCCCACCACCACATTGTCTGCACCTCCCTCTGTCTCCCAACTCTTGTTTCTTAATTATTATTTTAATAAGACTGTTTCCAACTTCATTGTTCATTCTGCAATAGCCCAAGGGCTACAACTGTTCATTAGACAGAATTTCTGCTTTAATTGCACTGACACAGATGTGTAGGTTATCTGGAAGAAATTACTAAAATGAGCAGTAAAGAATGGGGCTGGATGCTTTTCTTCCCTTCTGGAGAGTTTAATTTAACATTATTTCCCCCCACACCCCATACAAGCAGCATCATTTGGTGCATTGCGGGTTCACAGAGGAATTAACCCCAAATTGTTCCCGCTGCCGTGGTGCACACAGGTGCGCTCTGCTCCATGAGGAGTGCTGCATGAGGATTTCCATAGGAGAAGAGGGGCAGGTCAGAGGGCTGCAGGGTCTCCACCACTGCCAGCAGGATGGTCCCTGTCCCCGCTATGTCCCCCAGGCAGCGCATTCACCCATGAGTGGGAACATCTGGGATCACGGATAAAGCTTTGGAGAAGAAGCTGGGCCACCACTGCCCAACGCACCCATTCCTGCACCAGCACCACAGGTGCCAGGACGGGGGTGGGAAACAGGTTCCCTTAGTCCCCCCCTCACCCTCTGCAAAGAGGTAAATTACCAGACACCAAGAAACGTCATCGCTGCTGCTCAACAGCGCCCGGGCCTCGCACCCAGCACGGCTGTGCAGCTGTCAAATCAGCCATGGAGTCCACAGGAACTTCCTCTGCAATTCATGTTGGCCAGAGCCAGACACATAATAGCCTTGGATTCAGGGGGAAAGAGCTGCCAGTGTTATTTCTATTTAAAACCCTCTATTGGAGCTTCATAGACTCATTCTTCACACGATACACATGCACACACACATGAAATGCAGAAGTGAGCCAGATCCAGAAGTGTTTCACTTCACCAAGAGCGGTGCCTAATAGCGATTCCAGGTTTTGGCTCTCTGATATTATTTAATAGATTTTAATTCAATAATAAAAAGCATGAACCTGCCAATTTTTTTTTTGTTATGTCTTCTTGCCAGGAAGAAGAAAAAAAGTTGCTCCCAACTTTTAACCGAACTGTTCCCTCCTCTTCGTCTCCCACCCCAAGCAAGGGGCTGCAGCACAGAGGCTCCTCCGGGCCAGGGGGAGGCTGATGCTGCAGGAGAGCTCAGCCTGCCAGGGTGGGCTGGGGCAGGAGCAAGGGTAACAAGCAGATGCACATGAAGCGTTCAAGTCCCATCTCTAAATATGTCTAAACACCACTAAAAACGTCTCCTTCAGCCAAACTCATGCTTGATTTAAGGAGAGAGAAAAAAAAAATCCCAAATGCTACATGTTAAAAAAAGTCTGCATTAAGCAAAAAAACCTTCCTTTTGTTGCTAGGGGACTTACTTGCTTTGTATCTGCTGAAAACCTTTAAAATGCCACCATTGTATTTTAACAAAACCCCGAGACTGAAGCATCTCATGTGCTAAAAATCAAGAGACAGAGCACATCAGTTCCATCCTTCCTTTGCAAGTACTTTGCTCAGGCCTCACTTCGTTTTGTGTCTTGGTCCTCGATGCTTTTTGGCAGTTTGCTCCAGACTTACTGGCAAGGGCTAAAAGGTTTCTATTTAGCTGGTGTCAGCTGAGCATCCGTGCCGGCAAGAACTGGAGTGGGGGTGATCCCGACTGCGTTTCAAAAGCACATTTCTTTTTGGGAGCTGCCACCAATAATTTTCAGTCTAAGTGTGTTTGGGTAGCGGGGTGACTCCCTCCGGAGGGGTCCCCTCTGCAGGCCTGAAGCAGAGCACTCAGTTCTGGGAAGGATTCCTGACCAGCGGAGGGAAAAGGAGCTGGGAACGCTCGCTAACCTGTGACCCTGATAACAAAAGGCAGGGAGAGCGTCTAGACCTCCAGTCTGACGGGGAGTGAAGGCGAGCATTGTGCAGGGGCTGCCTCAGACAAGGCAGGCACACAGCGCTGCGGGGCAGGAGCACGAGGCAGCCCCAGCTGCAGCCACCGACAGCATCGCCCCAAAAACCCACCGCCTGCTCGGGCAGGGGGGCACGCACAGCCCACCCCTCCTCCCCAGCGCAGGGTCGAGCTTTCAGGGCAGCGCCAGGTTTCCAGCACAGCTGGAATCGGTGGAAATGAAGGAGCCCGTCCGATTTCCAGCCTGACCAGCCCCTTTGCCTGCGTGTATTTCACACATACGGTCCTCACGCTCCCGAACACACTGATCCTGCAATTCTAGCTCCATGCAGACTGCCCACAGGGGAGAGCAAAAAAAATATGCTTCCTTCCACAGAGCCTTTATTTTCTTTGCTCCCTGTCTGGCTCAGTTAAAACGGGACAAACCAAGACATTCCCACTGTGCCAAGCCCAGAGATCAGCTCAACATTCAGAAAAGCTGAAGCCCAGCCCCAGCTCTGCCACATATTTCTTGTGTGACCCTGGACAAACCCCTGGCTTCTCAGTGTTGAGGTCTTCACATATAAAAATACAAATACCCTAAATAAATGCTGGAGCTAATGGCAGGTTACTGCCAGGGAACTGCACTGAGAGAAAACAAAAGACCTATTAAAGGCCCTCGTTCATCTCTGCCAGAGAGAAAACACTATTACCCAGTACTTAAAAAGATGCATTAAAGGAGAGAGAGCATCCGGGGGGTTAAGGACACCCCTGGCAGAGCAGTGAGGGGAAGCACTCCGGGCCAGCTGCCCCCCCTGTGCCCTCAGGACAAGGATTCGGGTGCTCCCACGCCCTGGCCATGCCCTTGGCCATGCCCTGACCATGCCACTGCAGGGACCAGGAGCAGCAGCTTGTCCTCAGCACACCCAGCACACAGTGGGGCTGGACCTGCACCAAACCTGCCAACCTGCAGGTCAGAGCTCTGGGGAAAACAAAACCCATTAGTTTCACTGCTCCTGAAAGAAAGATAAGTACCTTTCAGAAACTGGGTTTCCTGCCAGAAGATGTGCTCCAACCCGGCTGTACAGACGGTGAAACCACTGTGGCCCACGGTGGCACTGGTGTGGTACCACCCCGGCCATCAGCAGTGCTCACCAGCCCAGACTAAACCTTTGGAGTTACAGCATGAAGCCAAGCAAAACCAGGCCCACCACCTGAGATAGTTTAAATAGCCATGAAGAACCCACCCCCTCCTGATGAGAGGGGAAATATTAACAGCTGATGGTGAATACGGTGAATTCAGAGCAAGAGAGTTTTGTTATCCTGGCAGCCACCTGATGCCAATCCTCAACTACATACCCTACCACATCCATACCTTTCTACCTGAAAAACAGGTAAAGGCCAGGGAGTTTCTACTCCCCCTGCTTTCCACACTTCCTACCCCGTTTCTAAAACATCACCTCTCCTGCAGCAGCTCCTTCCTCGGGCGCTCCAGGTCCCCGGGACCACCAAGGCACCAATGCTGCCCACGGAGCTGGGAGCTGTGGCAGGACACAGAGTGGAGGCACCGGGATGGGATGTCACACACCTGCAGTCTGAGCAGGGTCCAGTCCCAACTTCCTCACACCTTGGCATCTGCCATGGCAGCAGCTCCTCTTCTGACAACTGCCTGTGATTTATTTTGGTACCCATGCACAGGGAGACAGAAATCCTACACTGGGATTTTATCAGCAGTATGCAGCTATGGAAACAAACCCATTTAAGACTAATATAACAAAATGCCCAAACCCACAACAATAAAATAAAGAATGGTGAATACTGGCATTTTCACAGGGGAGCACTGCAGTGAATGCAGAGTATGACCCAGCTTCTCTCAGACAGAATTAACCCAAACCTCTAAGAAATCACGTACTTTCATGTAGTTACATGTTTAGCTATGTGAATTTTGTTTTGTGCAAACCCTCCACCCTGCCCTTTGATTTTACAGAGTTCAAGGACGGCATCTCCTCCTAAATCAGATGAATAGCCATTTCAGCCCTTGCTGAGAGTATTCCCTCTTCCCCCTCCACATCCATTCCCAGCCACTCTTTGTGAGAAGCAGGGTAGCCAATACAAAACCCAGTAGAAACTGCAGCACTCTTTTTTACTCCATGTTCAGGGGGAGAATAGCAGTGCCTCATCGTGCTCAGCCACACTGATCCCTCTCAGCAGGAAAGAGAGGGATCCACAAGTCATTTACAGAAATCCAAGAGTCTGACATCCACACCAGAGACACCCAGCAGTTACCAGGGAGATGGTGGAATACTTAAAACACCCAAGGAAAAAAGACCAATGAAAGCTAAACCTCCCTTTTGAGTTGGTCTGAGGTGGCGCTCCCTGCCCAGGGTTGGTGTTTTGCCCCGCCATGTGTGGGGCTTTATCCCAGGGATGGGCACGGCATCTCTGCCTGGGGGTCCCGGCTCCGCAGGCAGCACCAGGGCATTCCGGGAGGAAGCGGATGGTGGAGGTGGCGATGTCTGGGAATGCTGGCCCAGGCTGGAGCTGCAGACAAGGACCCAGACAACAAAGGCGAGGCAAAAAGCCGTCTGATAGAGGCAGCCCCGTCTGGCAGCCGGGGCTTTCAGAAGCCCGGGCATGCACTGATGTCTGCAAGCACAGCTCTTCGCTGGGCGCTCAATTAACCCCGCAGCAAGATCCCTAAAGTGTCCTACAGCACACTCCAAATAGCATCCATCTGGTAAGATGAAAAAACCCAAAGAGTACAAGAGCGCGGCAAAGGAGCAAACAACTGGAGACTGCAGGGAACGACTCTACAATAAACAAAAATTATGCTTAATTTTCTGTTATTTATATTCTAAGAAAACCGCATGTTTTCACTTGCATCTCTGCCTCCTTCCCCGAGGCACAAACACACACACACACAAAATGGGACAGGGAAGACCAGGGAAAGCAGGAAGAGCAGCACAGCCAGAACACATCCCCACTCACACGCCTTCCCAAATCACAGGACAAGAAAACGGGTGCGAGTTTTACAACAGTCAAGTGACAGCAAACACCTTTTGCTGGAGTGAAAAACGCCCTGAGCAGCTGCTCAGAGCACCGTGACACCGGGGCTCCCTCTGCCTGGCTCACGAGCTGAAATCTTCAGGCATTAATATAAAATAAATACAAATAAACTACTGACTGCTGCAGGACAGTTTCCCTACGGAATGGTGTGAGCATCCCCGCACTGGGGCCGGCCGATCCCAGCCTCTGGCTCCCGCAGTTCCCCTGGCTGATGTCTGCACCAAGATAACGCTGCTGGGGCACCAGCGGTGTCTCACAGCTTTTTTGCATAAATAAGGACTATTCTGCCGTGGAACCAAATTGTGCCATCAGGCTCAGAATAATGTAACTGAAATAATTCTTTTTTGTCTTATTTTAGATTACATCTTTTACTAATTGATGCTTGATAAAAGCCTAATGAACGATGTGTAGGCATTATAAGCCCGTTAAAGATCTGAGCATGGTTATAAGCCAAGGTCATAAGCTCTATTGACTTCCCAGGCTCTATAGCAATTGATTAGCCATTTACTAAAATCATTTATTCACAACTTGTTAACACTTTATTTTTCTGGTCCTTTTCCAGCAGGCTTGGGACTCCACATTTGAGCAAAGACAACTGGGGTACTGTCAAAAACTCAATTCTAAACTGAGACACAGACACAGAGATGTTATAACGATGTCTTTTTAAAACAGCAAACGCTATTTTTCAGACAGGTTCAGCTCAAATCCAGCAGCCTGGTTCAACAGGGCTCCCACCACCTCATTTTGTCTGTGCTGAACACAGGCAGCTCCAGCCACACTCAAGAGGAGTCTCACATCCCATGACGTTAAAGGGTTCAGACTGTCAAACTACTTTCACAAAACACAATGAAAGTTTCTGTCCTCAGTGTAGTGCTGCTCATTAGTTTGCCAGAGTATCAGCAAATGGAAGAGTACTGGTGGCTTAAAAAGACATTCAGCTTCTGAACATGGCTCTACATTGAACAGCAAAAGAACAAAATCCCATCCAGGATTACCAAAGTGCAGCCAGGTATGGATAGCCAAAAACCAGCAGGTTTGCACAGTCAGCCTCTGAAGACAACACTGCATCCCCCTCTGCACCCAAACAGCAGGTACCTGCTGCTCTCAGGGCCAGGCAACGTCCCACCCGTTCCGTGGAGCGAGTAACCGGGGTGTTTATGGTACAGCAGCTGCAATCATGCAATCAGCCTTCGCAATTAGATCTTGGCAACTCTTGAAATACTTCACTTACCCAGTTTACCTGGAAAGGTGCGACCTAAACATTCAGTGCCTGGAGACATTTGAGAGAAAAACAGAAAGCATCCGTCAGTGATGGGAGCCACCTCCGACCGGCTGCAACACACCCCAGCTCCCTCCTGGGGACTCGTCCTGGCAGAGCTCCCCCATTCCAGCCATGGCTGACACCTGTACCCAAACCTACCACCTCCAGGAGGAACAAAGCCACCCCAAGCTGGGTGCCACCACTCCTGGTTAGACCCCACATGCTTTTCCCACACCAGACATTGCTGCACAAGGTCCTGTTTCTCTCTCCCCTGCACGGACCTCCCCAGGACCGCTCTGCCCCACCCGTGGCCATCTCACCTGACGGCATGCTGAAGCCTTACAGAGGTTTGTGAAGTTTCTGTGATCACTCAGCCCACCCCAGAGGCTTCCCTGCCACATCCAAGAGTGCCAGACCGCCTGCCCATGGCCCCGGGCAGCACTCTGCACTTCAAAGCACTGGTGGGCTATTTGTCATGTTCTGTCTCCTCTGCAAACACTGGTAGCTGAGCCCCATGTGCTGCTGAGCCTGGGTGAAAGCTCAGGATCTCCAGACACCCCACCCCCAGTGGGGCTGTGGGGTGCTAAAGAGGAAGACCCACATTAAAATCTTGCACAACACCCAGCAGATGTATTTTCAAGTGAGGAGAACAAAGCGGCCAAAAGTTTGCAATAAAAGACAGCTCATGACTTCTCTCTCGTCCATGAGTGAGCAGTGGGTGACTACCTGCAAAACTGAAGGGGTTATGGGATATGGAGCCTCCTGACAGCCCCAGCACAACCCCAGTGCCTGACAAGCTGTGACACCGTGGGCCGGGTGAGTGCTCTGCATCCCCCAGGGGCTTCACCGGAGAAACACACGTGCAGCACTTTGTTATGAAGCCCGTAAGAACTGTCTGTCACTGATAATGGTTAATTGGTACTAATTAGTACAGTCTGATCTGAAGGAGTCCTACTGGCCTATAAAAGTGGCCTTTAACCCGACAGACAGCAAGGGAGGCTGTCATTGCCTGACACACCATGCCAGGGCTGCGGACACACCGCGCGCTCCCACAGTGGCAGCAGAGCAGGGTGGGAGGTTCAAGGGGTTATATCAACACATCATTGCTCCCAAATAAAGCTTTAAAAAGCTACTTTCCATGCACCTGAGAGGACAGAGATAAGCAACTTTTTCACCCCAGGAAAAGATTAAGGGTCAGAGAGTCGCTGCAAATTACTGCTAAATAACGAGGGATCGTGGGCTCGGAGTCGGCTCACTGAGGTGAAGTCAGGCTGATTCAAAGGGATGAGTTCAGACACTGCAAATCAATGCTTCACATGCAGGTGTTCAAAAGTGACCGTGCAAGTGTGTGGTGTCACCTGAATGCACATGGGCTCTGAGAGCCTCCAGGGTCTTGTGCACCACCACCACCCCGCTGGAATGGGCACCGTGACGGGAAAGGGAAGAAAGGAATTCTGCCGAGCCAAACACCGACATGTGGCAACAAGCTCAGACCTCCTCCTCCTCCTCAGCCAGCTTACTGCACAGAGCACAAAAAGGGGTGGGAGGCTGGAAAGGAGTGAAAGGCCATGAGAAGGCTAGAGGCCAAAAAGGGGTGGGAGTCCCAAACAGAAAAAGTAAAGGCTGAGAACAAGTGGACGCCAAAAAGGCTTGGAAGGCTCAAAAGGGTGGGAGTCCAAAGGAAATGTAGATGTTGAAAAAAAGAGCTCCCATATCTGCAGCTGGCTGGATCAGGATCAGCTTTCCTCTGGTTAAATTTCCAAAAGGGTAGAAAGCAACATCTCTCCCCGCTCCACAACCCAGGCAATGCCCCCACTGGCACTCAGCATGCAGCACCGTGCACACAAAGGCACATCATCCTGTCTCATCATGCCTCATCCAAAATGTTTGGTGATGGTCTGAGATGTATGGGAGAAACAAGTCTGAACCCTCTGAAGTCAGGAAGGATTTTCGGATGCTACTTCTCCCCTCTCTCTGAGCACTCCTGCCTCTCCCATCCTCGCATCTGCCCTTTAGGTTCAGCCACGCATTTGCCAACTTTTTAAATGCAAATGAGAATTGGCACATAAAGTCTGTGCTTTAAACCTGACCAGAGCCACCCTCAGCTCTCCTCCCTCCCTCCATATATGCATAACTTTTTTTTACGCAATCGGCAGCAGGGAAGAGATACAGGGAGTGGCTGAGCCCTCAGCGCATATTCCCCCGTGGATCGGTGCCCGGAGCCCTTCTGCAGCCACAGTCCTGCCAGACGGCTCCATGTGAAGGGTGGCTCACACTGTCTGCCTACCAGCAGCAGCAGCAAGGAACCAGTAATTACACTGGCTGGACCAACACCTGCTCGTGGTTTTGTCTTACACTGTTTGTGCAACCCAACAGGCTGCCAACAAAACAGAGATGTGCTTCGCCTGAACAGGTGAAAACATGAAACAGGGAACGGAGCTGCCGTGTTGGTCCCACAACGCCTCTGTGCAACACATGCTGGAAAATCATTGCTGGTTTAGCCTGCAAGAAGGCTGCAAAGCATGGCATGCACTGAAAAGACAGGTCTTGGCTGTGGGAGGAGGGAAAAGGGCTGCCTGTCAGCCCAGCTCCTGGATCCAGCCCCACGCTGGTGCAGGGCACACGGATGCTCTTTGCTGGGCACCAAAACAGCCTGGCTGGCCAGGAGAGTCCCACTAAACTGAGCATCCCGCGTGGGATGATGGCATGCAGGACATGGCAGCCCTCCTCACCCTTCAGAGCAGAGCTGTTCCCCAAAAATCCCTGTGCCAGCTCAGAGCAGAGGTGTCCGTTCCCACACCAGGGCATGGGATCCAACCCCGCACAGCATCTCCCACTCATGGAGCTGGAGCTCAGCACCGAGCTGGGAAGGGGACAGTCAATACCCTGAAGGACCAAGAGCAAAGACCCCAAAGGAACACTTGGGTCAGCCTCAGCCTTCCTTGCCTTTCTGCACAGCAGGAAAGCCAGGATCAGACCCAACCCCACCAGGTCACACCCAAGATACGCTCCCCCCTACCCCGTCGGCAGATGGGATTTGTTGTAGATGATTTGTCCTGGAATAAAAACATCAGCCCCACCTCTTGCAGCCTGTTTACTGAAAGCCACTAAACATTAAACAGAGGCAAAAAGTGTATCCCAGCAACATCTGGAATTTATCCCTTCTTCCTTCTGCAAGAAAAAATAAATCACGCTCTATTCTTTTAGAGAAAGAAAAGTGATTATATAGAATTATAATGCTGGAAGAAGATAGAGAAGAGCAGAGATTTTCTTTGAAACGCTGTTTGGACAATTAAAAAGGGACAGTTTCAAAGAAGCAGCAAATCCTATCTCAGCTTCTTCCGCCCTGTCTCACAGTGCCAGGCTTTCCTCCCATGCGTTGCCTAAGACACTTAGGAAAGCAATAGATTTTTTTTCATCCTTGCAAGACCTTAAGTAAGCTAAAAAGAAAACCAGCTCTAAGGCCCAAGTGGTTAAAGATATACCAAATAAAAAAATTATTCTTCCAATTCCTGCCAAAGGGATTCGAAGGTGCCTTGATTTCTTTGGGACCAGCTTTCCTGAAGAGGACGGGCCAATCTTTTCCCAAGACAGCCAACATGCTGTGTCTCCAGACAGAAGAACGGAAAGGCTTTAAATATTAAAACAGGAAAGACTGTCGGGATTAATATGAGGATGCAAGGTCAAAATGAGATTTCCTCCATTTCCTCAGGCTCCTGATCCCGGAACGGCTGGGCGACAGCCCCACAGCATCACCTGGCCCCAGCCGCAGCCAGGGAAGCCTGGGTTCAGAGGGAAACCCTTCCCAGCCTTCCCCAGGTGGGGAGCGAAGCAGCCGCTCTCATGCCAAGCCCACAGAAGTGCCTCCAGCTACTGAATTACCCAACGACTTAAACGAACGGCATTGATCAGCCTGGAAAACAAAGCTGCAGCTCTTGGCATGTGCCCAGCTAGGAGGGTACAGCTGCATTTTTCACCTGCAAGTAGTTACAACCACAGTAAGAGACACCCCTTCCCTGGCCCTCACAACCCTCCCTGAGGGGAAGGACCAAAGGGAAGACACAAGCAAGACTGACCCACTGCTCCAGACACCTTTCAGACAGAGCAGAGCCTCAGCAAATGAAAGGTGTGTCCAGTTTTGCAATCGAGGGCAAGGCTGTTCCTAGAACAAGTCCCATTACTTGGGCTCCTCAACGCTCATCTCCTCGGCTGCACTGCATGTGGACTGGATGCAGGATTTCATCAGGACATTAAACTCAGAAGCTGTAAAATCACTGTGCAAAAACCCAATTATACCTATTTTCGTAACTGCCAATTTAAGCTTGTATTTAGGTCCCCTCACATATCCCTATGTTACATAAAGCATTTCTTCCACTTGAAATGTAGCTTTCTAAAGGCCATTTTGCTTAATTTAATACTCTTAATGTGGGTCTGCGAATCCCGAGAAGCGCAACCAAGGAAGACACATGGCTGCGAGATAAAGCGTGATCCCCTCCTGAGCACCCCGCAAGGACAGGAGGGGATGAAAGGCCTCTCCAAACCCATGAACCTGCTGTGACTGGAGTGCACTTGTGGTCTGAAGAGCAGCAGAACTCCATGGTCAAGTGAAAAGAGAAATTCCTGAACATCTGCACGCACCGTTAACCCCCTCGAGACCACCCAGCACTCCGCAGGCTGCACAGCAGGATGGATCCCTCCTTCCCTGCAGAACCAGGAGCTGCACTGAGCGCACTCGGGCATGCTTCCCTCAGGTTTGAGAGAGCTGCTTTCTGCACTTTCACTAAATAAATGCAGTCATCTCTTTTTCTTTCTTTTTTTTAAAAAAAAAAGCTAGACTAATCAAAAGCTCATAGTGCATCTATTAAATTGAGTCTGTCCATCATGTTCATTGTTCCTTACAATTCAGGCCTGCATGGCAAGTCAGTGGAGAAGCATTTATCAAGAAAACCCACGAGAGCAATGAGGATTAAAAGCTATCAGCAGGACAGGACATGTCTGTAACCCTGTAGTTGTTCTGCACCTTGCTCAGAGCACACGGGACCCCCATCAGAGGCCTCTGCCCCCTCTCCTTGTTCCTGAGCCCATCTCTGCCACATCAGCCACCACCTGCATTCCCAGCAAAAGCTGAGGAGGGTGCAGTGTGTATATACTGCTACCAATAAGTCACACCAGAGAAACATAACCCACTGACTGCATTACACACCAGTGATCAGTATCATTAAGTGTTACACACCTCGTGTGTGTGTCTGAGCACGCTGGAGAGGGAGACACTGAAAACACATCTCCTCATTAAAGCAAAGTCCCAGTACAATAATAGAAGTGAAACAATAAAAATGAAATTTCTGCTTATTATATGGGAAATAATTGCAATTTAAGATAATTTCCCTCCAAACTGTATGAAGCAGGTGTCCATCAATCATGTTGTTTCTTAAATGTCCTAAAGACATCACCGAGCAGGGCAAGGTACTTTCAGGGCTCAGTGCTGAAGAGCCTAATCTGTACATGCTATTCCAAGTTATTGAAGCCAAGAGACCACCCTTGGTATGGTGGAATAACGGGGGAAATTATGAAAATAACACAGAAAGAGCAAGACTTGCTCCTCCAGAAAAGCAGCTGAGATATCTGCCCTTGCAGCCTCTGACTGATTCTGGAGGAACCAGGTCTCACTGCACAAACACTTGGGAAGAGCACAAGGAAATCCAGCCCAGTTTCAGGCCTGGAGCAGGCACCGAGGACAAGCCCAACCCTGGGCCATCTCAGCTGCTGAGCTGTGGGTTTCACCTTGTGGCCCCAAGAGTCAGCCCGGACCCTCAGTACCGTGGGAGAGAGCATGGGAGGGCGTGGGAGGCGCAGGGCACAGCTCTGCTTTGGGGGGGATCTTCTGTTTTCGTAAGAAGTAACAACACTAATCACAACATTGAACAGAAACCACTGAGGGGGAGAATTTCCAAGCTTGCTCAGCACAGCGCCCAACCCGCAGGGGGACAGCCAGCAAGCGGCCACAGCAGGGCAGCTTCCCTGGGACTCGTCCTCGGCAGCCAAAGCCATGGATGGAAGAGGCGACAAGCAGAGTCAGGGCTCTTGTAGGACTCGGGCTTGGAAATGTTAGTCTTAATGCTCAGTGGTTAGATGTCTTTTGGGAATTCATCCAAATGGCACTGCTTCCTTCCCACTTGCCCTGCAGGTAAATCTAGCATGTGGCTTACACAATCTGTTGACTTAAATAAAGCAAGGGCAGAAGAAGAAAGCTGTTCAGACATCAGGAGAGACTCATCAGTCCTCTGGGCAAAAGTCTGGGTCACTTCCCCCTCCTCAGCGTACTCGGGGTGTCAGCCAGGGCCCCGTCCCCCTCCATGGGAGCATGTGGAATGAGGGTGCAGCAGAACCGGTCACAGTGCTCAAAACATCAGCAAAAAGGACAACAATGACATGTTGCCAAATTCTTCCATATTTTTGGCCAGCGACGATGCTTCAGTTCAATTCAGAGAAATTGGAGTCCAGGAGCTCTGTGTTCCAATCAAGTCCTCTGAAATCAAACACAACTGAGCAGTGACTGTACAGGCCTCCCAGGGCTCGGGGAGATGGGGCCACAGCCACTTCCAAACATCACTGTGCTGGCCCACCTGTGCTTCCAGCTCATCTCCAGAGTAAACTCTGACAGTAACATTCCTGTGGGATGTTTCTAAAGCACTGAGACCACCCCATGCTCTGCAAGTTCAAGATCTTGCTGGATGCACACATTTCAGGTTCAAAACCAGCAGCAGCATGCAAGGCTGAACAGCAGGCAAGTAAAGGGTCCAGAGCAAGCCCAGCAGCAGCCCCCATCCCTGTGCCTCTGGGGGCTTCTTGTCCTGCTATTTCCTACTGCTATTCTCAAACTCCCTGCTCCTCTCAATCAGCTCCAGCACCGAGTGCCAGCCCTGTGGCTCCTGCACTCCTGAGCATGGCAGGAGCAAACAGACTGCCTCAGAGCAAAAGACTAAAACCTGAACGGAGTAATTCTGACAGAGCTGCAACCAGGGATGATTTGTTATCAGTTACAAAGGGAAAATGAATTCTTGCAAATGGGATGAAAGTAGAGGAAGGCTACCTTGTCAGATGCTGGTCGTTTTCCCTCTGAGATTTTAAACCACTGAAGATGCATTTGGAAAGAAAAATGACTCACCTCCACCTGTCTCTACTGAGATCACACAGCCGTTCTACCTTGTGTGCCAATGACAAATGCTACCCCTGATCACCAACACAAGCTAACTAAGTATAAGGCCAAATTCTGCATCTATAGCGTAAAATGACTGAGGTCTGCCACTACACATACTCATAGTGCAAGTTCCTGTCTAAATCTTAAGGCAAGTAGAAGAGCCTTCCACATCAGGGAGGATGGTGAGCTCCTCAGGAGGCAAGCCAGACACTCAATCCATCTCTCCTATCAGATCTGCGTTAACATTTAAACAGGACCTGCTGTTGTGATCTTTAGCAAGGAGCAGATGTGGTTTTGAGTAATGGTTAGCGTTACTTAACCGGTTATATTCACCAATGTAATTGACACCTATTCCATCATCCTTAATACACCCACTTCTTTCTCCGATACCATAAATAGATTAGAAAAGTTTCTGCAGATGGCCATGACCCCATTTGTTTGTGCACTTAGCCATGTATGAATCACTCTTGGCTTGTAGCAGCACTCTGGAATTACTGAAAGATAACTAGTCGGCACAGACACCAATAAATGAATCATGCTTTCCACAAGACCAAACCTCTGGGCTTTTACAGACTCCAATTACAAAGTAAGAAGAAAAGAACAAAGAAATTACTCAGTCTATTTGCACAAAGTCATGCAGAGTTGATTCACAGTTTTACAGAATTATTACTGACAATCATTTGTAGGGGGTTAGAGTAACAAACCAGCTACTTTACATATTGGACAAAATGAAGAGATGGAAGAAAAATCCCCAAACCATATCCTGCATATACTCTTTGAAAAGTAGCATTGATTTTTTGGTGCCAGTACCTCTTTTCATTCTTGGTATGCTCCAAGCCTGGGGGTTAAGTTCTGCTTTGCTGGGTTGCTTGGGCCAAGTTTGCAAACGTGGGAAATCCTGTTGCACCTGCTGAAGTGCACAAACCTCACGCCAGCAAACCATCACAGGCACAATCCCTCAGCTCTACAGCCAGCAGCAGGGTCTCATAAACGGCTCAGAGAACTGCCATGTGCAAAAGCACTCGCCTTTCTGACTGCAAGTGAAAAACTACCCAGTCTGAGGCATTTTATTAAAGATATGTGCGAGACTGAACACACCAAACACCAACGTGTGAACCACTTGAAAGCGCTGTGGACGTCCACCAACACTGACAACTTGTGAGACAAGTTCCCAACGCTGTGCAAGGCATCCTCATGTAACACCACAGCCCAGGACACAGCAAGATACACCACACAGAGCAAAAAATACACCCTCTGCTAAAGGGAACATCAGCCTAGTCCTGTATCAATGAGAAACTGAAAGTCTGACCACTTGGAATAAAAAAGGGGACGCTGATAGATTATCACCTCAGCAATCCTGCTTCGCTGTATGCAGTGAAAAAGTAGTGCTAAATCAAAGAAATCTAAAAGTGAAGGTGGACTTGATGCAAACATGAGCCTGGATAGGGATCAGTGTGCTTGTTGTAGCATCTCTGAAGTACTGACAGTCTGGGAAAGGATGTAAATTAAACATACACACGATGCTATTTGTCTAAGGCCTCCCAGCGATGCCACCCTTTGCACGTAACTGAAGACCCAACTTCCTGAGTGAATTTACCTTGGAAACTGTATGTGTGCCCCATTTTACACTCCTGCTCCACTTGGTCCACAAGCAGAGAGGAGCTGCCAGCCTGGTACTGCTTAGAGCCACAGCTCAGGAGAGGCCAAAAGCATCACCAGAACATCTACCACACAGCTCTAAACTAACTTGGGAAAACTTGCTTATTTGTTCTCATGCTTGAGGCTTCTGATTTCTGCAGAGAAGTACTGACTCCACCCCAAACTGGCTACAAGAAGGAAAGGTGCTATGCAAGATTTACATTAAAACCTTAATAAACATTCCTAATTCCTACCCCTCTCCATTACTATATAAATTAATGCAACAAGCTCTCTTGTATAAGAATATGTAGGCGACAACAACCTTCTCCCTTCAACAAGAGTTTATCTGAGGATGTGCTGTAGATAAAAAGGAAGGAAAAATATTCCCAATAGGGTTGTCTTTAGAAAGCTTGAGTCACTAGAACCACAGTCTCCAGGTGCAACACAAGACTAAAAGGATGAGTGTGCTAAACAGTACTGTGTCCTTTAGAAGGGAAAAAAAAAGCTAAATCAGGAACCTGCAGTATGAGGTGGACGCCTGGATAAACACTGTACAACAGACTGCAGCAAAAATGCTAATGCAAGTTTAGTTTTCACACCAGAGAGATTTCAAAAGATTTGCAAAGCTTTGATAATATTTAACATCTTTACTAATTTCCTTTTTGGTGCAATCATAAATTTACCATGGTAGCCAAAAGATCTGGGATGAACTACAAGTTCTAGCTGGCTCCAAAGCCAACAAGAATAATGTGTGCTGTTACTATTTTCTCTGAAAACATACCTCTGCAAAACTGACTCAAAATGAGAAAAGAAATTGTGAAACTGTCATTACAAAGAAGCATTTAAAATGCAGATCAAAGTACTGCCTTAGAAGCTGTATTCCTTGCCAAATCATCAAAGCTCTCTTTACTCTCAATAGCTCCCCAAATCCTCTGATTTGGATGATAAATTCCTACAGCTGAAATTTATCTACTTTAAAAAAAACCCAAACAAACAAACCAAACAAAAAGCCCAAACCCCACAACTCCTCTTTATGGTTACCAACTCCTTCATTAACCAGTCGATTGAACCACTTTTTGTACTACTAAATTAACTTTCACAGATGTGTTTATGCCTGTGTGCACACACAGACAGTGAGACTTCCTCAGGTATGGAAGAACTTGTCAGCTCTCAGCAGTGTGTGCAGGGTCTCCCCAGCCCTCAGTGATGTCTGTGTGTGTGTGCAGGGTCTCCCCAGCCCTCAGCAGTGTGTCTGTCTGTCTGTCTGTGTGTCTGTGTGTGCAGGGTTTCAGGTGCTGACACTCAGGTGGCTGTTCCTGACCCCGCACTCGCTCATTACTCCTCGAGGAACTCCCAGACCACTACTACATTCCGTGCAGCAAGGAAGCAGCAACACAGCAGCCCACTAATCAGCTCTGAAAGATGGAGATGAGAGGTCACATCCTGCTGTCACAGAGGGGAGCCCTGTGCTGAAATCCTCCCTGTTCCTCTCTGGTGCCGGATGCAGCCGCGCCGCTCACAGACGGAGCAGGTCTCTTGATGTGCTTCCTCACCTGGGATCTGCCCGAGTGACCTACCTTCTGCCACCCAAAATAGTTATAAAATAATCACCCAGCAATTCAGCCAGCCAGACAGGAAGAACACTGCATAAAACATCCCCGTTGACATCAATGATTCCTTCGCTTTATGGACGTCTGTGAGTGTGCTCATGGTGTGAACCAAGTTTCCACTTAATTGCAGCAAAGTGGCCCTTGTACCTCTCTCCTCGTGAGCTCTCCAGCCAGGCTTTACTACTTTGATGAAACGTGCCAACAGCAGGTGCACTGTGTATTGGAGAATGGGAGGGATCTGACAAGATAAACCACACACCACACATGGGATCTCCCTCCAGGAAGAAAACTGGCAGGCAGTTTTTACACGGAACACCATGGCAAATAAATGACCTTTTTTTTTCACTAATTAGGCTTAGCAAACTCTGAGGGTTGCTACTACCTGAATGAAACAACACCGACAGACATGACTGTACAATGAGTTACTCAGGAAAGAAGCTGGATTGTAATTACTGTCTCTTAGTGACACCATGTATTTTGGTACTTCCCTTGGAAAGGTCTCTTCACGTCTATCCATTTATAATTTAGGTTTACAAATTCATTCTAAAGCTGGATTTATCAAACCACCAACTGCAGCCTGGGAAATCTAAAAATATTAGTATGTTTGGTGAGCAACAGCAAATAAAAGTAAGAACACACACATGTGGGTTCCATCCACCAGGGAAGCAGTGGTAGTTCAGCTAATTCAACATCTTGAATATTCAGAGGTGATCCCAGGCCCTACCTTGGGAATTCCTGGCTTTAAAAATAAGGTTGCCGTTCCCAACACACACTTCAGTGCTGGTCCTCTCACAACTCAGATCTGAAAACATACTACTAAACAAAACAAAGACAAATCAAAGGCTCGTTCAGGGGGTGGAGGATGCCTCCATGGCAGAAGGTAACAGGACTCAGCGCAGCAAACATCCTCCTCTGAAAACACCCTGATACTGAATGAAAAGGAAGAATTAGCCATGTCTTGTCTCCACTTTGCATTATAGATGATCACCTCTGATTATAAAGGATCACCTCTGGTGCCGTGTGTGCCAGTTCTGCTGTGCAGCTCAACACAATCCAGGTGTTCACCCACAGGAAAAAAACCAAAGTTTGACTATTTTCCCTGCATTTCCTCTTCTGTGTCTTTTCATTCTCCCATTCAACACCAATTACAAAACACTAAAATTAAAATCACCAACTGAGGGCACAAAACTAATTTTAAGAAAGACCCCTGTGCTCTCCAGGCCTTTCCCTGGGTATGACAGGTGCAACCTGCATGGCTGGGACTTCAGAGTGTCTGGGTCCCCAGGGACGGCCAAGGGCACACACAGACAGCTCTTAGGCCACCGTAAGCAAAGCTATCCATGCTCTGCTCCTCCTGGATCGTGCCTCGGGACGCTGATCTCAGCAAAAAGCAGCACTTTGTCACGGACACACGGCCAGAGCCAGACACAGGGAACTCCCCGGTTTGGCTGAGGTCAAACTGAGATGCCACGAACTGAGCATCCTCTGTGCCAGCATTTTCAGGCTTGCTGAAACCCTGGTAGTATGTCTGGCTTCCTTCTATGAGGACCACTTAGGGGGAAATAAAGAAGTACATGGTTATTATCCACTCTGCCCTGGAAGAAGCCATAACTGCCATTGACATAGTGTCAGGAAAGAAACATATGTGCCAAAAAAACAGTCTGAAGCGGAAAGGAGACGTGAACCATGGCTTGAGCCATCTGCATTTGGTTTGTTATTAAACCAAAGAATGTGAAAACCTAGAAGTCCTTGCTTGGACAGAAACCTGCTCTTACAGTTTGTGTCACTGGCTGGACACGGTGCTGCCACCAGCCCAGGGCACTGTGCCCGAGGGGACTGAGGCGCAACGATGCCTGTTAAACTCCCAAAGGCTTTGGATAACGTTCCTGCACCAGCAAA
Source organism: Pseudotriccus pelzelni (assembly GCA_035584735.1). Classification (NCBI taxonomy): domain Eukaryota; kingdom Metazoa; phylum Chordata; class Aves; order Passeriformes; family Tyrannidae; genus Pseudotriccus; species Pseudotriccus pelzelni. The sequence goes on along the minus strand of JAWMRA010000050.1, from coordinate 11,296,212 downwards.
GCCTCTGCCCAGAGCCACCCAGCCCAGAGCGAGCTGCCCTCACACCCCATGCCTGCAGTCACCCTCCCGCAGGGATGCCCAGGCGGATGCCCGGCCTTGGCACCCAAACCCTCGGGGAGCCGTCCCGGCGAGGAGCAGGGAAGGCAGCGGGGAGGCAGGCACAGCGCCCCGCTCTGCTAAAATAATTAGTTATTTACAGACTCTTCCGCCACCACGGTCACCCCTGACCTCCTTCGGCAGCCGGAGCGATTAGAGCCCACTGCCGCAGACGTCTGGCTGCTTAACACCGCCCGGCACACTGGCACTGCAGCCCGGCGAGACTCCGCGCCCCCGCCCCCAAAAAAGCCCTTTTATAATCCTAATCTGGGAGCGCCACACACAGAAACCAGCTGCTTCCTCCACCGCAGCGCCGCAGCCTGCCATACGGAATGGAGCCCGCAAGGAAACGTTCGGGGGGATCGGTTGGACAGTTAACCTGTTTAGAGGGGTAAGTTAGAGGAGTTTGCAGTTATGCCGCTTTCCTGAAGCGCCGGTGCCTTGGTAACTTTTGGCTGAGAAATTAAAGAGCATCTGGTGGTGGCTGCTCCGAGGATCACTCGAAGTTGTATTAGAAAGATACATAAAATCAAGAGACGGGAGGAAGAAAAACGCCGTGGGATGAATTTGTCTCAGGGAGGCTCAACTCTGTCCTTCCCACCGAAGCCAGGTGGAGGAAGCGATCAGGGAGCGCAGCCCTGCAGTGCAACCAAAGCTCTCCTGGAGCACGGAGGTGAGTGAACGTTGCCCGCCAGCAGCAGGAAATAAATAATAACACTGGCGATAAAGAAACCTACACGAACATGAAGTAAGGGCGGGCGGCAGTAAGGGAGCTCTGTCCCAGGCTCCCAGGAGCTAATGGGAACTCAGCGCCTGAATGTCAGGACCCCAGAGGTGACAGAGGGCAGGGGACAAGTCAGGGAAGGACCTCAGGAGCCGTGTGGCATCAGGCACGAGGTTCCCACAACACCCATCCAAATTCAGGCAAAGTCTCCTCCACTCTACTTCACTGTCCCCAGCCTCTCACACCCCCCCATCCATAGCTGGCACCTGCCTCCTACCAAGCCTTTCATACGCTGGAAAAAAATGGGAAAAAAAATTATAAACTATGCTGTTTCTAAAAAGTCATGGAATTAAATTAAAAGCCTGAGTTGTTCCAACAAAACCTCATGCCAAGAGTTAGACTGGAAGAGAAGCTTTTTCTTCAAAAGACATTACACATTTTAATTCGCAACTTTTATCATAACCATGAGCCTTGATCAGACACAAAGTAAAGTCTCTCATCCTTGGGATTCTGTGGGACATAGTTTATGTTCAGCAACTGGCTGACACAAAAAAGAACTGTATCTTCATTATTTATACACTGCTATTGGTATGCATATCTAGCCTGGCCTGTTAAAGTCAGGAAAGAATAATGGTCTATTCAGTACCGGTAGTGTTAATAAAATCAGGCAAATCCAGCTTAGTTTTGTCTGAACACGAATGAGATTAAATCAAGATTAAAAGTGCATACAGTACAAAGGGTATGGTTTATGCTAAAATTCAGAATGAACACATTTGAGTACCCGGTATACAAATGCCTGCAGACCTTCCCCGGGACTCAGACACCTGAATTAAACAGCGATGAAACTGGAGAAGGAGAAGGCAGATGACACTGGACAAAAGCCATCCAAAATACCAAGGGACAGATGCTCTGCAGCCCCGCTGGAGGTAACGGGGCAGATCCTGTGCTAGCAGAGACAGGCACAGCTCAGCTGGCTCCCCCTGAACACACCGAGCGCCAGCCTGCCCCGTCGCAGTGCCAGGAATATATGCAAAATCCAGACTCTTTCCCAAGTTTTCCTTTTGGGCCATTTTGCATTAGTCTGTGCAGGGCTTGGATTTCACGGCACTGAACTAGGCGCTAAGCAGGGTACAATCCTCACAAACCCTCCCGGGCCGGAATTCCTTAAAAATCTTCCCTTTACAGAAAATACCATTTGCTTGAAACTGCCAGAGCCCAACTCATTCCTCTTTCCTCAGCAGCAATATTCCTTCTCTCACCTCCGTGCACTTCATTTCCAAGAGGGAAAGAGCACACAGAGAAGTGGTGGATATTTAGGTCAGGCAGTGGCCTCACTGCTACTCCGCGAGGGCTGAAAGATATTAACGAAAAAAGGCAAATCGCCCTTCGGAACAAAAAGCCCCGAGGGGCTGGAGACGGGGGGAACAGGTTCCCAAATACAAGCCCTCCCCAGGTGTCCGGACCGCAATGCTCCCCCGCCCGGTACCGAGTGGAGGGTGATTTACCCCTGGGGTAAAAGCGCAGACCCCCGGCGGAGGTTCGGGGGCCCCGCAGCATCCCCCCGCCGGAGGGAAAGGCGCGGGGTAGGGGCGGCTGCGCCCGCCGGGGCACGGCGGGGAAGGGGCGAGATGCGGGCGGTGATGGAGCCGCGACGGGGAAGAGCGCGGATCTCACACACCCGGTGCCGGGGAGCGCCCGGTGGAAGCTGATCCCGGGGAGCTCCGCCAGCCCGGGCCGCGCCGTGTCACACCCGCACCAACATCCCAGCAGCAACAGATGAGAGAACAGGGCTCGCACGGAGGGGGAAGGAAAATCACTCCGAGAAAGCATCGCAGCGAAGGGTCCCGGGCGCCGCCGGGAGCCCCCGCGGAAACTTCCCCGCCCGCGGCGGGGCCGCCGGGCGCTCCCGCACCCACGGGCACCTCCCGCACCCACCCCGGGGAGCGGCAGGACAAGTACTTACTGATCTCCATGCTCTGGAACAAAGACCTTTTGCAGTTGCATGTGCAGGACACATTGGGCTGAATAGCTACGGCCGTGCTGTTCAGCCCCATGAAGTTATACATTTAAACCAAAAAAAAAAAAAAAAGAAAAAGGAAAAAAAAAAAAAAGGGGGGGAAGAAGGCGACGGCGACACAAAGAACTTCCCGGCCGCCGAGCGCTCCCCGGGCAGCACCACATAAAGCCGGGGCTCCTCCTCGGCGCGGGGGGGCGGAGGGAGGGAAATGCAGCTGCGATCAGAAATTGGAAATAAAAAACCCGGCGCGGCGCAGCGGCCCCGGCAGCGGCTCCGCTCGGCCCCGAGGCTGCTCCGCGCCCCTCCGGCCCGGGAGGCGGCTGCGCTGGGCCCGGAGCGGCAGCCCCGCACTTTTGTGGGGCGCGGCGCGGTGGGAGCGCGGTGGGAGCGCGGCCCGCCCGCTCCCGCTCCGCTCCCGCCCCCCGCGCTCATTCACGGCCACGGGGACGCGGCCGCGCCGCCGCCGCGGGCGGGACCGTGACGTCAGCGCCAGACGGGGACTGCCCTTCCCTCCTTCCCCGCTTCCCTTCCCCGCTTCCCTTCTCTCCTTCCCTTCCCTCCTTCCCTTCCCTCCTTCCCTTCCCTTGCCGGCGCCGCCGCCGCCGGGACCAGGGGCGGGGGGAGCGCGCCCGGTGCGGGACCCCCGGGACGCGCCCAAGGGGGGCGGCGGCTGCTCCGGGGGGATGCGGGGCTCACGGAACCGCGGAATCACAGCGTGGGTCCGGCGGGAAGGGACGGCAGCGGGGCATCTGGTCCAACCTCCCTGCTCCGGCAGGGTCATCCCAGAGCACACGGCACGGGATTGTGTCCAGACGGCTGGGGAATATCTCCAGTGAGGAGACTCCACACCCTCCCTGGTCTCTGTTCAGTGCTCGGTCACTGCACAGGGAAGAAGTTGTTCCTCATGTTCAGGTGGAACTTCCTGGGCATCAGTTTGTGCCCGTGGCCTTTTGTCCCATTGCTGGGCCCTCCGAGCAGAGCCTGGTCCATCCTCTGCCCCTCCCTGCGGGCTCTGACAGACATGGAGGGGGTGCCCTCTCGGTGTGTCTTCTCGAGGCCCAGCTCCCTCACCCTTTTCTTGTAAGAGAGATGCTAGGGTTGCACTCGTCCTCCAGCACTCACCCACCATGGATCTTGAATGCACCACCCACTGCTGAGCCCACCCTTCTCAGAGCCCACCCCAGGCGGGTCTGGTGTCACCCACCACTGCCAGCCTCCACCAGGACATGGCAGAGATTTTGCACGTCAGCCCCCAAAGCACCTGGATTTGGGCATCCTGCAGGAAAACCACCTGCGAGCCGAGCTCACCCCACGCTGCTTCAGCCCCACAGCACCGAGCCAAAGGGCTTCGGCCTCGCCTCACACAGCCAGTCCCCAATGTGGAATCTCAGACAAAAAAAAGAAAGAGACTGGAAAAGAAACGTAGAGGGAAAACCTGGGCCATGGCTGAACTTGGCATAAATTCCGCCATTAGCTTCAGTGTTAATGCCAGTGATGCTGCTTTCTGCTCGGAAACTATTCCAGACAAAGACATTCCCACGTTGTTTCAAACCATATGCTTTAAAATGGAGTGACCCCATTCACTCCACAGACAGGTAAAAAGACAAAACATCACCTCTCCCTGAGGGCTCAGCGTGCCAAGCTTCAGTCAAGACAGATTTTATTTTTTTTTTCCCTGGGAAATAAACCTGTGAAAACAGAGGTTTATAATGAAAATGCTGAAACAAGCTTAACTGCAGCAGTGCAAAGTAGCTGCTATAATACTTGGTGAATCCTGTTACTGGGAGATAACGGCAGCTTCAGTTATCTTCTAAGAAAGCATATTTTCCCATAATTGTTGATAGCTCTGATTTAGGATTTGGGAGTATCTGAAGAGTCCCCAGCTGGGCCTGAGCTCCCCAGAGATGCTGCTGGGAAGATGCAGCGAGACAGGGACGAGCAACTGACCTGCAGAAATCCTATTCCTACAAAGCTGTGGCAATCCCACAAGATAGATGGTGTTGAGAGTCAGGTCAGGCACGGTGGCACTCACTGGTAAGGTTTAACCTTTATTTCCACCCCAAAAAAATGGAATTTATTTCTACATGACTACTTACAAACTAATGTTAAATACCTGCCTGTGCTTTACCCCTGTGGCCCCATCCAGTCCTGTGAAAATGCCTGGAGAGGAGGAACAAGGAATTTCCAGGTTGTTTAATCTTTTACTCCTTGCCACTTGACAGATGGTAACTCCCAACAATTACTAATCCAAAGGAAACACGGAAGAGGATTGTGCAGCTCAGATAGAAACAAGCTATAAGAAATTTGTGCTTCCCAGAAGTGAATTATCCAAGGAGTGCTATTCCCAAAGGCTGGGGGGAGGCACTGGGGTGGCCCTGGGGGGGGGGCTTAGTGAGCAGGGAGAGTTACAATTACCTGAAAAAAAATCTACACTGAAACTGGAGATAAAGCAATTCCAATGCTATTTTTATATTTTGTCCCCTGCCTTAGTTTCCTCGTTGGTAACACCCAGGAGGGGTAATCCTTTACCAGCTTTTTGGCTGATTCCTTCAGGTTGAGTCCTGGGGGTTCACATTTCTTTTGTGGCAGTCAGACTTTTAGAAATGCTTCATGAAAATGTGAAGCAACGTCACCCCTGTTACAGGGACGTGGTCCTCGGGTGGGAGCCCAGCAGCCCCAGCAAGACCATCAAGGCACACACAGAGTCAAAACCCTGAAGATAAATGCCAGTTCAGATATACCTTATCAATCAACCCACTTCTGTTATTATTTAACTGGAAATTTATTTTTATATTATTTTTAAAACACTTGACGGTTGAATATTAGAGACCCTTCTCCAACAGGCCTTGCTTGACTGGCCAGGAGAGGCAGATGCAAGCTCAGCTGAGCCCAGCAGCTTGCAGCTAACACCCTTTGCACTTAAAACACGTAGCACTGCCATAAAGAAGTCAAGGTGAACACTACAAAATGGTCTCAAGCAAGCAAATGCAGCTCTAAGTAATGTGTTATTCCTCTGTGGCAGGTCAGGTCCTCAAGTGGTGGGTTACAGAGCCCTTCTCCACAATCTCTGCTGCAACAAGCACAGCTCTGCCTTTCCCAGCTGGGCACAGCATCACCCACAGGCCCAGGGATAAAGGCTCCAGTTTCAGATGCAGGCTGCTGCAAGTTCACACATCTTTCCAACCTTCTTTAAAAATAAAGAAAAAAAAATAACTGTTTGCAAGTCGATGCTGGTTTAAAAATGTTATGTTTACCACCATCCTCATTTCACCTGAACGACTCATGTGGCTTTAAGAACAATCAGCATTTTTCCACCATGATTTAAGAACAAATAATTAAAGTCATCCCAGATGGGCTTGTAAAAATTAAAAGTACATCAGCTAAGCTAAACGCTTCACCCTGTTCTTTGTAAAGACACCATCCACCCTCCAGCCCACCCTGTTTGTCAGTCTCTTCTGTACCAGCAGCAAGTACTGGTTGGTGGGACAATTCCAGAGTACACTGTTGTTGATTTTGGCTCCTGCATTGTGTCACTGATCAGCTTTTTTCCAGTTCTTTCTATGTCCTCCCCGGAGCCCCCTCCGATGGCTCCAGGATGAGTCTGGCACTGCGAGGTCTCCTTTTGCTTCCTGGATTTGCCATAAAACTTCAGGGTGAGACGAGACTGCTCCCTGGGCCTCAGGCTCTTCAGCCATGGAGAGGGACACACAGGAGCTGCAACGTCATCTGAGGTCCTTGGACAAACTGAAGGACATGGGCACATCATTCGGTTCTGGCTAGTTTGGGACTGTAACTTAATTTTGCTCATTGCCAGACCAGAAGTCAGGCATTTGCCTGTGCAGTCACATTTAAACCTTCCCTTTTATTCCTCACTGCAACACTTCATCACTAGTTAAATCAGCAGCACTAAGGGTAAATTCATAAAATGTGACGGGAAAGCAAGATCCACGTGAGAAATATGTAACTCTAAGAGTCAGATTGTATTCTTCCAAAAGCGGTTGAGACAATCTAAGGAAAAACAAAACAAAAAAGCTCCACATCTCCCCAAAGCTTTGTTAACTAAACAGTTGTCCATTAAAAAGTCCAAATATTTCACCGCATTAGTCTTTGGATTAATGTTAAATCGATACACACTAACGCAATAGGGCAATAGTTACCATGGTGAATAATTCTATATTTATTTTCAAGCAAGCCTTATTTCTAACAATTCCAGACATGGTTTCCACTTTCTGGTGACTAACCTCTTAATTTAAGTTTATGTTTTTTAACTGTTTGGTACCAGAAACTCAAGTTTTCTCCCCAACAATTAGAACGAGATCTCTGCCACAACAGAGAATGATGCCACGGGGACACGGATGCTCAGCAGCTTTAGCTGAGGGCTCTTTTGCCTGGGAAGGTCAGCACAGCTGCGTCTCAGGTATGATTTGAAGCGTACAAGACGGTGTGAATTAAGCCTTTGATAGAAAAGCGCTCATCTTTACTTGGAATGTCTGAAGCCTTTTCCCTCTAAGGCTCCATCCCATTTGTGAAGTGTCGATAACCTGCCTCAAACAATATTCCACCTCCAAAATGACCTCCCTCCCCTCCCTGGGAGCCCCCTCAGCCCACCCACTCCCTCCTTTCTCTCCGGGTGAGGGCAGGGCCCTCCTTCCCTCCTGCTGTGGCATCGGGCTGACAGGGGACAATGACCCTGCTGTCACCAACCCTGCAGTTCACAGCTGCATCCTGAGTGCTTTTTTTTTCATCCCTGCACAGAGCTGGGTTGGGTCCCATTTAGGAGGTTTTGTTCTCAACCAGGAGGGATAAAAAGTGAGTATTTGTCTGTAATGAAAATTTTTACTGAGGCCACCAGAATGTTATTCCAACCCATCCTGTCCCATCTGGGGCCTGATATTACTCCGTCTGACGTCACTGGAAAGACTCCACTTTTACATTTTATTGAGGCACTGGTAGGAAATATATCACTGCACTACCAAAAAATAACCACCCTCCGAATTCACTGCTCCCTGACTGAACACATTTCATTTTCTTGTGCTAGAAAAACCAGGATGGCACATGTGAAATGGAACATTGCTGAGGGAAGAGCTTTAACTGCATGAACATAAAATAATCCCTGACTTTTTTTCTCAATGGAACAACAGGCATTTTGGAGAGAGGAATGGCGTTTTGGAAAGCAGACAAAGGTGACCCTGAGCTCCCTGACTGAGAGCTGGCATACCCAGGCGAAGACTCCAAGCTCATCCAAGGGAGCACTGGAGCAATGCTGGAAGCCAGCGCTGACCCTCGGAACCGCTCCCAGCAGCGCTGCTGCTTCTGCAGAGCGGCCTGGGAGCGGAGCAGCTGCCGACAGCCCATGGGTTCAACCGCCCTTACCCCATGCCCACCTACACGTGGTTACAAACATATACACACACACGGACGCGCTGTCTGCCAAAAACACCACTGCTGTGTTTTTCGCCTCTTTTGTTTCTCTCCAGACACGGGAGATCGGCCAAACCCAGGCCCTGCTCTGCCCTCTTCTGCCTGGACGCCCCTGGGCGGGCCGGAGCTCTCACAGGTCCCACTCAGAGCCCCCGGGCGCCCACACCTGCTGCCAGCGGCCCGGCGGCACCCGCGGAGCCGCTCTGCCCCTGCTCGGCGAGGAGGGGGCTCCGAAGGGCCCCTGCCTTGAGCCGCAGTCAGTGCCAGCCCCGGGCGAGCTCTGCCCTCCTCCGGCCACCATTCGCGGGGTCCCCGCAGGGACACCCGCCCCAACCCACCCCGCGGCCCCTTTAAAGGCCCCTCACGCGGCGGGGGCGGCCCCGCTGTGCCGGGCGGGCGCTGGCCCCGCCCCCGGCCCGTCAGGGACGCGCGGGCTCGGCCAATCAGAAGTGGCGGCCGCGGCCGCGGGGCGCGAGGCGGCCAATGAGCGGCGGGGCGGGCGGGGC
>JAWMRA010000050.1:11241134-11285944 GCA_035584735.1 Pseudotriccus pelzelni | reverse complement strand
GTGTCTGGGGATGGGGCCCTCCGAGGGTTCTGTTTCCTAAAACTTGTTCCAGGTAAAATTAGAGGCCCCAAAGACTTTGTGTGAGGCCAGATCATCAGCAGCAGCCTCATCAATTCTCTGAGCTCGAGAGTGGCTAAAGTGCATTGTGTATCGTACATCCAGGTGTCAGTGTGGTATACAGTAAAGTAACCGAGCATGGGATGTACATAAAACATTACCCTCTGTCCATGACCAATAATCTCCAGTTTAACAGGAACATCTAAAAAGCCACATTTTTGCACTTCTTTCTCAAATCACATGGAGTCTTGCCTGAGCCTGGCACTGCTTGGCACAAAGAGAATTTACAGGCACATCTAATTAAATTGTATGAATCAGGGATATTGAATTGTTGAAAGGGTTTTTTCCTTGTTGTTATTGCAGTTTTAGATTTCTAATGATTCCAATAATCTGTGAAATTATTAATTCCAAGGCTTAAGAGAAAACACAGAAAAGACACCTTTTTGGGACTCCATGGGCTGCATGTGAATCTGATTTTCCAAATGAAAAGAGTTATAATATCAGTTAAAACCTAAAGGCTTCACTTTCACAAATCTTTTATGCTAGATTTTATACAGCTAATACATCGCCAATGTTTCCAAGGAAACCAATATGCCCTGTTCTCACTGAAACAAATCTCACTATTAAAACAATTAAAAACTTAATCTGGGTTCCCTCCCTCCCCCGTCTCCTTTTGGTATTATTGTGTGCATTTTAATTAAAAACACGATTGCAATAAATTTTTTACACATACGTAGGCTACAGCATGAATTACCTACAGGAACCTTGATTCTGGAGCGTGATAATCGGGAACAAAGCGTATTGTAACAACTGAGCACAGCCAAATTAACAGGAGTCTTGATGAATCCATTATAGCCACTGCTCATCTCTGAAGGCCACAGCTGATGGAGAAGAGTTTGAAACTCTGCCTGGCTGTGAAAAACACAGGTTTAGGTGTCAGGTGTGGGTCACACAAATTCCTGGATCTCAGCTGACACTGAGACAGTCCTGGCTGGCGGAAGCTCCGGCTGTCCAAAGAGGAAAAGGCAGCTCCCAGGGGCACCAGCACTCGGCTGTTCGGAAGAAATTCTTCTGTTTTTTTCTGCTGGATGACCGAGCAATGGGTTTGAAGGTCACAGTGGCTACAGGATGCATCCGTTTCCCAACCCGCTTCTGCAGAGCTGCCGCTGCACTGACCCTTCAGTACAGAGAGGTGGGATGCCATGGGATAGAGCTGCCTGAAAGCAGGCTCAGAGGGGTCTCCTGCCTTGTGCTCGGTGTAAAGGATGTGTAGATGTGACACAGACAGGGTTAATGATGGCCTTGGCAGTGCTGGAGGAGCAGTTGGACTCAATGATCTTAGAGGTCTTTTCCTTCCTAAAGAGTTCTGTGATTCTATGAAATCAATCAAATGAAAGGCCCCAGTACCTCCAAATGCACTCACACACTCTGCAATGAGAGTGCCTGGAGAAAGAGAGGGCTTGAAAACCCATCACTGATAGTGGGCTGGGAAAATCTCATGGGGCTTTACAGCTGCTGTCAAAGCACCTCCCTCTAAAGCTGGGTCTTGGTGGCACAGATGGGACAACTGATGTCCTTCTGAGGAAGTTCCTTGTCCTGCCGGGTTTCTGTGTGTGAGATTTTGGGGGTGCAGGCCTGAGCTGACAGCTCAGCTCAGTGCCAGAGGCACCTTCCACTGGCAAGAGCACGGCCCAGTCCCAGGGCCGGCGGTGCTCGGAGAAGCTGCTGCGCTCCTCGAGCCCCTCTTGGTTTGTTTGTGCTGACTTGGAGAGCAACATTGCTGTCCTCAGGAGTTGGAAAACAAACAGGAACCCCGGGTGCCAGCGCCAAGGAGCTTAAAGCCTCGATGCAAACACAGAGTTTGTGCTCCAAGTGTTTTGCTGGTTTGATCTGAAGTGGTATTAGGATCCAGCCGCGGGGCTTTGGGGTCTGTCTGCCGAGGAGAGGGATCTGCAGGTCAAGAGGCTCCTGAAAAGAGGAAAGCGGCTCCAAGCACAAGGAGTGAATGCCACTGGGAAGGCAGCAAACACAGCCTCGCTCTTTGTTCCCCCTCATTGTGTTCCCAGCTCTCCCTGCTGCACATTCACCCGGCTCCTCTGTTCCCCTTGTGTGCAACTTCCACTCCTGTGACAAGAGGCTGAGCACGAAGCAAGGGAGCAGTCGGCACATGGATGTTTCATGTGGATCCAAGAGCTAAATCTGGCCCTGGCTTGTGTGCTCTCCCCGGCTCCCCAGGGAGCAGAAGGGAAACGCAGCCAGAGCCGCTTCCTCCACCATTGTCTGAGCACTGGGACGTCCTTCTGCCCGCGCCAGCCAAGGGCAGGGGACGGGGATGGGGTGTCTGGGAAGCTTCCAGTTTGCCTCCCGCCTCTGCACAGGGCTGGATGGAGAAACTGGAGTGGGGCCCAGGCTCTGTCCTCCTTCTCTGGGATTCCCTTAGGCATTGGGTTGCCCGGAAGATTTAGGGAAATGAATCTTGCTCGCTGCATTCAACTGCATTCACACACATCTTTTAGGGTACTGCGTGTTGCTGTGTGCTCTTTGCAAATGCAGTTTCCTGTGAAAAAAAACCCCAGCCTTGCTAACATCCCACATGTAATGTGATACATTCCCATTCATACACACTTCCCACCACTCCGACACGCAGCACTGTACAACCAGAGAGACAGAAAGTGTACGGCACGTCTGCACTCAGAAATACCGAATTCTTCTGGTGTGCAGGGGGTGACTTGGGGTTATTTGGGTGTGTTTCTACCCCCCTAACTCCCCCTTTTCCAGAAGAGTTTGGAAAATTACTTTCCACCATCTGCCCTGCCAGAGCTAGGAAATATTTGGAATACATTCCATTCTCCTAATGAACGCGCAGCAGCAGGGGTGCTGCAAATGAGAGAGACAAAATCTTTCTAATGAACAACAAATGAACTAGAAATCACATCTACATCGCTTCAGCTTTTGTTGCCTATAGCTTTAGGGTGATTCATGGAGACAAAAATCAATGAATGCTCTGCAGACCCAGGTCTAGCACGGCGTGCAGAAGTCTTGCCGTGACCCAAGCCATATTTGTTTTGGATACAAATACAGACTCTCACTAGCTTCCTTTTCCTTTAATTGATAAAAAAAAAAGTAGGGGAAGAATTTAAGTATGGTCCCTACAACTCTTGTTAACGCTCTTCAAAACGTGTTGAATTTATAGGATACTGTCAAATGCGTATTAGTATTCATGACACAAATCATGTTGCTCCCAACTGGTGTATAGAGCTGTATCATGCTCTTTTGTTAAAAAAAAAAAACGAAGAAATTAGTGGTTCTTTCTCAGAGCGAATGGGCCAAAAAGCTCCAGTTGATCCCCACTCTCCAGAGACTGGGAATGGATGTTGCTGAGCATGGACAGAGGTGAATTTCCAGATCCACCACAGCAGAAATTAAGGGCTTCTCTCAAGCACTGTATGTGCCATTATGAATATGCAATTAGCTGCTCTTCTTTTAAGAGTTTTGCCTGCTGCAAACCAGCCAGACATAAGCAAGTTTCCACCCAAGGATTTTGGTGTCAGAAACTTGGACATATGAAGTGGAAACCTCAGTTCAAGGCTCAGATGCTGTGCAAGGGACACTGTGACCCATCACAGCCGGCTTCAGCACAGGAGAAGTGTGAGCAATAAGGCATTCCTGGAGCTGCAAACCCATCCCATCCTTATTGGCAAAACCTCTGCTCAGACACTGTGGCTTTTCTTCAAGCCTCCTTACAGGTGGATTTATTTTCTTACACCAGTCCACAAGCTCTAGCCCAAAATACTCAAGGAGTGACAAGTGCCAACAGAGAACTCAAATCATCAGCTCCGAAGCTGAGGCATCTCTCAGCTCCTCCCTTAAAGGAAAAGCCACAGGAGCATAAGGAATGCTTCCATCCTGCATTGAATGGCATCACACCAGCCACGGCAGGGCAAAAGCAGCATTGCCAGGCCAGGCAGATGTAAATGCTGGAACAGGGAAGGGGCTGAGTCCTAGAAATGGAACCTTAGAAGACACTACAGACACTTCATACACTACTCTGAAATTCTAGACTGATGCCACACATTTCCTAGAGCATTCCCAGAGCACAGAGTTCCTCATAGGAAGCATCACCAGCAGGCAATACTGGAAACAAGTACCAAGAAATCCATCTCATCCTGCCTTATGGGAGGTTTGTGAAAGTCTGGAGCCTTTAGAGACACGCACAGAGCAGCCCCATCATGGGGCATAAAAGTGATGGGCTTTGCCGTATAGGGACAGCAATACCTGCTCTTCTCTGCAGTCTCTGCATCCTCCATGGGGTGCAGGTAGATCAGCATCGAAGGCATTGCATTGGCTTTCCTCCCTGCACCTGGAGCTTTCACCTGTTTGTGTGCTGAGGTGCCGATTTTTTGGTGTATGCCCTCATTTTCTAGGAGCCTGACTCTGCAGTTCTTCAAGCATTTAACCTGCAAGAAAGTCAGCACTTTCCCCAACAAGACCTTACATGACCAGGCCTTCTTATTTAATACCAACTCCTGCACACACTTTCACCTTCCTTGTCTCCCATTCCTTGCAGTTCCACCCACCTGAAAGAGCAGCTGCATTCCGCATCCCAGATTCATTAAATAGCCACTTGCTTTCCCCTTGTTCTTGATCTCTCACATTAAAGCATGTATTAAAAAGATATTAAAAAAAATAGAAAAAGAGAGGAAACAGAACGTTCTTACAAAAAAGCAATTTCTTGGCTGGCCATTTTTTCTTTTTTTTTTCTTTTTTTTTTTTTTTCTTTTTTTTTTAACTCCCCTCAATATGGCAGGAGATATTTATGTCTGAACAAATCCTTCTCCCTCCCAATCAATCCAGCTTCCCCTGCTTCTGCAGTGCAGTCACACTGTTTATATGAGTCTGTTACTGTGAAAATTAATGTGACAACACAAAACGCAACATAATGACTAAAGGTGTGCGAAATAGTCCTGGAGAAATACGAAGTGACTTCAAATGCAAGGTATTTCCTCCTTCTCCTTTCTCCCATCCTACAAGCTGCTGCAGTTCTGAAAATGGGACAGTTTTCAAAGAGGCTATATTTGCAGAGCAAAGATGGATGCTATTTTTATTGCAAATTAGCAGATTTTTTAGCAGATCCAACCTCATTTGCAAGTGAAAGTGACTCTACTTACCATGCAGATATAGGTCTTATGTTGGAAACTCATGGAAATTCATGTTTTGAACATTCTTGCAGAAGAAAAAAATAGACCCTGCCTTTATTTCTGGCTGTGACTTGCTCCACTGAAGCAACACCAGTGGGGCAGCACGTCTTGGCTGAACTACTACATTCTGTGAGCAAGGGGAAGAGAACCTGAAGCAAATTTCAGCTGTGCTCTGTGAACTTTTGGGGGCTGGGGACTTTGAGGGGTCCACAGAGATACGAGAAAAGGTATTCAGCTGTTAGAGCCAAAAATTTGCTATCCACGGATCCACAATTACCCTGGAAAGTTCTGAGTAGTCTGAATGCATACATACACTTCTATGTATAAATATATATATATATATACACACACAGGGCCAGCTGGGGTTGTCCATGGTCTGCACTGATGTGAAAAATTCAATGTAGTAAACAGTAACAGGAAAAAACAATCAGCTACCAGTTAGTCCTGCAAGAGATGCCCTTTCAGAATGCCAAAACTTTTCATTAAATTGGGAAAAAAAAATCTGGAGAATGGTTTAAGCCAAGAAAAACAGTTGAACAAAAATAGGGAAATAAAGCACTGCATTTAAGTGCTACTGAATCCAAAGACTTTCAGGGGGTTTTGATTCAAAGTGAGATTTTTCAACCTACAACTTGAGAAAGGTGAGCAGAAGGTTAAACACCTCCCAGAAGAATAAGTCATTACATCCCAAATTGTGCCAGTTGTGTCAAGCTCAAATCCACTTTACAAAAATTACTGAGAAAGTAAAATTTGGGGAGGGCGGGAAGAAACTGTGCACACCTTTAAAACCTTCATCCAACATTGGTGCTGGATTCCCACGAACGTGAGTTGGATGTGGTTACAGCTCACCATGAAAATGAATTAAGAAGATGAAAAAAAAAAAGTATATAAAAATCTTCCTTTTAATATGGGCATTGCAAGAAGAAAGTGAAAAATAGACCAGCAGGCAGGGAAAGCAGAGAGCCCCTATTTCGAGAAGTGGAGCCTGGTTTAAAGAGTGCAATTTCTACCTGCCAAATTTGCACATGCATTCCTTCAACCCGAAGCTGCTCAGCAGGTGTGAACCTGTTTGTACCTCTCCTGACAGGAGCACGACAGGGGAAAGCAGTGGTGCAGGTAGTCAGGTATGTAACAAATCCTTTTGGCAGATGCCAGTTTTGCAGCTCTCTGCTGTACAGGGAAAAGCAGAAGGTGAGTGTCAGCCCTGCTGCTGGGTTACAGCGTGATGGGCTCAGCTCGTTCTCCCTGCCACATCCCTCTGTGTTTCTGGGGTATGCAGCTCCCTTTCCCATGACATCCATTAAAACAGACACATCGCATTCCTGAGGACTCCAAGGAGATTGTTTTCACCACAAAGTCAGAGGTAACATCTTAAAAACACCCTAATTCATCTTAAAAAAAGACTCAAGTATCAAAAGCTGAAATTGTTAAAATAAAAACTGAAGAAAGTCTCAGACATAAAACCCCAAAACCTCCTCTGTTCATACACATTTCACAGCAGGTATGAAACGCTCCATATACCTGTCCCAGACGCTCAGAGTGAGGACACACTTGGACTGGAATCACGGCTGTCACACTTTTACCAGCACAAGCTGCAGGACTACAACAGAAATCACATTTTGAAAACTGGAAAACACATTTCATGCTTCTTACAGGCCTTATTTTCCTTAATATAGGTACAGGAAATATATTTTCTTCTTACTGACAAAAAGATCATGGTATTCTTTTGTGAGCACAAGGCATCTGATAATTTGTAGCAGGCATGAATTATTGCAGTGTCTCCATCCAAACAAGTGAACATCTGTATCCCATTTTCACTGGCACCACGAGATACCTGGCGCAGCCCCAGAAGGGAATGTTTAGCTACAAGGGTTTAAAATATGCAGTAATTTGCTGTTGTGTTATCTTCTGGTATTCTCAGCTTTTGGAAAAAACCCCAACCAACTTTATCAGTGGAGTCCTCCCACTGTCTATTTGCCTTGCTCCAGCCCAGAATGAAATGAATCAAGTAAAACAGTTTTGAAAGCCTCATTTATTTTCCCTCCTGAAAAGCAATGCTTGTGAAAGCCAGTTGGAGCAGGACTCTGTGGAGGATGGGACATTTCTTGTCCCCCCCCATCCACTTCTTCTTCTCTACAGAGAAGAAGTTTATTGTAACTCTATTCAGCTCTCCCAAGGACAGTATCGTTGAGGGAGTGATATTCAGCAATCCAAGAGTGGGGGTTCTGTGGAAAGGAAGCCTGGAAGCTCTTTTAGTCCAGTATGACATCCTTGGCTTTTGAAAGTATGTTTAAGACCATGTCTTTGTTGAAAGCAAGGTGGGTTTTCTCAGCTGGCCACTTATCTATAGCAATCAGCCAACCTGCATAAAATTCCAGGACAGGAAAGCTCCATTTCCATGGCTTTCAGCTCAGCCATGACCTTCTATCCAGAGTCTGCTTGGGCTGAAAAACCTTCTGCTAGTGAAATATTTCTCCTGGTTGCTTGTATTTACCCAGTCCCCCCTCTCTCTGATTCCAGCTGGGTGTCCCCCACCTCAGACAGAAGCTCCTTTGGGGCGATCCCAATTTCACTCACCTCCAGTACCACGGCTGCCACTGGAGACAAGTGGGGAATCACCCCAAAAGTAATTCATCACCTGCTACTCTAAGTCTGCCCAGATCAGAAAGCATCCCTGCCCCTCCACCCTGCCCCAAGCTTCAAAGAAGTCACAGCTACCTCCTTTAAATCCTTTCTTAGCACTCCCCATTTCCAAGGAGTTCCGTTTGAAAGGGAAAAGCACAGCCTCAACACCAGTGTGTGCTGTTACTGCTGCCCGTGCAATATTCCTCACATTTTAACTCATCTTCCTTGGCTGTTTACACTCATCTGTAGCTTCCCATCAGGACTATAGGGAAGGGGATGCCCATTTTCCCTGTGGAACGGCGTGTCTTCCCTCCTTTGAGCTGCTGGTGCTCTTACATGGTTACCACTAGTTGTACTCCTACTCCTTTGGTCAGTCATGGTGGTTGCAGCACTGCCTGCCTTTCTACAGTCAGCAAGAGCTCAGTCCCCACACCATTTGCTAGAGGACCTCCTGTGATCTAAGTCCCTGTCACCTCAATATTCAGTGACAGTTTCATTAACACCTCCTCATATGTGACTCCACCTCCAGTTCAGCTGCCTGGGACAGGTGAATGAGGCAGATGGGGACATTTCCCCTGGTAGATTAAAAATGTTCTGGGTCACTTTTCTGATGTGTTGCTGCACGTGGAAGTCACTCAGTCCTTCAGCTGCACCGGGAGTGACACAGTGTGCATGGCACGGGCTGCAGTGCAGGGGGAGCGAGTCCCTGCTGAGGCAGCTGCTCCTGCACATTCCTGCTGGGCACCCCCTGTGCTGACCACACAGGAGGAACCTGGAGCCACCTCCTCCAAACGGGAAGATGAGAAAAGTCCCTGATTAACAACTTGGCCTTTCTCCATAGCTGGGAAACTGAGGCACCCAAGGCAGATGACTGCATCTAAACCACAGATGGCCAGAGGGTTTCAGGCAGAGCTGGGCACCGAGTTTTGGTCCAAGCTATTTAGACCACACATCATGTCTGATGACTAAAATGATGGCATTAATACTCTGCTTGGCTCTGGAATAAGAGACAATTAATGTGGTAGGAAAGTTCCTGTTACTAAATGTCCACAGGGAAGCTGAACTGACAAATAAGAAACAAATTCACAAATATCAGTAAACAGCATGTTGAGCTATAGAAATAAAAATGAAAGAAGCACACAAGGCCACGTCTCTAGAAAAATACAGAGTTACACCAGTACAGCTCTAACTGGAAACCTCTCAGGGCAACAGGGCTTTTGGGCCATGGTATTAGGTAGTCCACAAATAACCTTGCTTTCAAGTGTTTTCACTCAGGAAAGTACTTTAAAAAAAAAAAAATCTCAATCGATTTTGACTCACCCCTCACCTTATACTGAGTATTTTCATAGACAGAGTTGAAGCCTTATCACAGCCCCCGTACAAATAAACTCTCACCACTTTTGGAGGATTCTCAGTGCAGAATCCGTCTCCAGTGCTGCTCCCTGAGTGTTTACTGGTTGTTAACTGGGCTCCCTCACAGCCCCCAATCTCGGAGAGCATCAAAGGGGAAGGAATGCCACTCGCCTAAACGTGATAGACTATTGCTGCAGGCAGGAGTAACTTGCGCTGTCAGTGTTCAATTAGCACCAAGTTAAACTAAATGTCTTGTGAATATTTCATAACGATCTGCCAGCATCATATCTGAACTCTCTGGCTTTTACCAAGCCATTTCCCTTCCAAAGTGACATGATGTGGAATTAAAGAGGAATGATGAGCCAATCTCGCTTGTTTGAGTATCTGCTCAAGAATTATGCTGTATAAATAAAAAGTAGTAGTAATTTTAAAAAAAAGGCACAAAATACCCCAGCAACAACTGTCACCTAAAATTATCCTTTACTAATAAACTGTCTCTGAACAAAGTGAGCGTTTATATAAAGAACAGTTCTTTTTCTGACTGTAAATTTATTGCAGCTTTCCCATTTACTTTGCGAGTTACAGGAGCTGATGTAAGCTTTTATATTTCCCATTTGTTTTTCACACAAGGCTCAGGAGTTAAATGGGTTGGAATAGACCTTAAAAGCCAGGGCTAACTTTAACTTGAAATGCTGAATCCGTGGCGAGCACCAGGTGAGCTGCAGGAGGGAGCCAGCCCGGGCTGTGCTGCGTGCGAGAAGCAGCAGCTCCGAGCAGAGCTCGCTGGGGGATCTGGGGCAGAAAAAACCACACTCACAAATGCAAATAACTCAGTGCTGCAAACCAGCCACTCTGCAGACACGCAAATCCCAGGCTGGAAAGTAGCTGTGGGATCTGCCTCACCTGCCTGGGGGTCCAGGGCAGTGTCACTGGGGAGCTGACTCTGGGCCTCGCAGCAGGAGCTCCGCAAAGCAGAGGCAGCAAAATCTCAAGGATCACTGTGCTGACGGCCCAGAGTCCTCACTGAAGGACAGCAGCTTCCCAGGGGGAGGGAGAGGTGCCACAGGGCACAAAGAGCCTTCCCCAGACTTCCAGCTGAGGCTGCCAATAAGGAGATCAGTTGGTTCCAACGCTAATGGACCAAAGCCACCAATTCGTATCACCTCATCCATCACAGACCCCGATGATAAATGATCCTGGGTTTGCACCAGCCTGGGCTGACGCTCTGCACAGCCCAGCCAAATTGCCCAGCTCTGCTTGCTGAGGAGATGGTCCCCTCGACCAAGGAAGGACAGGCTGAACTAGAAACTTCTGCTGGCCTGGATGCACAGGCTGGGATGAATGTTCCAGGGCAGTTTCTTTGCACAAGCAGAACAAGTGCTGAGACAGGTTTTTAAGTTAACTCAGCAGGTAAAGAGCAATAGCAAGTCTGAAATAACCACAGAGACTGAACCATTTCACTTGCACAATGCCAAGTGGCCCATGGCTACTCTCACCCACCAACACTGCCTTTGGGTTTGGAGTCTCATCACCCCCAGATTTTACAAGAAAATAGTTACCATATATTAGATCTCTGCCCATAAACTAAAAATGGAAGTCACACCTCTTTTGGTAATGAAGACTTGTAGGAAGAGCCCCATGGGAGCTATTCCACAGCATTAAATGCAATAGTTACATATTGCTGCAACTGTATTGATGTAACACATAAACCTTGCTCATATAGGCAGGATCTGGAGTTTGCTATTTTAAGATCAGCATTATATACCATAATATATAAATACACAGCAGCTTTTCACCTCTGAGCTCCCTCCCCTCGGTGCCCACTCCTTGCCCACTTTGATCACTCACTTCCCCAGGGTCCTGCAGGTGTGCACCCCAGGCACAGTCCCAAGGACACATCCTGGCTCCATCACCATGGCAGAGCTTCCAGTGAAGGGTGCTACAACAGACAAACAACAACAACAAAAAAATTTAGGGTGGGGGAGCTGGAGGAAGGAGGGGCAGGGAACTCCGGAGATACTGGAGACACCTGGAGAGAGAGGCAGCAGACCTGGAGGAGAAAACAAGACCCAGCTCTGTTCTCAGGGCCAGGGCTCTGCTGGTAAACCCTACACTAACACATGCTAATTAACCCTCCCGTCTTTCCAGATAAGGAGAGAGTTGGCTCTGCTGGAGAGGGGGATTGGCAAGAAGCCTCATTCACTCCACTCACACCTGAGCGATCTCCATGCGGCTGGGGGTGGTGTGGGGGGGGAGGATAAAGCCCAGCACGATGATGTTTACAGGCTCCCATAATTTCTTTAACAGACCTGAAGACCTACCAGCATTTAACTACTGCAGCCAGAGGTGTAACACAAACAGCAAACCAAACCCAAGCGTGGCTGGGCTGGAATATTAATCCATCCATGCCTTCAAGGGCAATGGAGAGGGGGAAGCGCCTGCAGATCACGTACACGAGGGGGGGGTTGGCTGTGGACTTGCAGCCTCGATAGCACTGAACGCTCTGACCCTCTCAAGCTACAAACACTGACATTTACTCTCCCCAAATGGCTGAACTAATATCCTGATAGTGGCGGTGGCATCCTTCCAGCAGCTGGGACTGATACGTTTTGTACATAGACCTGTTGGGGTTTTTGACACAGTCACTTGTCCGAGTGCCAACATCTGAAAAATAACTCAGGGGGCCTTTTATGGCTCCAAATTTGAAGCTTTTGGGACCTTTTCCATGCTTTTTTTTTTTCTTCTGTTAGACAATCACAAAGAACACAAATGCTACTGAAGTCTGGGCAGATAAGTCATGGAATAGATTTCCCTGATTGTGTGTTCAGCTGTACAGCAGTTGCCAGAGTAAATTCAAGGATATGCTTAAAAATACCGAAATATATTAGTAACGCTCATCTATGAAAATAATGATTATGGGAAA
The DNA here is from genome assembly GCA_035584735.1 of Pseudotriccus pelzelni. Taxonomy (NCBI): domain Eukaryota; kingdom Metazoa; phylum Chordata; class Aves; order Passeriformes; family Tyrannidae; genus Pseudotriccus; species Pseudotriccus pelzelni. The sequence goes on along the minus strand of JAWMRA010000050.1, from coordinate 11,273,788 downwards.
GGGATTTATTTGTAAACCTTAAAGAGAAAACACAGTTCATCCCATATTTTGCTGGGGAATAGTCCTGTATGAATTGAATCTTGCTCCAGGAGCTGGAAGAACTCCAGGGCCTGGAATGCTCCCAATGTCACCACAGCTTTTCCGACCCACCCAGTCCCACTGGCTCTTAGCAGGTTATTAGAAATAATCAGGAGGCTGTAAAAATAATATTTCACTGTGCTGTTGTTTTTTGTCCCGGGTAATCAATGGGTAGAGGCAGATGCTGAGTGTGCAGTCACCAACCACCAGACTGAGCTTCAGGCTCAGCCCCCCAGCACAGGGAGAGAGGAAAAAAGAATGAGATCCAAGGGGAGGGTCACAGGAGGAATAACTTTACAACTTGAAGAGGGAGTAGCACACGTGTAACTCCTATAAACAAGGGGCCCTGGCAGGACAGGGAATGAAGGGCTTTGCTGTTCCCGTGTTTATCTGTCAAAGCTGCTCATCCATCATCAAGCACAGGCGTGACAGTCACTGAATGCAGGGCCCTCAAAGCCTGAGAACTTGCCGTGGACAGTGAGGGACAGCAAAGGCACCACAGCCCCAAAGGGGTTCCCAGGAGTCCCATCGCACGGGCAAGGCCTGAGACCTTCGGCTGCGCTCGGACTGCAGGGAGGGCCGGACAGGGATTGGCTCCTGCTTCTCTGCTCGTGGAGATCTCAGTGCTCCTCACCCACTGCCCATGGTCCTACACCAAACCCAGCCTTCCTGCCACACACATTCCACTGGCTCCCTCCCAGCTCTCAGGGCGAGGTGGGCACCCCCCTGGCTCTCCTTCCAGCTCTCTGTGGTTGAAACCCACAAAAAACCCCTATTTTTGTGAAGCATTATAGTTCACCTGGCGCCTCCAGGTTTCTGTGAGATATTTTATTGCGTTAGTGTTGTCAAATGGTGACATTTCTGAGTGTAAGTCATAGGGTTGTTGTTAATGCCAATTTAATGGTGCTAAAATGATTAAATATGGCAGGCTTTTAAATAATGAGGTACATAAAAGGTGTTAATAACCTCTTAAGTGCTTTAATAATATTCTGTGCTATCATAAAATGTTAGTAATTGGACCTCTTAACTTTCATCTGCCATAAAGTAATGAAAGAAAAAAAAATCTCAACAGAGGTGCTGAATGGCTGAAAATTTTGCTTAAATAAAAGGAAAAAAAAAAGAACAATGGTAAAACTGAGCCCTATTTGTTAAAAAAAAAAAAAAAAAAAGAATTAACTATAAAGCCCAACGGGACATGCATTTTAATATCATGCAAATTCTTAGCATTTCCAAAAAAATGTCTTTGGTATGAGGTGCTGCAAGAACAAAGGAGCCCAATGAAGGCTCAGTGCTAAACCCAGCATCAGCTGGGCTGCTTAGTCTGACGTCAGACAAACCTGTGTGTCACCTGTGTGAGTTAGAAACAGCAACTTTGTTGTACATAACAGAGCTAAGCCAAGCCTGGGCTGCTCCGGCGGGTCGTGCAGCTGAATGGAGCTTATTCCACAGGTTAAAACCAGCACATCTGCAGTGGGACATCTCCTGTGAAAGGTCTTCTGGGACAGGCAGGGCTGCAAAGCCCAGAATTCCTGAGGAACTGCGGGGGGTGAAGGCTGAAGGATCCTTCACTGCCCCTGTAGGTAATGAGTTCTGAGTGTTGAAGAGCACACACTGAAGCACCAAACTGGATTGACGGGATGCAGAGCAGCCAAATGTAATTAAAATTCTAAACAGGGAGGCCAAGTAGGAATATCTAAATAAAATTTGGACAGGATCCTGAATAAGCAGCAGCAGCTTCATCAGAAAAGGCCAGAGGTCTGTAAAATCCCCTCCCGGCTACTGCTTGAATCCCATCCAGCAAACAGAGGAGCTGCAGCAGCATCCATAAAATGTGCTGACACTGGGCTGGTGTTGCCTTAGGAGGCTCCCCAGGATAATGTCCAGGGATGTTCTTTAGGTCCCCTTCTCCCAAACAGCAATCCAAGCCAATCAAATTATTGTGAGAAACCTGTATCAGCAAAATAACGTTCACTAATGGATATTTGCAGGTTCCTGGTTCAGTGGCTCTCAGGGAACCCTTTTAAGGCCTCCTTAGCTGCTCCCTCACATGCTTTGCTGTTCTTTATTGCCTGTTAACACGTGCACCCAGTTCTTGTAAAGAACAGGTGCTTTGAACTGACTCTAAAAAAAGCATCTCTGAATTTTGGGGCTGAACACCTAACAGGCAGCGTAACAAAGCACTTCTGAGCATGAAACCCTGAGAAACACGGGGGGCTGTGATTTTTCCCGGCCTCTAATTATAAAGTTGCGTCACACAGGCAGGGAGGATGCACAGAGCCACGTGAGCCAAGACAGCCAATGCTCAGCAGGGATGACAACAGGAAACAGCACAAGCCAAGAGTTTGCCCATAGGCATTGAAAAAATTATAATGAGCAAATCGATTTTGAGTAGTCTAAATTTGCTTGGAGATAAATCAGGAACCGAACAAATGCTCTGTGTAACAGAGAAATGATTCACCCAGTACAGTGTTCCTCGAGCCACGCAGAAGGCTCTTGGCTGCTGGGAATGCTGGCTTTGTTTTTTTCTTTTGGCTTTATATTGCAGACAAGACCATTATTATATTCTTGTTACAGGTCTAGTGCCATTGCAGCCAGTGACAAATTTTCCATTAGTCTCAATGAAGGGCTTGGCCTCAGTAAAGCAATAATTCATCAATAAATAAAGTGCTTCCTTGACTCTCGTATTTCAGAGTGAGATCTGGTACCCACTCATTGGCACCCCTCCCCAGCACACCTACAGTTTGCAAAGTTGCTCCATGTCCCACAGGATTGTATTTCTTCTTACTGAGATGCTCTTTGCTTCGTTTTATGTGCCCGTTATTTGAGAGTTGTCTCCTCCTTTTGTCCATTAGGTAAATTCTGGACGAGCTTATTATTCTGCTTTGGTTTGTAACAATCCCTCTGGATCCATCTCTATGCTTATTAGGATTTTAGAAACGCAATCTAATTTGTGCTAAAGCATACAAACTCGGCTCCCCTATGATCTGTGCTGTTCCACACACCATTGCTATGCCTGCAACGCAGCTCCAATCTCTGCACATCAGTGGAAGGAGCAGTGGTGGGGCACAGGCCAAGCAGGAACCCCCACTGAGACAAACACCTGAGCTCTGGTGAGCCTCGGGACCTTAAGTGAAACCAATTGGTTTTAGGTAGTTCTTTTTAATTCCTTTTCAGCTCCCCATGAAATACTCATTTTTTCAGCTTGACTGGAAATCATCAACCTCCTTTGGTAGACATAGGAGCACTCTGTATTTTGTACAAAGTTCCTGGAATCAGAGGATGTGCAAAGCCAAAGAGATGCTCATGTGCTTTTTTAGACTCATTCTCTATAGATTTTTGCCTGCACACAAGTTCAGACTGGGCCAGTGCAGGTCTGTGCCCTGCTCTTGCTTGCAGAGCTCTGAGCACATCTCCTCCAACATGGAGAAGGGCAGACACACCAGACACACCAGCAGATAGCAGGGGTTGGTTTTACTGCCGTTGATTGGGTAAGCTAATTAAGAGCAGAAGTTATTTCGAGCTAGGATAAGTTTAAAAAAAAATTGCACAAAATGTTTAATTTTGTGATTCCGGCTTTGGTTTCAGGAGGAACATCTCCAGACATTACACTGTGTGGCTTCTGTGGGGCTCCTGTGTCGCAGCAGAAACCTTGCCAGGCACAGGAGAGCAGAGGAGGGATGTCACTCCTGGAGCCACCAAGGCAGGTCAGCGGCGCTGCCACGACAGTGGGGCCACCCTGGCCGCCAGCTTGGGCAGCCTGGACTCTTCTTGTTGAGGCTGAGCAACAAGTTTTCTCCAAACCTGAGGATCCTTTGAGTACCATTTAGTGTTTAAAACACCGTGCTCTCCCTCATGTAAAAGAAGCAGATAAAAAAGAAATCAATAAAGTGCCTGCAAAGTTGCTTCGTACCGTTTCACATGCATATTTAGAAACCCTCTCTTCCCTGCCGCTCACCTCATGAATCTATTCTTGGAGAATAAAAACTGGGATATACTTTGCAGCCAAAAGTAAAGTCATAAAGAAGTTTGCTCACGTTCCTCGACACATGAGATATAGAGTTAATTAAAAATTGTTCTCTGTACAACAGGTTTGTTTCACTGGAAAATGTCACTGATGTAAGGCTGTTCTACTCTTGTTGCCAACTACATTGAATTGACTCCATTATAAGCTTACTCCTCCCCCCCTCCCTATTACTTTTCTTCCAATAATAAACCAGAGAGATCTCAGAGCCCACTTTTTTATTGGAAAAGGTGCATTAGGATTAGCTGAGCTGGAGCAGCCATTTTATGCCCCTCCAGTCCCTGTTTATCTGTGGCTCCACAGAAGCAGCAAAACATTTTCCCCAGTCCTGCACAGTACAAATGAGATTTTTGATCCTACAGGCATGGTGCTGTTCAAAGATTTTTAATTAGATAAATACATTTTATAAAAAGATTTTGCAGAATAGTTGCCTCTAGCAACTGTAACAATCTTGAAGCTTCATCTTTCAAAAGGAAAGAAAACTCTTGCAGGAGGCTGGTGTGTTATATAAAAATGAAAGATGGTATTACAGAATTAATAGGAAGGGGCCAATGGAAATGCAGTCCCACTCCTGGAAACGGGAGTTTGTTTCATTACTGACTTCAAACAGCACATGGATTTGTGCTCTAATTTTTCCAGCCAGGTTGCCAAGTGTCAGCCCCGGGCTGGAGGAATAGCTGGACCAGGCTGGAGGGAGATGTGGTGAGCACTCTCTTTCCACAGCTGACATGCCTCAGAAGGCATCACACCAACGTCAGCCCTGAGGAAAGCGCGGCTCTCCCAGCCCTGGTGCTTCCTGAAATTTAGGGGCATCCTCATCCACACACAGTGAATGTCACCCTGCCCTGCCCTTCACAGCACAGCCAGATCCTGGCAGGGCTGCCTGAGCTTGCTTTCCTTGCCAGCCAGCCAGCCTGGAAGTGTCCCTAAGATCAGGAAAAGATCCCTGACTGCCCAAGGATGGGCAGCCACTGGAGAACAAGCAGCATCCTGCAGGCCAGAGCATTCCCAGGGCACCCTGCCTGGCTGGGCACGGGGAGGAGGGAACCCACACCTTGATCCCAACACCACGGTTGTGAGTCCTAGGAAAGGGCAATGCTAAGTTTAGACATGAGCCCAGTTCATGCTGAGGTGACCATCCCTTTTCCCATCCAGCTCAGAGCCACTCCTGAAGCTGCCAGAGGCCCTCTCTGCTGCCGGGGCAGGGGCACTGCAGGACTTTCCCTCTTCCCCTTGCATATCCCAGCGGATGAAGCTTCCCAATGTGCCACCAAGGTGGAGAGTTTTATCCCTGCAGGCTCAGTGCAGGATAGCAGCTGGAATGGGAACTTTTCCATCCTCACCCCCATACTCAGTATATTTAGCCCTGACCTAGAAAGACCATCCTTTCTAGGGCTGAGCTGTGATTCAGACAGTCTGCTTGCTGAGCAGAGACTGCCAACTGTGCCGAATCAGAGCTGATTAGAGGTGGGAGAGAGCCTGAAAAACAATACACCCAGGCAAATGCAGTGGGTTTGGAGCATTTCATGAAAATTATATTTAACTCCATTTTTTGGTGACTTAAAGAAAAATTAAAACAAACAACCCTCGCACCTTCCAAAATAACCCTACCTGTCTCTGGTGGGAGAGAAGAGACTGGCAAAGGATTGCTATTTTAAATCACAGTGGAAGAGGGTAAGAAAGAATATACATGTAGGTAGATACGTATATATATAGGTATAGACATACACACACATCTCTAGAAGAAGCAGGGGACTTGTCTGAGAAGGGAAGGACGGACAGAGAAGCAGATGCTTTCTTGCATTTTAGGGGAAATTCTATCTTGAAGCAAAAATAAAAATCTATCATGTCTAAGGGGAAACAAGAACAAAAGAAAAAACAAAAACCATGAGAAGGTGTTTGGAGACATAAAATGCTCATAGAGAATTGCCTGCTGGCAGGTCACAAAGTGTCCCACCAGCCCAGCGTGGGACTGGAGCTTGTATCCCACAGGCAGTTATCCTGCAGACATGCTCAGGCCATCACCTGGGATCTGAGGGAGAAATCTTATCTGCAGGCCTGTGAGAAAACAGGAGGAGGTACATGTCGTCCTTATAAACTAGAAATACAGTCAGGGAGTTAAACTGGAAAACACAGCCCAGCCTGGAGAGAGCAGAACAGGACACTAAACACAACAGTTTAACAAATAATTACAGGTTCTTTATACGGACTAGAATTTGTAATCCACCTTCATCCACTTCTCTTTGCACAGTTTAGAATTACAATGCCAAAGGGATCACAGGGAATCACGAAATAATGTCCTGCATTTGAGTGCAGAGCAGACAGTCTCTGACGGTTTTAGATAGTCTTTTCATGAAACATTTACCATGTGGCGCCCAAGTGTTCACTCCGTCGTACCTTGGCAAACACAGCGGCCACGCTGGTACAGCCAATCACACAGGCAGGATGTTTGCAGACATTAGAAGTGATGAGAAAAAAACCCAACCCTGACCTGGATAAGTTCTCCTCGATTTAAATTCAGGAAAGTGTGGGCATTGAATATTATCTCCATAATACATTTGCCACCCCATAAAACATAGTGGGGGAATCAAGAAGCAATATCTTGCATTTCAACAAATGCTCGGTCTCTGAGGACTCCCACCATCCATTGGTACGTAGGAGTACAATTTATCATCTGTATTTTTTTATCTAAACTGCATGGAGAACATGTTATTATTACAGTGGTGCTGGACTGATATTTGGGGGACTGTGAATCCGTTACCTGCAACAGACTCCCTTGGTAAGTCCCAGCTGTTTGGTTTCCCATCTGTATTTCCATTTCAGAGGAACTTGAAATGAATTAGAGGAGTCAAAAAGGAAAGAGAAAATATCTGATGTCAAATAAAATCCGAAGCTACTGTTTGACTATAAATGAAAAGATTTGGTGGGTTTTTGGTTTTGGTTTGCTTTTGTTCTGTTTTTTTGTTTGGTTTTTTTTTTTTTTTTTTAGGATAGGTGGGTTTTAAGCACTTCTAAGTAATTCTGGAAGAAACTGCAAAATGCCAATTTGCTTAGAAGCCCCTTCAAAATATTTCACCTCTTTTCTTTCTTTTTTCTCCTTACACCACTAGTTTGGTAAAATGACACTGTTTTGGGAACACTACAGCATCCCCTACTCTGCATTTTTTGCCTCCAAAAAATGACCAACACCATACAGTCAGATCTAATCGGGAAGTTTCTTTTAACAAAGTACATAATGAAAGGCTTTACTTTAAGCACAAGCTTAAATCCATATGGCTTTAGTGAGTTAAGCACAATTAAGGAACTGGCAAGTGCTTTGCTGGGGGAGTCTGGAGTCAAGCACCGAGAGAGTGCCTGGGCTGAGTGGGGTCCTGGAGCACATGATGAGAAGTGAAAATAAAGCAGGAAGAAATAAACAGAAAATAAGCATGGCACTTGGAGGCTGTGAGCTTTGTTTGTACAGTATTTCTAAGGTGTGTTTTGTATGTTTGAAAAAAAAAACCTCCGTTATTCAGGAGCCTGGAATTGCTCTTCCATCCCCAGCTCTGATGAATAGCAGAGGCACAGCGTGCAGCCTTTTATTCTGAGGGAGCCTTAATCACTCCCCTCCTGAAACTGCTGCTCCATTTGACTGACAGAATTAGAAGCAATCCACATATTGGAGGGGAAAAAAGAAAGGCAGACCCATTTGGTTGTCAGACTGTGGGTACATACACAAAGCTTTTAGCAAAAAAAGAAAGAAGAAAAAAGAAGAAAAAGTTGTTGCCCTCCTAAATGACATCTATATTAATGACATGAGTGACAGGCTTAAGGGGAAAATTATAAATCTTTCTTTCCAGCTTTTTTTTTTTTTTTTATTGCCCAACCATATATTTCATCTTTCCAGAGAGCAGCACCATTAAACCTGTGGCTGACAGACACGAGTGCTGCGGATAAGCTGCAGCCAGACCCCTCTGGAGCAAGGTTGGACACTCTGGGAATGCTTGTCCAGAGGGCACGGCTGAGGGTCCTTCTGGGCAAGACCACGGAGTACCAACACAACCAGCAGGACACAGGTCACCATCCCTGCGTGGCAGGAGAGCACCAAAGGACTGGGGCACTCAGGTGGGGCTGTGTGGTTGCCCAGGAACCCAAGAGTCCTGGCACCCCACTCATTTTGGTCTCCCCACCCTTCAATATCTGTCCCAGATGGAATAAGCAGAGGGAACATTCTGCCCCTGTTCTTGTGGCGGAACAACTCTCTGGGGCTGCAACCAGCCAGCAACAGCGCCCATGGAGACTCCACAGCCCCAGCGCCCTCAAAGGATGTCCCCTGTGTTGGCAGAGCCACAGCCTATCTGTCTTTACGAAAGAGCTCTGGACTCCTGATGGAGAGAAGAACGTGGGCTCTCCTCTCCCATCATACACGAGGCTGCCTCTGTCTGCAGAGCAGCCACAGACCTCTGCACTTCTGCTTTGTTCATTTTCCTACACAGTCGCCAGCGAAAACACAGAGGAAGACAGAGAAACCCCGGTGTCTTGTGGGATCACAGATGTTGATGTAATCATCTTCATTTGGAAATGATTCCTTTAAATTTCCCCAAACCAAGTTCTGTCTTCCCTGGTGGTGCTACACAGCTAGCACCACTGATGGACCCACACTGCAGTGTGTCTTTACATTTACACAAACACACACGTGGTGCTCTTTTTTCCAGATGAATCTCCTGTGAAAGACTGTTGTGGTCATGTGTAGCTGCCTGTGCTCAGACACACTGCAGAGACATTTCCTTGAGTTTTATTGTCTGTGACCACTATACTTATGTTTTATAGCAGCCTAATTACAGACAATCCCCTTTAAATGCTGACATGCAGTGCTAAGTTACTCTGCAGGTGAATGAGTAGATAGAACATTTCTGTGTGTTCTCTAAAACTGTTTAGCATTATTAACTGGATTTATCAACAGCAAGACTGTTCGAAGAAATTAATCCATTTAAAAATGGTCCTTCATTTCCCATCATCAGTGGCACCAAATCCATAGTGTTTGGGGAATGGTTTTTTCATGAAGGAAGTGAAGTATTAAAAAATTAAATGGGTTCACTTGAAACCTCCTGCACAGCTTAGTTTATAGCAATAAAAGGCAATGATAGCTCCTTACAAATCAATTGAGGGGAAAAATAGAATTAAGAAAAAATAAAAATTAATAATCCAGGTGCAGCCATGTCTTGCTCTCTGGCTCTACGTGTGCTACACAGTCCAAACAGAGACAGCTCTCTCCTTTTCCCTAGCCCTGCTACCATAGATAATAAAACCTAATTTAATTTTCTGTCACTCTTTTCATTTTAATGGACACCCAGAGATTTCACAGCGACAGGAGGACAGTGCACAAAACCACATCTTTTCTGGAATGAAAAGGCACAGAAAAAGAGAAATTTTGTGTGGAAATGCCAGAAGAAACATTGTCATAAAAAACAGGCTTTAAATATTGAAAACATGTAAAGGACAACATACAGCACAGGGGAAACAGTCTGAATAAAACATGCTGCTATTAAAGCCCCGGAGCTCAGTCCTGAAGGGATTTGCGTTTTCCCGATGCAGGCTGTGATTTTTCAGGGACTCTGAGTGCCACTGGAAGGCCGTGGGTCTGCAGAGACACCGAGCCTGCGGAGCAGTCCCCGTGCTGTGACAGGTAGCGACTCCCTCCCAGGCTCAGTCTGGCACATTACAACCCAACAGTGCCTTTCTTTTCTCAGCTCTCTGCCTCAAAGGCTCTCTAACGTGTTACCATTACCCCGTGCTCATCCCACCACGGCGATAAGCGCAGTATAAATAGCTACCAGTAGATGACAGATAGAACATGGACATGACAACAGTGTCCTCCCCCCGTTCCCGCAGTCGGCACAGCAATATCCGTCGTGATCCACTCCTTGCTGGGACTGCGGGAGCGCAGTGGAGCTGGCAGGAGTCGAGCTGACGCCAGGAAAACTTCTCCTGCTGCCCCCGAAACCCCGTCGGAGGTGAACATACAGGTGGATATTTATCTGAGCCAAGTAATAACCTTGGGGTTAATGAGGACTTGGCATAATTTAAGAGATGGTCATAACTAGGAATTGATATAATTTGATGTTCAGCACTTCAGCGAGCTCCCACTTCGGCTCTTTTTTCTCTTAAACCCCTGCAGCAGTGCCATCCAGCTCAGGGATAATGGAGAGGATTAAAAATCAGCTCCTCGTCTCCTGCTAATTCTGCTTGTCTCTCTGCCCTATATCCAAAGCAACAAAATAGGAGCAGGATGTCCAGCTTTGGGAACCACCATTTGAATAGGTTGACTGGCAAGAGGCCAGGGAAGAGTAAAGAGGACTGATAAGAGGTTTGGAAAACATGACCTGTAGGGAAAGGTTGTAGGAATTGGGTTTGTTTAGTCTAGAAAAGAAAAGAATGAGGAAAGATATGATAAGAGGAAAAATGTGATAAAAGTCATCCAATATGCAGAAGTTTGTTATAAAGAGAACAATACCCTTCTTGTTCCTTCAGAAATCACCTTTTTTACAGCAAAGATGACTGAGCTTAAGGCATTAGGAAAATATGTTCCAACTACATGCAGAAGTAGGGAAATCTTGGACCAGACTGTGTGAGGAAGTTCTGGTGCCTCCTCTGCACTGGGGGCTTTATTGAGGCAGAGGCCACGTGCCTCTGACAGCCTCCCCTGGTCTCCTTTGGCCCCATCTCCCATCACTCTGTGCTCAGCTCCTGCAGCCACACACTGCTGGTGACATCCATGGTGTGTGTCCACGTCCCCCCACCTAGCAGCTCTCTGCCCTCTTGCTGGAAGGAGAAATCTGGAGTTCCCTGGGAAACACTGACTGTTGGATATGGTGACCACTGGAAGGTGCCTCCAACCCCAGGAGGTACTTGGGTACCCCCAAATTCCCAGTGGTGCAGTTACCACGTGCTGGGGCAGGAGGTGGCTCGCTGTGCCCTTCCAGCTCAGTGTCTCGTGACAGCCCAGCCCCTCGTCGTGGAGGAGCCGTTCCTTCCACTCGGGATACAGTTCTTTATTGGCATTAGCTCCGAGGGGAGCCCCGCTGAGCTGGGCTTTGTGCTCAGAGACACCCGTGGGCACAGCACAAACCGTCGGCACAGCGGGAGAGGAGGGAGGCCGGGGAGGAGACTCGGCCCAGGTTGTGACCCTGAGCAGGTGCCACATTTCCACCACTGCCTTCAAGTGCACAGGGACGCCCGGACCAACCACGGCATCCTGGTAAAGAGGTGAGCCCTGGCCTCACGTCAGAGCAGGACTGGCTCGCAGAAGTCAATCACGTCCTGCAAAGCTTGTAAATCTTTCACGAGGTTCACACGGCCTCCAACTCCCCAGGCTTGGCAAAGCCTGACCAGCGCTCTCCTCATGAGCTGTAAAGAGCCTGGATTCAACACTTAGCTGGCAACTTGCTGAAGATACATGGGGCAGAAAGGAAACCAAACTCACTCTGTTTCGACTGACATTGGCTCCCCACTGTTGACAGCAGTCCAGATTTGGGATCTGGTCTTTCTCCTGCTGAAGTCAACAGGGAATTTTTCTGCTGGCATCAACGGGGGCAGTAATAAGCCATTGTATCTGTCAGTGCACACTGCCAGTGGAAGACAAACTAGAATGGCTAAGTGCTGTCTGTAATGAGAGATCATTTTTCCCTTCCCTCCTCCTCTCCCTCAAGTCCATTTTCAGACCATAACCACATTTTAATGAATAAAAAGTTGTTGTTTCAAATCCTTGCAGAATGCAGCCCCTGCCAAGCCTGTTTTTCTTTCGGAAAGACAGATGCATGTGCTCACATTATGGTAGTTGTTTTTTGCGTGCCATATATTTTCAGTGATGTTCATGAAACTAGAATTAGTGACACTAATAATGACAAATCAGAGGGCTAATATTGTTTAACCCTGTTAAAGAGTGTTATTACATTTACATGTTCCCACAGAGTAAATGCTGTTTGGCTCAGACATATGTCTTGCTATCTGTTTATTTTTATGAATCAGAAATGAATCAGCAGTCAAAGAGTGTCCTGTAGATTTATTTATCTCATATACCATTTTAGAGGGGAAAAACTCCCCCCAGCACCACGGCTTATAGAATCATTTTTTGTTCAGTAGAGGCATAATAGTATTATTAAATTAATTCTAATCAATAAGACAGGATATTGCAGGTCCGCATGGGCTTACCCCAAAATGCTGAGCCCGGAGGAGGCCAGCCTGTACTCATGCTGATGTAATACTCATTCCTATTCTGAGGGTGAAGACAGAACTACACCTTCAAATTAGATCTCATGTGTGCAGCTGTCTGGTTTTCACTGTTTGTGAGCAGATACTGCTTTTTTCTCAAGCCAAAGAGTCTTTCGGGATGCAAAGAGCAAAAGCACAATGTAGTCTGCAGCACTTAGGTCCTATTTGTGGACAAGACCTACAGTAATTCAGAGCTGAAAAGTGATTCTCTCTCTGTATTGCACTCAGCAGACACATAAATACAACAACAGTCACTAATATGATGTTCCCATCCACGTCTTTCTTCAGTACGAAAGGACTTTTGAGGGAAGTGTTAGGAACCTTGGACAAGGCTTTGAGAAGAACCCCCTGCTCTTTGAATTGGTAGTTTTCTAACATGTCTAGCCCTTGCATCTTATTGGCAAGCAGCTGATAACAGGCTTGATAATATTTGCCTTTAAATAATAAAATCAATACACTGCCTCAGAAATTTGACCAAAAAAAGTTATGTAAGAGGTAAGAAAAACATCACACTTTCTCAAAGCATTAGATATTCCAAGAATTACAGGAGGTAATTGAAATTCAACTCAGCCCCTACTGTTGCAATATTGAGGTTTTAAAGTCAGTTTATTTATATTTTAACTTTGCAGTTTCCCATAAGGCATGGTCAAAGTCTTTAACAGAATCACTGACATTAGGAATTCTCGTCCTCCTTTTCCCTTGCTCCTTATCAAGTGTACTTTGTTTCCTGCAATGGTTTATTGGGACCATCTGCATCTCCTCCTGTTTTCTCTCAGGCATGGAGATAAGCTTTCACCTTTGGATGTCTGGTTGAAGTCCAGCTGGCAGTCTGGATGTGTTTGGCGGTGGTGGCTCAGTGCCTGTTGCGTGCACGCGCCAGTCTCGCAGAAAAACCCACGTGAGAACCACTCTCCGTGTTCAGGACCAGCTTCACTTTCCTCTTCAAGGCCAGGGCCAAGAGCTTCGAATTCAACTACCTGAAATATGAACTGCTCCAAGTCCTTATCCGAGTGATTAAACAAATGGCTGGGATTTCCAGAGACTGTGACCCCGCGCTGATGGAAGAAGGGAGTGACAAGGCCTGTTCAGATGACCAGTGCACCACTTGCCAAACCAACACCCAAACTGCTTTCCACACTTTCACAAACTGCTTTGGGGAAAAATCTTTGCAGTTGTTTCCCTCTCCTTTCCTCCTTTCTGACCCCACTGCCCAAGCTGAGGGCAGCTGACTGCCCTCTGCATCCCCTCGGGACTTTCAGAGCACACACCCCCAGCAGCCATCACCTGTGACAGCAAAACCACCAGGCACTTCCACCCAGAGCTGCTCAGGAAGGGGAAATTGCCACAGAAGAGGCATCATCTATCCCACATGGCTCTTTTGGATGGCTGGCCACTTTACCCTTCTCCCTGTTACTGGTTTGTGCCCTATTCAGCGCTCGACTGCGAAGCAAACAGCCTTTGGTGACTCTCCCACTCAGGCCAGCCCAGCTGGCTAATCTGGTTTCTGCGCAGCCAAGGCCTGGTGAAACACACCACAGCAAATGGTTAGAAAGCGAAATCAGTCTCCAGCTGATGGGGCGGAAGACGGATCTCCTGGAGCAGGGGAAGGATGGGAGAGCTCTCCTTCACCGTTTATCTGGAAACCCTGCAGAAATGCTGCAGACTTTGAAGATAACAGCAGCAAAGACAGTTCCTTTCTTCTCCCTTGCCTCCTCCTTCCCTCCCTTCATTTTGGAGACACATTATCCACACAGAGGGTCAAGTATCCAGCTAAATGAAACGTTTTTCAAAAGCTCAATGTGAAGGTTTGCAATGCAGACAAACAATCTCGAGCCTCACTGCACATTTTCCCAAGAAACCAAAGGAACACCTTGTACTCCAAATCTTTTGTTTCTTTTTTTTTTGTTCCATAAATATTTTATTCCTTTTTTTTTTTCTTTAGCATCTCCTGAAGTAGAAGAAACTCCTAATCTTTGCTCTGTCTATTTGATGTTTAGAGAAGCCAAAGAGACAAATCTGTAAATGCGCTTTCCCTATTTGTTAGATATTTTTTTTCTTATTAAACACAGGCTACAAGTCTCAGAAGAAGTCAAGGACTCGAGTTTCTCTTTGTTTTTTAGTGCCTGGCTGCTTCTACTGTGTTAAAGTGTCAGCTCCAGATAAATAAGGGAATGAAAACACAGAAGGTCTATTTAAGAAAAAATGTCTGTCCTTCAAAGTCTGGAGAGATAGAAGAGGATTTATCGTCTCCTGGGCATCATCCAGGGAATGTTTTGGAGCCTTGAGGCAAACTGTGGATGCTGGAGCCACAGTGTTTAGTGGGTTTTGTGTGTCCTTAATGTTGCACTGAGAGCTGAGCTGCTTCACATCCAGAAAAGTGAAACAGTGGGTTAAACACGGAAAGGAAGGGGGGCAAAAGGAGGTACTTGCACCATGAGCCACCCCATCCCTTTTTGGGGATACACTGAGGAAGGTCTGGCATGGGTGTACAATTTCTGGACCTTGACAGATTTGGGCAAAAGTGGGCTTTTCTAAAGCACCTCTGCCTAAGTATCACAGCTTATATAATCATTTCAATTAGTGCAGTGCAGTCTTGCTTATTTGGACTCATGTGATTACCTGAGAACCAAGGCTGAATTAATTTTAAAGGAAAAAAAACCAAACAGTGTCTTTCTTCGAGCTGCAGAGAAAAGTTCAAGGGAAACGTGGACTTCTCCATTGACTTTCCACAGCAACGTTTCTAATGTGGTATTTTCCTTACCAACTTTTTTGTTTCAACAACATATGGTAAAGCAGCTCTGCCTCAGTGGGGATGTGCAGGTCTCACTGAGCAGTGCTGGCTCCCTGGACTGGAGACAGCCTGGCTTATTTTAAAACAACAGCCTTTCTAATTGCACTACACGAGGAATCAAGACTAGTACAGAAGAGTTACCATAACAACAACACCTCGACGTGGTGCAAGCACAAATACCTTACACATGCCGGGCAATGATTCAGTACCATGTCGGGTGAAAAACATTCACCCTTGCAAGAACAGACCACTGGAAATGGTGGTGTCCCTGAGTCATAATTCTGTAACAGGAAATCTGTCCATGAGAAAAGGCTTTAGCAAACTAATTATGAGAATTTTATTGCTATTTTATCTACCAGTGGCTATGTTAGCTACTGTAGAGACTGTCACCCACTTGCTGGCTGATGAGTCCTACAACTCAGCACATGCAGGAGTGTCTCACTGCAGAGTTTAGGGCAGCAGAACAGAGCTCTGAGTGGCTCAGCACTGCACAAGTGGGAAAAGCAGCAGGAAGAGGGAAAAAAAAAAACAAACATCACCTTGCAGAGCTAAAGCTAAAGATGGCCCCAACACACAGTAGGAAGGGAAAGAAAACACAAATCATGGTGGCAAATGAGAGATTGTTTTCATGAATGTGTTCTTCTCTTTGAGGGAAAGACGTATCTATCGAAAATGATCCAACTGGAGAGACATGTAACAGGAGCAAAGATTAAGGGGGAATAGGGCAGGGAGGAGAGGGGTGAAGGGGTGTATAGAAAATGATGAGCGTGGACAAAGGGAGGTGACTCCACCCAAACAGCCGAGAGGGACCTGTTCTTCCATCCTCACACCCAGCAGTGGCAGCTTCTTCCAGAAACCCCTTCCTGACTTCCATGCTCCAGTGACACTGCAGTTCTTAAATAAAATATCACATTTCCAAAGACCATGAGGCCTTTTGAGGGGCTTGGGGGTAGAGTTCTTTTTAAGTGAGACTTGCTGGTGCTCAGCATTTTGGGGTCTTTAGAAACCAGGTGGCCAAACAGCACACAGCTCCTTCCCCTTCAAAGAGAGCTCAAGTGATTTCTGCTCTGCTTGCTTTGATAGTGATATTCAGCAACGAGATTCTTTGTGTGAAAGAAACCCAAGAAAAGCAGCTTTTCCTAGCATCATCATTTGTTAGAGTTAGGTGTTAAAGTTTTCAGCTGAGCTGCTGGTGATAAACACTGCATATGCTCCAGCCTGCGCAGGTTCCCACTAGATTTTCTTTGTCCAGGTTAGGAACACGGTAGTTTTAGGGTCCTCCTGCAGCTAATGGAGAGAAAAAGGCTTTTTAAGAGGTGTGATTTATCCCACTTAAGACCTGAATCATTCTGAGGGGTCTCTCTTCTCCACTGAGTGCGAAGGTTTCACAGGGCAGGTGCTTTGCCAGCTGACACAGGTACTTTTGGGGTTGGATGGTGCCTGCCCTGAGCTGCTCAGCACCTCAACAGGGGAGAAAAGAAGTGAACGGGAAAGAAGAGCATGACATGAGAGCAGGAGGCAGGCAAGGAGGCTTGGAGAGATCAGGCACTGCCTGGAAATGACACATAGCACTGGGATGGGAAGAGAATCCAGATCTCTTCATGGAGCCCTTTTTGTGTGCTCCGTACCACAGGGCTCTCGCTCTGTCAAGCAAAAAGAACATGACTATGTATTTCCTTTTTCTCTCCCCTTCCAATAGTTGCATGTTAATTAAGCACTTACATTTTTCCAGAGCAACTGTAAGACCAGAAACCTCTGGATTCAGATGGAAAGAACTAAACATTTCAGCCACTGTGAAGTAGCCAGAAAAATAAGCATGTGGGAAAAAAAACCCAACACATTGTGCAAATGAAATTGCTGAGGGGAATACAGAAATCACATGAGAAGGGCAGATAGGGGCATTGTGCAAAGGATAAGGGAGGGAAGTTTGGAACAAGGGAAGCTCCCAATTTTGCTTTGTAAGCACAATTGGTGAACAATTATCATTCTCAGTCCTGCCCTGCTCCCAAGGTTTTTGAATCCCGGACTGCAGCCACACAAACACTTCTGCACAACCTTGAGGGTCCCACGACCACAGGTAGTGGGACAGGATGGAAGATGGGAATCATGGTGGGAACCTTGGCAAAGGGATCTGCCACAGACAAAGAAATGAGCTCTCCTGCCCATGGCTGACCTACCTCAAGAGTTTCTTGCCTCTTATCTTGCTTTTGCTGTGGAGCTGGAAAATTCTGCCTAATTCATTGTGCCAAAAGGCAGATTAGCTCTTTGTGTGGCTATAGAGGCAGAAACCTCTAAAAATGATAATCAAGGGCTAAACTGATTATTTGATATGACCTGATTTTGAAAATAGCCCTTTCCTGAGTAGGCAGTCAGACTAAATGACCCCCAGATGTCCCTTCCTACCTCACAAAAGATGCAGCGTTTCAGGAAAACAACTTTTTTACACAGTGGGCTACAAAAATGGCGTTTCCAACAGTTGTTGCCTTCCTTTATCAGAAAAAGACCTAGACTTAGCTCTCGGGGGCTCAACCTGAGAAATCCCAGAGCAAGGAGAGGGTCTCTACAGACACATCACCAAACTCCTCAGTGATGGGTAATTCCTTCTCCACCCTTGCTGTGGGATGGCACAGCAGCCTCTCCCCTCCAGTTCATTCAGCTCTGAAGAGAAAAGCCCAAGCCAAGTGAAAGATGAGCTGACAAGGCTGCAGACCTTCCTGCTGCTGCTGCTGGTCTCCCACAGCAGTCAAGGAGTGACAATTGCAACACCAGACCAGTGGAGTTTCTTCACTTGTTTTGAAACTGTCTTAGCTGGGACACAGCTTCCTGGGTCATTCCTTGATTGTGTTTACAAACTGGTGTATGGAGGACCTACAGGTGCTCAGCATCTCCAGAAACAGAGATGGAATATAGTACATGTGGGCAAGTTTTGTGCACCTCAGGCTGTTTTTCCTTCCAGCTGCTTTTTTTTAAACCAAACCAAGATGGCAATCCACAAACCCAGCCACAGCACGGGTAGATAAAGCTGCCCCCTTAAATGCTGTCTAGTGAATTAAGTCCTTAATAACACTTGAAAAAGGATCTCTGCATCACAGAAGAACAAACTTTGCTCAAAAGAGGTTATCAAGGGGACCCCAGGAGACCAGTCACTGTGAAGATTTACTTCATTCCAGAAATGTTTTGGAAGCAATTACTTCATCTTGTTCTTTATTCACAGGATTCACTTAACTGATGACATTATAGCTCAGTCCATTAAGTAAATGGGTTATATATTTTCTCCAAGTTTTGAGGAAGTAATGTTGCAGCCCGTGTCACTATCATTGTCAGCAGTCAACAGGGACAGAGAATCTTCATTTGTTTAGTGAGGTTTACCTCTACTGAGATCTTAAATATGATATATCTGGCTCTGGGTCTTTTACAACGTTAAAGCAGGATTAAAAAAAAAAAAAAAGAAAAGAAGAAGAAAGCAAGTGTTATTTTCACAAAAATTCCTGGCAGCTGTACCGTTTATTATGAGAGGAAAACAGAGCAAGAAAAATTGGCATGTCATTTCTTAAATGAATTTATATCCTCATTTCCTTTAGAAAATGAATCCATGCTCCATCTAGCCATTTTCCATCAGTCTGCAGGGGCAAAGTTTGCAGAGCACAATTGAAATGCTCTATTCTAGCACAGGCCAGTGCCATATATGCCATTTGCAATCAGATCCTCCCCACCGTGGCTGCCGGCAGTGCTTAGAAAGGTTTGATTTTCCATCAGTTAGCCATGCAGTAGGTCTTAAAAGTCAGCAGCACCTCAGAAAACAATCAGGGACACACAATCAAAATTCTGGTCACCAGGGCCAAAATGAGTTTCCAAGGGCTGCAGGAGCCCATCTGCTGAGAACTGACTCGAGCTGTGTTTGTCCCACGTCCCTGAGCCGGGGGGAGCGTGCCAGGTGTTCCTGTTATTGTTCCTTCACAATGTCTCAGCATCCCAAGGAGGAGAGGCAGCAGGCTGGGGAGGAGATTTGCCAAAAGATAAGCGAATTCAGAAGCCAGTTAAAAGCACTGCTTTTGGGAACTGTCACAGAATGCTGTCACTCAAAAGAAGTTTCGCACAAGATCTCCAAAACAACCTCTTCCTCCTCCTCCACACTCATCCACCTCCTCTGAGGGGTGGTGGTTAATATCCTAAATACAACACAACCACTTGGAAAGCACTTTTTGCTTTGAGTCACCACCTTGCTATTTTTGCAGCCACAAATACAGACTGGTGGAGTTGATGTCATTGATCTGGTACGCACAGGAACAACCTGGGGAGCCGGGGTTGGAGTTCTGAGGAAAACGAGGCTCCCGGGAAGTGTCTTCTGGGGAAGTCAGGATGCAGGCAGTGCAATGCATCACTGCCAAGGAAAGGAAGGAAAAAGAGGATAATAGCACTCTAACATCATTTCTGCTTGACTCCAGTTTGTGTTTTAAACCATTATCAAATTAGGAAAAAGGAAGAGGGGAGGGGGAGGAAAAAAAAGGAAAACATCTCATTTGCCCCCCCAGCATAAAAGGTTTTGTTTGGGGTACAGACTTTTTACTCTTTGTATGTGAAATTTTAAAAAACACCCAGGAAAGAAATTTCAGCCCCCAAAGTTATTTCAGAATGAAAAATCAAAGGCTCCTGTTCCAGCAAAAAGCTCGCTGGGACTGGGTGGCAGACAGGGTGGGAACGCCAGACATCAGTCCCTGGAAGCCTGACAAACACAAGGGAGGGCCTGAATGCAACAAAGCTGGGACACGAAACCCACAGAATCTCCTGATGATTTGGGTCAACATATGGCTCAACACAACATCTTTGGCCAAGCTCGGGTGTTTCAGTCTCCAGGGTGGCAAATGCGATTTTCTCACATCAGAGAGGAGAGCGCTGATGGCACTGTGCGAGGAAAAGCTCCTCTCATCCTACCTCGTGAGTGTTCCCGTATAAACGGGGTGCCAAAGTGCTGTTTGCTTATGCAACATCTGATCTGCCGCTCCCCTGCACCCGGCTTAAGGCTCAGAGGGAGCGTCCTGACGTGTCTTTGGGCAGTTGCCTGAGGAAGCAGCACGGCTGGTGTTGGTGAGGGTGCCCCAGTCCCAGCAGGGTCGCTGTGGGGTGAGACATTTCCCCTGACAGGCCGCTGGGGCTGCGGGGCCGCCAGGCACGGCTGATGTCAATGGCACTATTATGATTTCACCCAGCCTTGCTGCTCCGGCTGCAGTTTCCCCTCATTCCCTGAACAGCAGGGAAGGTCTAGACTGGAGCTGCAAAGATTTCCACATACACACACACAGACAAACACGGGTTTTTTTTCCCCCCTGTCCAGCCAGTTTCACCAACCATGAGAGCAACCCACAAAGCAAAGGAAGGCTCTTTTCTCTGACCTGCTTGGCTGGCTTTTCTTAGCCGGTCTGAATGGCTCTGCAAACCTAACCACGAACATACAGAAAACACTCTTGAGTCTCCTGTAGGAGAGTTAAACTCTGGGAGAGAAGAAATGTCGGTATCAAAGGAGCAGTGAAAAACAAATACATCTGTGCTAGGGGAGAGGATAACTGTGGGATGAAGAGAGACAGTTCAAGGCTGTGACTAGATATGCAAGAAGAGAAACTTCCCCAAACACCAGTTGTTTTTTTAAAACAGGAGACAGACGTCTGCACTTGGATCTGAGCTCCCTTCCTGTCCCTCTCACGAGACCAGGGACAGATAAACACGCTGGGGGTGAAGCCTCCAAACACAGGGCACTGCCAGGGCACACGGCTCCCCACAGGTCCCACAGCTCACGGTTTGCCTGTGCTGCTGCCCTCCCATCCCTGGAGCAAAGGATGGGAAGGAGCTGTAGTCAGGGGCAATGTATTCAGCCAGAAGAGAATCCAGCACTGACTCTGCTGTGTGCCGGGCTGGGATCTGTCCATTTCCACCACAGGAGCAGACAAAAATAATTCAAGCATTACAAGCCCTCCCTAGTACTCCCTGTAGGCAGATGTTCTCCTGCTGTGTACTTTGTGTCTGCACTGGTGAACCAGAAGCATTTGAGAGCTCTCAGTTGTGCTTTCAGCTCCCTCCTCACCCAGGGTCAGGACAAGCTCCGAGTCTGCACAGCAGCTGCTTTCCCTGGGGAGGGAACCGCGGGGAAGACAAGCCACAAGGGAGGGGTGGGCCAGGTGGGAGGAGAGCTGCTGCATTCGGGTCCTTGAGCAAACCATCTCAGTCTGGTGAGCTTTAGATGGCTCTGCACAGGGAGGGCCCCCGTGCGCAGAATAAAGAGAGAAAGGCGCAATAACCTGAGCCGGGATTTGCCCTGGCACTGTTAGTCAGGATGCTCAGGCTAAACCACCCGTGACCACAGAGCAGAACCTGGTGCTGAGGTTGCTGCAGCTCCAGAGAGCTCACAGCCTCCCACAGCACTCAGGGAAGAGGCCACGGAACTGCCGTGCAAGAAGGAACAACAATGACAGGGACATGACCTGTGACAGGGCCTGGAGCAGCCACAGCACTGGACCCTCTGTGTACAAGGTGTGTGACTTGGCTGCCCAGGTTATGCTGCTCCACAGCTCTGCTCTACAGATCCACTTAAAAAACCCCAAAGGACAAACAAAACAAAAAGCAAGGTCAGAAGAAGCAAGAGAATAATGCAGCAATGATTCCTGTACCTGCACCAATCTATGAAACACAGCCATGACCAGAGGCATTTCCAACAGACAACACCATGTCAGCAGACTTGGCTGCTTTTAAGTTAATTTCCTTGAAAAGGGATGATTTTAGTACAGGCAACAATATAAACAATTTGCAAATAATCTGACTTTTATCAACCTCAAGGTTTAGAAGGAAAATAAAACAAGACAAAGGAACAAACAGCCGGGTGCACAGGCGAGAGGACCTTCAGGAGGAACGCAAACAACAGCTGGGTTTGTTTGTGTTTGATTTTCAATTTTTCTTGAGAAAAAGTAGGCATGTAAGAGTGAATTATACTAATGAAATATTGATTCAAAATATTATATTCCACTGTAAGAGGAATAAACTGTTCAATCTCCTGCTGCCCCTGTTTTTAATGAAGTACTTTTCTGTTTTCAGACTCCAAAGTACAAAAGCAGAAATCAAAGATTTCTTCTCTCTGCCCTGCTTGGTGTGCAATTCCAGTCCAGTGCAGTTGTTCCAGTTATTCTTAAAATACCCCAAACAAATCAAAATCCCTTCAGGAAATGAAAGTTAAAAGAATACTTGTTTCGTTTAGTGATCCCCCATCTCTGATAGGTTTAACATGTTGAGTCAGGTGTTACAGTTGGCATCAGCTGCCATTGTATTGGTGAGTACTTGCTTTTCTATTTGAGTTTACACAGTCCCTATCTCTCAGTGGTCCATGCCAACAATTTCCATGCTGGAAAACACAGAAATAAACACAAGAACAACTGTTCTGCATTACTGCATAGCGACCAGAGAAAATGATTTTTCCCCCCCCCTCTTCTTTCCTAATGACTCACACTTCCAAAAATCACATCATCTAAAGTCCATGTAACCTGCTTTTCCTCTTGAAGTCACTTCTCTCTTTTTCCCTCTCCAACTAACCAACGTAGTAAGAAAAAATTTGCATCTCAGTCCTTTTTATTCTCTCTTTGATAAAAATGATCTGATCTCCATGAGACGCAACAGGGAAAACCTCCAAAGGTTTCAATTCATTTATTTGAAGCTTAGCTGAACCTTTAAACATCCCACCCTTCTGCCTAGTCCCTCAACAAGCTCACATTTCTCCTTTACCCTCCATGGGCTTGTCTACAGGGAAATACCTTCCCAGAACAGCTGTACTAGAATAATTAATCCACTACAGATAGGCCACTAAAATATCCTGCCTGGATATTATTCTGGAATAAAACTGGAAGCATGTCTCTTTGCAGCCATGGCTTTTATTCCAGAATCCATGGAGGGATTTATCCAGGTGCAGCATGCACAGAGCAGTTACTGTGACACAACCAGGCAAGGACATTTCTCTGCAGAGACACACTGAGAAAGACAATCCAGCCGCTTAGAGCTTGAGAGAGAATGAACTGCAAGGATATACTGGGATAGAACTGGGGCTGTTCTCTTCCTCTCTGGATACTGGGATAGAACTGGGGCTGTTCTCTTCCTCTCTGGATACTGGGATTAGAACTGGGGCTGTTCTCTTCCCCCCTGAGCTGTTTTGCTCATCGCTGTTTAACATCAGCCCAGAACTGAGAGGTCTTCAGAGCACAGAGCAAATGCTGGAAATATGTGATAAACGTGGTTCCCCCCAGGTTAAAGCCCATCACCTTTGCATTAGGTGTACACATTTGTGAGCTTTTCAGACATACAGCTACTCCTAAATGTGCTTTTCTTTCTATCCATCCATCCCTCCAAGGGAAGGTTTCATTTCTAGTGCCTGGCCACCCCTCTGGCTCCCTTCTGATAAGAGCCCAGCAGTGCCCATGAGACACCTCACAAGCTCTCCTACCAGCAGGTGATTTTTCCAAGCTTTTTTGTTTTTCTAAGTCATCACCTTGTGCCCAAAATCCAGGGCAACCCAGATCCCACTGGGGGATCTTTCCAGGACCTTCTGGGTGATGTTTTGTGTGATGCACAGTCAGGAGAGGGCAGCTGGGGGAGGCAGGGATGGACTCAGCCTGTGTGGAGGTGTCAGCATCAGCTCCATCACCTCTGCCTTTTGGCAAGTTCTTCTCACCCTCATGCTTTGCTTCCCCATTTTTTTTTTCAGTGGGAATGTAATACTGCTTTGGGGATTAATTAATTGATGAATATAGAGAGCCTGGAAAGTGTAAAGCTCTACACAGGAGTTAAGTGTTATAATTAGGAGCAATTCTGGTCTTGATTACAATGAGGTAAAGCTGGAAGTCCTACACCACAGAAAGATTTAAACTGATAAAAAAAAAAAAGATCAGAATCAGGGTCTTATGATTTTAAATGTAAACTTGGGCAGATTCCCTGCTGAGTTACATCTGCAACTGTAATAAGATCAAGGAACATGACAACTTGTCATTTCAGTAACAGATATAGGGAAAATGCCCTTTAAAAAAAATTAAACAGGAAGGAAAATTTTTAAGTGTTTTCTTTGGCTCTGAAACATATGCCCAGGGAGAAACTGTTCTCAGCAATGCAGTGGATCTTGAAATATTTACTGGGTCTGGCATTTAACATAATCTTTCTTGTATAAACGACATCGAAAAAACACATATTATCTTAGACTGCAATCTAGTGTGAGGATGAGATGATATTTTAATAGAGCTGCATTCATCAACTGTAACAAGAGAGGAAATGTGCTCCAATCCAACATGCCCTGTGGGCAATGTAAATAAGAGTAAGTGACTTCGACCATCAGATAAGTGCAGCAACGGGAGGCAAACAGACGGACAGACGGTCTGCCAGGCAGTGTGGGCAGGGTGATCTACCCAGCACAGGTATGGCACCCACTGCTCCCCGTGCCAGGATCCCAGCCACTCACCCCACTCATCCCAACCAGGGTCCTCCTGGAAATCTGAATTTCTTACTTGGCTTGCAGTGGGATTTGCACGTCTAGCCAGTGACACTACTATTTTCAGAAGTAATTAAATTTTTAATTATGCTTTTTAATAGCCAGTAGCTACTGCTTTGCAGTTCTGCTTCTGTCCCCGTTGGGTGCCCGTGGAGCGACACCACGAACCTCCAACTGTTCTTCCAGCAAGATTTGCCATCCAGCCTTCAGGATGTGTGAGCTGAGCTACAGCCACGTCAGAGCTTGCAGACAGAAATCACACTGGGCAGTACATTCCAGAGCCACAAGAACATCCCTTCAAGATTTTTCCAACACAGGTTTGGAGAAAGAGCAGTGAAGAGTGAAAGGCCTGGATCCTCAATCATTATCAAACTCGCAGACTGATTTACTCCCATGAGCAATATCCCAACTTTCTTTCAAATCGGGTTTTCAGGTACACTGGGAATTGTACAAAAAATGGAAAGTCATCACATACAGGCAGTAAAACTGCAAAACACTCTCCAAAGAGGACTTGTGCTGGAGCATGTGTTGTACTGAAAATAATCAGGGAAAGTCAGTGAATTATTTGTGTCTTTGGACAAGAGGCTGAATCTCTTCCTAGTTCAGACAGGCAGAGTCACACTCACACCAAAAACACAACAACCCACATCCTCCCTCTCTGCAGAAGGGGACAGGGCTGTGGAAGAATGACAGTGCACATTTTTTGAAACAGATTCAGAGGAAGAAGTTACAAAGCAGCTCATTGTCTGTCTTGTCTTCAGACAGGACATCTGAGCGAGACCCAGCAAGATCCCTCCAGCTTTTGGCATTTAAAGAACCCCTGAGCTTCCCACAGCAGTCCCAAGACTTCCTTGCACCCATTTGCAGAGAAAACAGAAGACCCTGAACACCAGTTTGCTCACTCGTCTCCTCCTTGAATGGGAGAAGGTTTTTATAATTTTCTAGTTGTTTCTTGATGCCCCTGTTGTAGAAACCATCAGCAGACTATGGAATACAAGTTGAACAGCCCTGAACTCTCATGTCCATAAGGACAGGAGCAGGATGTGTGGCTGTTCCCAGTTCTTTTAATGTCCCTCTCTTGCAGACACCTTTCACTCACTGTGTTTCAGATGTACAGCAAACACCAAACCCAGTACAGAGCTGATACTGAAACCCTCAACAACCTAAATCTCCACCAGGCATCAAAAACCTGCCACAAGAGTGGCTGCCACTGGTGTGACCAGCTGTGCTGCTCTGACCCAGTTCACAAAGGCTGAGTGGGCTCAAAGGCATCTTCCCCTTTTCCCTACCCTGGAATGGTCAGCAGCCAGATCCCTGCTGAGCATGATTCAGCTTTAGCTTGAACAAAATCACCCCACAGGCACTGTCCTGCCCACCTGGCACTACAAACCTCTCTGCCCACGTGCCCTCCATCCCTCAGCAGCTGGGGCTCATCCCTGCAGAGCTCCCACCTCATCCCAGCCCTTCTGCATGGCCAGCCAGGTACCAAACAGCAGCACCGAGTGATTTGGCTTCTAAAGACCACCACAATTTCAGCAACTCAGGTGACCATTTTCAGATTGCTGCTAATTGACCCTAATCTGTGGAGGCAGCAGCACAACTGGATATTCAGCCAGGGGGGCAGAGGGCCTGCGTTTCAGGTCCCAATTTTATCTCGCCTTTTAAAGCAGGGTCTGAACCTCCAAGGTTTTGACTTCTTCAGATTCCCTTGTTATGAAGTTATGAGAAAACATTTGTGGTCGGGTGATTTCCTTTTGCCCTAGACAGCTGTCAAGAGCAGCAGAATGGCCCAAGGCAAAATGTGATGTGGGTGTAAGGAGTGTCTTAAGCCAATAAGTTAAAGCGATGGGTTAAAAAGCCTGAGGAAAAAAAAAAAGCGCCAATAATTGCTGAAAATCTTCCTATTCTGCTAAGTTTATTTAGTCAAATTCAGTGGCCCCTCTCCAGGCCTTCAGCCTTAGAAAAAGAGCCTTATTAATCATTTCGCATCTACCGTTTAATTATCCTAAGCATCAGCAGAACAGATCATTTGGCTCTTGCAGACAAATCCCAGCCCTCTCGGGCTGCACATCCCAGTGAACCAGCCCTGCAGACAGCGGAGGCCAAAGAGGATTTAGGTCTCCGGGAGCACAGCCGGCCCCGTGCCCGCCCCGCGTCCCCTGTGCCAGCAGGATCAGGGCTGCCCTGCCCTCCGGCAGCAGCCAGGAGCCCAGCAGGGAGCTTAAGCATCTCGAAAGCGTTGCCAAAAATTACGTTTTTTATATTTGAGACGTGCAACCAGATTCTTAAGAGCCGCCCAACGACTGCAGGTCAATCAAACTGGAAGTGTTTGCTGCCCCTGTGTTGTTGGAGGGATTAAAAGTTACACCCTGACACTGCTGCTAGCAGACTCATTTGATGAGTGGTCTTTACTGAGAAAGTGTGAAAACTCCCCAACAAATGCTAAAGGGAAAGGAGGTCAAAGAGCGGATTAGCAATTCAGAGAAAATTGCCACAGATCACATTTATTCTTTTTGGACAAAAAAATATTTCATTTTAAATGAACAAACGCAGATCTCACCCCCAAGAAACATAACCAACTAACAGAAATGTGTTCGAATGGTCACTGTTTTTAGTGGTACTGCGAGTAAGAGGGGGATGGTGGCTGCCAGACTGAAAGGTCTGGGGGAGACAGGAAAGGAGGGAAGGGGCATTCAGCCATATCTCAACATTTTTG
Source organism: Pseudotriccus pelzelni (assembly GCA_035584735.1). Lineage (NCBI taxonomy): Eukaryota > Metazoa > Chordata > Aves > Passeriformes > Tyrannidae > Pseudotriccus > Pseudotriccus pelzelni. The sequence continues at coordinate 11,246,424 of JAWMRA010000050.1, read as the reverse complement.
CCAGTAGAAGAGTCCTTGGCTCTGGAGAGAGCACATCCCCTGCTGTGCACAAAGCTGCACTCACGCAGTTTGGAGTCACATTGGCCATGGTTCAAGGCAGCCCTGGGGGCTCCCACACGAGATGGGGTTTGTGGCTGCTCCCCTCTTTCTCCCTCTGGGACACTCACGACCTGGATCACTCACGACCCAGAGCTTCCCTGGAAGTTCAGGCCCCCGTCACAGCACTTCATTTTCCTAAGCAAACATTTGCAACACAACTGTAATTAACTTTCTCTCTGGTAGCCTTTGCACTCCAAATAATTTTACCAGTGTGCTCATTCTCATTCAATTACAAACTTAAATAAAGTTTATAATAATAGCAGATTTATATATACATATATAGAGACTCTTAAAATTCAGCTTTTGCTTCTCCTGCTAAGTGACTGTGCACTGAGCTGTCTCTCTTTGGAGCCCTCAGTCTGAGTCTTTCACAAGGCATTCAGTGGATATGGGCTGTTTGGTTATCAGGTAATATTTTATCCAAAGATTGAGTCTTTATTTAATAGTCAGAGCCTTCTATTGATTCATGCAGCCAGCAATGGTGACTAAGAGCTGTGATTCATTGACACCTGTTGGGTTTGAGGTTTCTTTTCACTCTTTACAACCTCTTCCTTCTGCTTCCCCTAAACACACATTTTCCTCCCTTTCTAAAATTTGTTTAAATACAAAGGAATAAAACAAGAAAGTTACTTTTCGGCAGTAACACTACAATTGTAGTAATATTTATATGTTACTACGTATCATACCTACAGTTATTTCAGACCCATCTGCAAGTTTCTAAAACCTCTCATGCTCTTTACCTTTATTTTTTTTTTTATCAGAGAGGATATATGAGGTGAAATCAAACATATGGGCTACAAGAAAACAGCGTATGACTCATGACAGCTACTCAAAAATTAGCTATTCCTTGTCCATTTTCTACATGTACATACACAATACCCTGCCTAGAAGAGACTCATTTTTCCCCCGACTTAAAAAAAAAATAAAAAAATAAATCAGTCATGTTCATATGTAGATGGTAACAGTACAGTTGAATCAGCCAGCAGACACAATTAGCAAGGCAGGAGCCTCCCAAATTATTAACAAAGAAACACCAACCAAACACCAAAAGCCCCCCCAGCAGTGCCATCCCAGCCCCTGGTACCAGCTGATCCAGCCCCAGTGCTCACCTTTGGAGCGGTGGTCGCACCTCCAGCAGTGCCTGGCCCAGGAAAGGGGCCACACGAGCCATTTCTGGGGAATGAACCTTTGCCAAACCCTCTCGGCTGTGCTGTCACAGACACAGGCACTGATGGCCTCCAGCTTTGCTCACAGTGGTCTGAAATCTTCACCTCCAACAGGGTCTCCCCCTTTGGGAACCCTTCAGGAGGTGTGTGTGGCAGGCAACGGAACTCTAGACCTTTTTCCCCCTGGGGAGGCTCTCTGGCTCCTCAAACCACCTTTGTAGTCCCACCCTCCCTAAGGGCCAAAGCGATTACGAGCATCAGGCACAAAGCCTTGGCCTCGTTCAATCAAACCTGTTTTTTACCACTGGTGTCAGTGGGGCCAGGGTTTCATTACAGCCCCTGTTTCCCCAGGCCTAACTAAGGACACACAGCTTCACCTGGGATAAAGCTGGGTGATTCCAGGGTTTAATTCATTAGTCGATCATGATTCCACACTTGGAGACACACCACTGATTGCTTCTGTGGAACCATGAGACAACGAAAACCCAAATATTTGAAATTCAAGGTCTAAGGACACTCAGACCAAAATAATTTTATTTTTTTTTATTTTATTTTATTCTATTCCCTTTATCCTTTGCTTCACAATCCACCTTTAAAATCTTTCTCCCTTGGAGGCTGTCAGGGCTGCCTCCCCAGGGCTCTCCCCTATTGTGCGTGTCCTCGTGCAGTCCCTTTGTAATACCCAAGCTGTGCAGTTGATGCTCAGGCTGAATTAGAAAGCAGGTCTGTGTCTGATCTGCAAACACACCTCCAGCCTTATTCCCCTTCCCTTAATGTATTCCAGTCTATGCCTGGGTAGTTAAAATCTTCAATTCTACCACTCTCTCCTTTTTACATGCCTGTTTTATTTGCACAGTCATTTCACAGTCCAGTTGTTCTTTCTGGTCAGGTGGCCTATAAAATATTTCTATTACTGGTTTACTCTCTGAAACATCTCCAACTGCAGCCCATAATGACACAGAAGCCCCATTCCAGCCTCTCAGATCTCAACTTTCAAAGGCTAATAAATCCTTTTCCTTCTGAAATAGCTCTCTCTTCTCTCATTCCTTTCTCTTCCTCCCCAAACAATCTAAACAATCTCTACTCTTTAATGTTAATACCTCTGTTATCTTCTAAGGAAACTGCAGCTCCATCCATACCTATTTCCCAATGGGCAATGCCCACGCACACAGTAAACTCCTGGATCCACACTGAGACACCACAATGAGCATCCTCCTCCTCCTCCTCCCATTCCCTGCGCAAATATAACCTTTTCCTGACCACATCTGGGACTGACAGCTTCTCCATTCCTGAGCTGGGTAAGCAGGGCTGGTTCTTATTTCTGTCCATCACCTTGCAAGTCTCCCCTTCACCAACTGCTTCCAATTTGTCTGGAAAGGACGATCTGTTTAAATTCAAGGATTTTTACTTTTTAATGTGTTTCTCCCACCGTATCCCATAAATACATTTAACTGTCCTTCCCCACTCCTATTGCACAAACCACCCTTCCATCTGTGTTGTGCTGCTGGCTTGGGGCTGAAACTGTCCTTGAGGTTTTCACTCTGTACCTTGACCTCCAAGGCCCAAAATTCCTCCAACTGCATTTCCTTAGCACATGTTTCTGCTGCAGAGGAGAGTAATAAGTGGCTCATGAGGTTCTTCTGCCCAGCCAGGTCTCTGCAGCCGTTGCAGGTACTGGGGGGTACTGGGGGGCTCACCCCGGCCATACCCACCTTGCAGGTCGCTGGCACGTGCCCCATATGAGGAGTTCATGGACAGCTCAAAGTGCTGAGCTTCCCAAAGGATGCTCAGAACATCCCTGGAAGCTGGGACATCCGTGTTCTTTTGTCATCACTGATTTGAGAAACCGTAAGAAAGAGCAAATCCCCTCACACAGGGGAAAAAGGCAGAGGAGCCAGGAGCGGCTTAGGATTTGCTCCCATGTGCCAAGGTGTTTTTAAGCATCAAGCCAAAACTTGAGGAAATTTTCTCTACGCTAAACTCAACTATGCTAAAAAGGAAATTTGGCCTCAAAATTGTTTGGTCCTTTGGTGACTGTAAAATGGGGTTTAAATGTATTTAAATGATCTGGAGAAGAGCTTGGGAGAGATGCAGAGGGTTAGAGCCAGCACAGTTCACAGCACCCAGCAACCCACCCTGCTCGCTGCTTCAACTTTTTATTTGCCAAAAAGGCAGAGAAAAGCAATTTCCTTCTTTTTCTCTTCCGCAGCCCTGTGACTGGAATCTCCAAAGAGCCCCATGGGGCTCCCTGCAGTCCAGGGGATCAGCTGTATTCTGCACCACAGGAAAGCTCTGTTAACACAGTGGCTGCTGCTACAGGTACCCACAGCCACAGCCACCATTACCACTAACATCACAGTAATTCCCATGAGCTTGTGATGTTTCTAGCAAGCACACAACCTGGGTGATGCCTCCAGGATACTCCAGGATGTCCAGGAAATTTCTGTGACACCCTGAGCAGAAGACCTTGGCTTGGAGCAGCTGTACTCCAGTGCTGTGTCTGGAGAGAGGACTGGAATTACCAGCCTCTTAGCCCACTTGTGTGAAGTTGGGAAGATCCAGAGCACATCTCTTATAAATCTTGGAAAAACCCCCTCTGTGGTTTCCCCATCCCTTCCCAGCATTTTGCTGGACCTTATAATGCAGCAGCTGGATTTGGCCTTAGCTGGGTCAGATGGATCCCACTTTTGTACTAAATCCATTAGCATAATATTTCAGTTCCTCTCCTCTTCCAACTTTCAGTTGACATGCCTAAAATTCTGGGAATCTGCTTTTCCTTGTAAACCCCCCTCCAAAAAAAAAAAAAAAATGCTCGAAATAGGTTTCAGGAGAAGTTGTCCTGGACACGGACTGATTCATGCCTCCCACGGGTGCGTATCTTGCATTAGGGGTCAAATACAAGACTCAGAGTCAAGAGCTGTTAAGGGTTTGATCTTGACTTTGATTTTTTATGTGACCAAACCCAATTAATTTTACATCTTTATCTACAACTTTTCTCATCTGGAAAATTGACTACTAAAGATAAATCCAAACCCACACATTTTCTGATATCGAATTTGCTGACAATCATGCAGCACTCTCAGGTAGAAGGGTGAGTTTATTAGCAGTTATCTTGTCACCCAACAAAATAAAATTATTCAAATGTGGGGTTTTCTCTCTGAAACAGAAATCTATCATCATTTACCAGAACAGAGGCCACACAACAGGGCAGGTCATGCAGCCCCAGTGCCCCCCGGCATCCCCACAGGTACGAGCGAGGTGAACTCGGGCTGTTCCCGGACACATCATCTCCTCCCCCAGGTCATTGCACAGCCTGTCTCCAGGCCAGGGCACTGAACCTCAGCTCAGCTGCTGCAAGAAGTCGCCCCAGGACACTGCCAGGAGGAGGTGCGGGAGCTCAGGGCTGAGCATCTCTGCCCACTTCGTGCCCGCTCTTTGCCCTTCTCTTGTTTTGTGCAAGGGGCACAGTTTGCTGGAAACCACATCAGCCCAGCTGGGCAGCTGCAGGTTGGGCAGGGACCCCCAGCATTTATGGTGCAGAGCATACAGAGACAGGTAAATGACACAGGTAAACAAGGAAAATCAACAACGAGAGAGAAGATGAGAAAATGATACTGACTGTAATGTTTACAAACACTCATCACCTTCCAACTCGCTGATGAATTGGTAATATTTTTGCTGGAAGAAAAGATCCCTCTTGCTTTAAAGACAGCTATTTGATGAGGCACGAGGGAGACAATTAAACATTTAATTCAGTTTGACCTGCTCTGTCATTACAGCTCTTTGTTTCCCATCTCTTTCTTTTCCTCTGACCTTTAGGATGTGGTACTTGGTGGGTTGTTTTTATTATTTTTTTTTTTCTTTTTTTTTTGACCAGGTCAAACCAAGCAGATCCTGTTTCCCAAAGATAACATGAATGCGGAATATTAATGCAGCCTTCCCCTATTGTGTCCCTGGGATGTCACCACTGTACCCTGGGACGTCACCAGTGTCCCTTGTGATGCCACAGACGTGCGGGGGTTGTC